>PVJD01000007.1:600000-1128898 GCA_004026545.1 Mormoops blainvillei | reverse complement strand
TAATCTTCAAAAACTGAATGAAGAAGAAGCAGAAAGCCTGAACAGAAAGATAACAGCTGGTGAAATGGAAGCAATAATCAAAAAACTCCCAGCACACAAAAGCCCTGGACCAGGCTGTTTCACAGGAGAATTTTACAAAACATTTCAGGAAGAGTTAACCCCTGTCCTTCTCAGGCTATTCAAAAAAATTCAAGAAGAGGGAAGACTCCCAAACTCTTTTTATGAGGCCAGCATCATCCTAATTCCAAAGCCAGGTGAAGACAAAGCAAAGAAAGGAAACTACAGGCCAATATCGCTGATGAACATAGACGCTGAAGTCCTCAACAAAATATTGGCAAACCGCATCCAGCTATACATTAAAAAGATCACTCACCACGATCAAGTGGGATACATCCCAGGGATGCAAGGATGGTACAATATTTGCAAATCAATAAGTGTAATACATCATATAAACAAAAGTAAAAACAAAAATCACATGATCATATCAATAGATGTCAAAAAATCATTTGATAAGGTACAGCACCCATATGATAAAAACGCTCAGCAAAGTGGGAATAAAGGCGGCATACCTCAACATAATAAAGGTTCCTTTATTTGAAGAACCTACATCCAACATTATACTGAATGGGCAAAAACTAAAAGCTTTCCCGCTAAGATCAAGAACAAGACGAGGATGTCCGCTTTCACCACTTCTATTTAACATAGTATTAGAAGTCCTAGCCACAGCCATCAGACAAGAAAAAGAAATAAAAGGCATCCAAATTGGAAAAAAGAAATAAAACTGCCATCGTTTGCAGATGACATGATAGTGTATATAGAAAACCCAATAGACTCCACCAAAAAACTACTCAACCTAATAAATGAATTTGACCAAACAGCAGGATTCAAAGTCAATATTCAGAAACTAAGGTATTTGTATACACCAACAATGAAATAGCAGAATCAGAAATCGGGGGGAAAAATCTCATTTACTATAGCAACAAGAAAAATAAAGTACCTAGGAATGAACTTAACCAAGGAGGTTAAAGATCTGTACTCAGAAAACTACACAACACTAAAGAAAGAAATTAAGGAAGACACAAATAAATGGAAGCATATACTGTGTTCATGGATTGGAAGAATTAACATCATCAACATATTCATACTTCCCAAACCAATTTATAGATTCAATGCAATCTCTATTAAAATACCAATGACATATTTCACAGATATAGAACAAACATTTCAAAAAATTCATATGGAATCATAAGCGACCCCAAATAGCCGCGACGATTTTGAGTAAGAAAAACAAAGTAGGAGGGATAACAATATCTGACATCAAACTATATTATAATGCCACTGTACTCAAAACAGTCTGGTACTGGCATAAGAACAGACACCTAGATCAATGGAACAGAATAGAGAACTCAGAAATAAACCCGTGTCTCCATGGTCAATCAATATTCGACAAAGGGAGCAGAAGCATGAAATGGAGTAAAAATAGCCTCTTCAAGAAATGGTGTTGGGAGATCTGGACAGCTACATGCAAAAAAATGAAATTCGAACACCTACTTACACCACACACAGAAATAAACTCAAGATGGATAAAAGACTTAAGTATAAGTCACAACACCATAAAAGTCCTAGAGGAGACAATAGGCAGGAAAATCTCAGATATCCCATGCAGGAATATTTTCACCGACATGTCCCCTAGAGCAAGGACGTAAAGGAAAGAATAACAAATGGGACTTCATCAAAATAAGAAGCTTCTGCACGGCTAAAGAAAACATCAGCAAAATAAAAAAGGAACCAAGCATATGGGAAAATATATTTGCCTATGATACCTCAGACAAGGGTTTGAGCTCCATAATACATAAAGAACTCACATGACTGCACTCCAGGAAGACAAACAATCCTATTAAAAAATGGGCAAAGGACCTGAACAGACACTTCTCCAAAGAGGACATACAGAGGGCCCAGAGACATATGAAAGGATGCTCAGCATCTCTAGCCATTAGAGAGATGCAAATTAAAACCACAATGAGATACCACTTCTCACTAGCTGGAGTGGCCATCATAAAGAACTCAACAAACAACAAGTGCCAGCAAGGTTGTGGAGAAAAGGGAACCCTAGTGCATCGTCAGTGGGAATGCAGACTGGTGCAGCCACTGTGGAAAACAGTTTGGAATTTCCTCAGAAAACCAAAAATGGAAGTGCCTTTTGACCCTGCAATTCCACTGCTGGGATTATACCCTAAGAAACCTGAAACACCAATTCAAAAGAACTTATGCTCCCCAATGTTCAAAGCGGAACAATTTACAATAGCCTAGAATTGGAAGCAACCTAAGTGCGCAACAGTAAATGAGCAGATCAAAATCCTGTGGTACATTTACATAATGGAATACTATGCAGCAGAACGAAAGAAAGAGCTACTACCCTTCACAGCAGCGTGGATGGAACTGGAGAACATTATGCTGAGTGAAATAAGCCAGGTTGTTAAGGACAGATACCATATGATCTCACCTATAAATGGAACCTAATCAACAAAATACACAAGCAAGCAAAATATAACCAGCAACATTGAAACAAAAAACAAACTGACAGTGGTCAGAGGGGAGGAGGGAGGGGGATAACAGGGGAAAAGGAGGGGAAGGGTCATCAAGGAACATGCATAAGGGACACACGGACAAAGCCAAATGGGGGAAGGATTGAGGGTGGGAGGTGGGGAGAGGTGGGGCTGGGGAAAGTGGTGGTAGGAAAATGTGGATGTGGGGATAATGGGATGGAGTGCAGCATGGAGGAGGAGGAGATAAAGGGGAGGAAAAGAAAGAGACAACTGTAATAGCATAATCAATAGAATATACAAAAAAAATTTTAAGAAAGAAACTTCTGATAATACTAAGTGTTGGTAACATTAAGGAACAATGTTTTATTTTTTTGCCTGGGAACCAGTTATTTACATGATCAATTTATTGTTTAAAAGAAAAACCAACTGTTTATTATTGTAGAAGCAACAGAGAAGAAAATTAGAAAATTTAGGCAAAGAAAAACAATTCAAAACAAACCAAAATCATATTTATGCTACTCTGAGATCACCACTGTGACACTCCTGCATTTGTGTGCATTTGTGTGTGTGTGTGTGTTATGGAAGAAAGGAGAGATAGGCTTGCTTTTCAGATATATGTAGTGAATAATCAGGTGTGGGGGAAATGTTAAAACCATCAAGAAGGCTGAAAGGCCTCAAATTAGATCTTTACATCTATCAAGAAGAGTTATTTGAAGTAGAATATGAAATCAATGGCAATCTAAAAGCTAAGAGGTCAGTATTTTTAAGACTGCTTTATAATGCTAATTGGCTTCCTGAAAAAGAATACTTGTTTGTTAGCTCTGGGCTAGTTTTGTGTATAATTTCTCTTATTTCTAAAATAACATTTTAAAAATACTAAAAGTCCGAAGAATGTAAAAATCATTTCAGCTGCCATAACTGTATAATTTTGGGGTTTTTTTTCAGTTTTTTTGGGTGTGTTTAAAATATATTTTGATCATGTATGTTGTTTTAAAAGATAATACACATGCACTGAAAAAAAATGGAAAATATATAAAAGTGTGAAAAAAAATCACCCGTAATCTCAAAAGCCAGTGGAGCCCTTCCGGCTTTAATCATCTTGCTTCTCTATCAACTTTTTTATACAGCCCAAGCAAGGCAGCTTTGTAGCTGTATATTCAAGATGAAGGGTAGCGAGGCATTTCTCCACTTCAATGAAGCTAAAAAATCAAGTCAGCAAAGGAAGCTGGGGCTGCATAATAAGGGTCTGCAGCGGCATGTATAATTAAGGGGATATGTTGGTAAAAGTATCATGAGCAAAGAAAAATTACAAGATCTAAGGAGGCAAACATGACAGACTGTTTCGAAGCAGGCTGTTTACCAGGAGTGGCTTAAATCATGTTGTGCAAGAGAATCTCTGCAAAGAAAATCACATTGTTTGGGAGCCAAGGATGTATTTACATGTATACATACATTTAAAAACCCCTTGGATGGACATCTGATTTGTGTTATCCTGTTTCGGTTTCAGAATTTTCATCTGGAATGTTACCTCACCAAACCAAACTACCCTAAGTCCAGTTAGTTTGAAGTCAGTTTTTTTTTCTCATTATCAGAAGGCAATCTTGGACTAAGATCTTTAAAATATTATAAACTTTCTGCAGACACAGCTATCTCTTCCATCAAAACGACATACCAGAGTTTATAACAAATTCTTTAAGATGAGGTTCAAAATTCTACCAGTGTTTATGATTCAGTGGCAGATATTCCATTCTAAGTCAGAAAACTTAATTTTTCTCCAGGCCTATAAAACTGTAGTCGTGCTGTATGCATCAACAAGGAGAAATGAAAAGTGAAAATGAAGTCAAATTTAGATGCCTTACCAACCCAATGACAGATACATAAAAATAGTGAGTTGCTTCAATGTCTAAATCAAAAATCTAAAGGTATAGATGTGAACAATAAATTGGATTTTTAACTTTTTTATTCAGTTACTGGAGTGTTATATAGATACAGTGTACATGCAGAATTGAAGTTGGAGGCGGAAAGTCAGCAAGGAACTGAGAGTCAGCTACCTCGGGGCAGAGTCTATGTCAGATTCATTTCCTCTTCCCGTGATCCTTAGAACAGTCCATGGAGCTTGTGGTCAAAATGTGTCCACTGACAGACTGACTGACTGACTATTGAAGAAAAACACACACTTATTTCAGAAATTAAGAATAAATTACAGGTTTCTAATGGAGAATGGATTTCAATGAAATTTTAATAAGGGACACCGAAGAAAAGCAAATATGAGGTATCTCATTAAAATGAGATAAAGATGTGAAAAGGGTCCAAGAGAAATTAGCTCAAATGGAAGGCAGACAAAATGACCTAACACACGATAATTGTGGTCTCTGAAGAAGCAAACAAAATTTTGGAGAAGAATGGGTGTTCAAATTTCTAATACAAGATAACATTCAAAAAATTAAAGAAAATTTCAGTCTACATATAGAACAGGCCTATGTAACTTTGAAAATTGATGCAAGACTACTATCTCCAAGACATATCCTAGTAAAACTAATTAGACTTTGAGACAAGACAAAGGAGCGAAATCCTCAGAACCTCCTGGCAAAAATATCCAGTTACTTACAGGTTAAGAAAATCAAGTGTGGCGTCAAGCTTCTCTTGAGCCACATTCAAGTAAGTTAAAAGCAAAGCAGCATTTTCATGACACTCAAGGAAAGAAAGTGCTACTCAAGAATTGTATATCCACCTAAGCTATCCAAACCATGGAATACTACTATACATTCGCTCTTCCTGAAGGGCAGATACAAGACTATACTAGGAATTGAGCTTCATCCAGCTAAGTGATAACAGAGGACACTTCAGCAAAATAACCAATGGTGAACACTTAATATAGTTCACTGTAGTGCTAGGAGTAAAACGAGGGGGGATATGTACATAGAAAGCATACAAATATTATATGTTTTGGCAAAGTAGAAAGAATACAACTAAATGGTGGGGAGAGACAGGACAAGGATGGGGACACCAGAATAAGATTATTGCCTGTTGTGGTAAGTAGGAGTCAGGAGATACCATTGATGAGTCAGGTGGTAAAGGGTTAAGTAAGAAAAAAGGAAGTTGAAGAAGTAAAAAATACAGGGTGGGGCAAAAGTAGGTTTACAGTTTTTTGTATGGGAAATAATAAAATAATTAATAAATAATAATACAAGAATAAACTCTGCTTCACGTACTCACAACTATAAACCTACTTTGCCCCACCCTGTATATAAATATGAAAGTAGTAGCTAAAATAAAAAATTCTTAAATACCCAAAAGAAACTTTAAAATTAATAGAGATGACATACTTAATAGAGAGAAAAGCATAGTAAGTACATTATAACATAAAATACTATGACAGATTTGAGATGAACCATGTGTCATACTGCTCAGTCTGAATAGATTAACTCCCCTGTTTATGCAAAGATCTTCAAATAATCTCATATAGCAAAATCCTACCCTAAGCTGCAATCAAAAGACACACATAAAACACAATGATTAAAAAAGAGTAAAAATGAAGAGATGGACAAGAGTTTTCCAGGCTAATTGAAAAAATAAGAATTCAGGGATTGTTATTGTGATATAAGACAAAGTAAAACTTAAGCCAAAAAATATCAAACATGATAAGATGCTTAGTAAAGTTAAATCCATAATTCACAAAGTACTGGAACCTGTATTAGAGGGGAAAATGCGATAAAGAAAATTATTGGGATAATTGTCAAGGCTGAAAAATGGTCTGTAGTTTAGATAAAATGGTCATATCAAAGTCATGTTTCCTGAATAAGAAAATAGCTTTGTTCTTAGGAGATATACATAGAATTACGAAGCAGTAAAGATAATATGACATATGTAAATTACTTATAACTGGCTAAAAAATGTAGTGAATCTGGGTAAAGGGTGAGAGATCTTTTTATTATTCTTGCAACCTTTCATTAGTTGAAATTATTTTTTTTTGGAAAGGCAAACTGTATGCATTTGTAAAAACTCATCAAAAAGCTCACTTTAAATTTGTGCATTTCACTGTATGTAAATTTTACCTAAAATATTCCACAAACCATATACAAATATTAAACGCTGGTTAATAGATGCACGCTGAAGTGTTTAAGGCTGAAGTATACTGATGATGGCAACTTCAAAAGGCTTAAAAAAATAGGATGACTTAATGACAGGTAAGAGGGGTAGATAGATGGGTACACATTGTGATAAAGGCAAATATAGCAGCATGTAGTTGTGGGTAATGAGTGTTAATTGTATGATTCAATTTTTTCTGTATGTTTGAACATTCTTCATCATAAAATGGGATAAAAAAGGTAAATCAGTAGTTTGATGCTGTGTAGATTTATAAATAACTATAGGGCTGACTAGATTTTCCACTTCCAGCACTTCCTCTTTTTACTTGGCTTCCGTTAGACTCTAACATCAGGTCCAGCCACATAAAGTCTTGGAAACACCAGGAACCTGTGCCTCACCTGGGTCCTTGGTGCTCTGCAGATGGGCAAGTTTGTTCACTTACAGAACTGGCCCCACAAATCTAGTTTTGCGTTCCCTTTTCTCTAACTTGTAATAAATTAGGCCAAGGCTCTTCATACTTTTCATTTGCTTCCTTTAACACACACACACACACTCACCTGTGTTCAGCGGGTGAGGCAAAGCCATGGAAGTCTGGTTCTGGTTTATTTTTTAGGGTAAGAAAAAGGCCATTAAACTTCTCCCTGACGGTTGAGCCAGTCCTTGATGGGGGAGGGGAGGAAAGGAGCCAAGTGAAGAAATTTCCTGGTAAGCAAAGCCCCACTTAAAAATTTTCCCTTTTTTTCTTTTTGTTTCTCCTTTTTTCCCTCTTGAAGCTGCTCTCTCTGGAGTCAAAGCATTTTACAAAAACAAACCACTCCAAACCTTTCAAGTCCAGGGAAAGCTCAAGCAAAGTTAATTAACATGAAGGTTCTCACAAAAGTTAATTAACATGAGGGGATTCACAAAAGCTGTCTGTTGGCATCTGCTGCCTCCCATGCGCAGCCGTCTCTTTGTCTGATGGCAGAGCAGCCCGGCCCGGCGCGGCCGCATCTCTCAGGGCCCCGGCTGCCTTCCTTCCTCCCAGAGCGCGTCTGAACCCTCCACTCAGTGATCAACCCCACGCTCTCCAAGGCTCCTTGCTTATGTGGTAATGTGCCGCTGCTTGTAAGAAATCTCTGAAGAAAGCTAGTGTGTGCAATGCTAGTTTGAGAAGGACAGGGGAAAGAAGGGTGAGGGAGAGAGAAGGAGGAGGGAAAGCAAGTGAGGAAGAACTATAATAAAATCTCCTTTTAAAAATGTGCCTCGTAACATAGAGATGGTTTTTGGCAGAACTAAAAAATACAGATACACACAAAATATCAATCATTCAAAACAACAATATAATTAATAACAGAATATAATAAATAATGGATAATATATTAAGTAATAATACATAATGATTATTAAATGAGTTTCTGTTAACGTAAGTAAGTGACACTGAATACTGCTTGTATGAATAATACAATGAAAATGTGAAACTGGAGAAGTCAGCGTTCGTGCTGCCTGTCACTGCCAGAACCAGTAAGCAGAGACAGGGGTTGAATCATTATGGGCGCCTTATTCAGATGGCCGGCGATCTGAGAAGACGGCGTGTTATGTACCTTAACAGACCATCTTCCATTTCCTTTCAATCTGGCCTTTTTTATAAGAGGGGAAAAAAGTGGAGGTAAGGGATTTGGAATTCAGGAAAGAGGTCAACCAGATAAAAACTGCGGTCTGGCAATTTCCCAAGCATCCTTTCATCCATCGACCAGTGATTTTTTTATCTGGGTCCTGTGTCCTGTGTCCTGGGTGATTTTCTTTATCTGTGTCCTGGGCAGCGGGATGTCTCTCCCTACAACACAGTGGCTCAGATACCACCTTGATTGCTTGCAGTCCTCCTGGGGCTCAAAGGTGGAATTGCCTGTGGACTCCTGGAGTCAGGGTGGGCCGTCCCTTCAGTTCTGAAACAATAGCTTTTCACGTGTGCATTAACTACTAGGCTTATTAACTGTTACCTTAAACTAAAATTTTCCAACTCTTGAGCTCCCTCTCTGACTTTGCCTCTGCTCTTATATAAAGATACTTTTTGTCAGAAACAGGGTCATAATGTACTGCTTCCTTCATAATCTGCATTTTAATAGATCATGAGCATTTTTCAATGTCAGTAACCACCTGGTCCTGGCATACCCACAAGGATTTTTCTGATCTTCCAGATAATCAAATTGTCACAGATAGGTCTCGCTATGTCATTTATCAGGCATCTCATATGTACCCAGACAATGCATTTATGTGAGCATACATATGTATTGAACAAATCACATGACAAAAGGTTATTTCTCTTAAACAAAGACTTACTATTGGGATTCTTTCCTAGAAAAGAAGTCGTACAATTGTGTCAAGAAAATCCGTTGATTTAGATTTACAAATTTTGGAGTTATCCATATGTATCACTCACCTAGAACTTTGATATTAGAGATGTTTGGTAGGAATGCTAATTTGGTTCCCTTTAGAGACTTAAAATGTTTATTTCTGAGTTCCTAATGGTTATGAAGGAGTCATACTGACACATGTGTAAACCTCTCCCCTTCAGGAAGGACCCACAGTGGATGGCCACAGTCCTGTGAAAGCTCCGTGCTGCCATGTAGGTGGACCTGCCCAGAAGCAGGACAGGGTGGGGGTGGTTCACTGAGAACTACTTAGGAATGTTGGAGTGTGGAACTGATGTGACTAGGACACAGACAGAAGATCTGGGGAAGGCTTGATTCTCAGGGCAGCTATTTCCTAGTATTATTGTCTGAAGTTTGGTTCTCCCTCCTCCCCGCCCCCAAATGCTCCTTATAATTCCAATTGTCACTAAGACCACTGGGTTTAATTGTCCAGTATCTGCTTCACTAGCTTCCATAAACGGGAGCATTTTGAAATGACTGGCTAAGGGAGAAAAGAGGGCTCTACACTGCAGTGTACCCAATGCCTGAGGCAATGTGGATGGCTAGAAAAACAGCCGAGTGTCCTCATTTGCAGATTTAGGTACAGACCAGGAATATTTCTGTACAAGTTTGAGAAAGGAAAGAGTCCTAAATCTGAAAAAGTAAGGAAAACCATTCCCAATCACGGGAGGAAGTACTCTGTGGGGGTTAAGAGCATGATCTGAGTTTGAATGTCGGTTTTGCTCCCTAACGGCTAAGGGACCTTATATATTACTGCTGTGGATCAGTGACTAACATCCATTCCAGCCGTCTTACATGTCAGAGGTGAGAAATTAAAAACATTTCCCAGGCTCCCTTGCAGCTAGGAGTTAGGAGGTGGTTTAGTCCCACTGGTTTGGCGAAGTCAGAGAAAGCAGAAAGCCGAAGTGATTCCAGGACTAGTTACATGTTGCTCCTGGTTTATCTCCTGGCAAGCATGGCTGTGGTGGCTTGGTTCAGGAGCTATCAAGAATGTTCCAATTTCACCAGTAGCTTCTTGATCTTAAAAGAGTCAAAGAGCCTCTTGATAGTCTGCTTCTGTGGAACTGGCATTGCTACTCAAAACTAAGCCCACAGTTTTTTTTTTCCTCCAGTTTTCCCAGTAGTTCTGTGAACCATTCATTACCTTGTAATAAATCTCTTTTTGCTTAAACCAGGTAGCATGGGTTCTGTTTTTTTGTAATAGAGCCATGACCAACAGAGATGCTTAACCTCCGGACGATGGCTTCTGGTGTGTTACTTTGGCTATGCACAACCACAGTCCCCAGCTTTCTTTTTGTAGCATGTTTTTGATTAGGGTTATTCTCTTTTGAGAATTGGGGGATGGAAGGGAAGCAATGGCCATTTTGAAGCAGGCGCACATCTTCTCCTATGTATTCAGTTTTGTTGATGTGATTAAAGTACCTAATCAATCACCTTTTGCTTTTTAATCAAAAAGGAAATTGTCCCGGGTGGGCCTGACCTAATCAGGTGGGGGACCTTTAAAAGAGGGTATAGGACTTCTGTAAAGTTAGAAATCCTTTCCCGAACAGTAAGTTTCAGTTCATGCCTGCTCATTATCTTCCCTTCCTGTCTACTCTAAGAGGTACCTTGGACTTGCCTTGCTCTACAAAATTGCCTAAGTCGATTTCTTTTTCCTTTTTTTTTTTTGTCCCCACCCAAGGATATGTTTTTATTGTTTTTTTGTTTGTTTGTTTTGTTTTGTTTTGTTTTTTGAGAGAGAGAGAGAGAGAGAGAGGGAGAGAGAAAAACATTGATCAGTTGCCTACCATGTGCACCCTGGCCGGGGACCAAACCTGTAACCTCGGTATGCGCCCTGACCAGGAATCAAATATGCAACATTTTGGTGTACAGGACAATGCTCCAACCCACTGAGCCACAGGGCCAAGGCCATAAGTCAATTTCTTGTAATAAATCTATCTATCTATCTATCTATCTATCTGTCTATCTATCTATCAATAATCTCTTTATCTGCCTCCTCTTTTATTGACTCTGCTTCTCTGGTTGGACCCTAGCTGATATACTCTCTGAGCCTGACTATGTTCAAGTGCAAAATGGGACTTAACATTGTTACGGAAAAATGAAACGACCAGACACCGAGGGGTTAGGAGTACGATCTTTATTTAAGTGCACGGGCCCAGAGGAGACAAACTCCAAATTCTGAGCCCAGAACAATAGCCCTGCATTCCTCTTATGCTGGGCTAAGCAGGGGAGGGTATTGGGAGGCGTAGTATAGATTTGGCATGAAGGGGCTTACAGAGGTGGGAGAGAAGTATTTACGGCATTAGTCAGGGCAGACAGCGTCTCAACACCTGCAGCAGGACAGATAACATTTCATTTCGTCCTTGGTATCAGCCTTGACTCCCTCTACAATGTCTTTCTTATAGGCTCCCTTAGGGTTACAAAAGAGGGTGAATGTAAATCACAGTACCTGGCAGAGATGTCATTTCTACTTTGGATAGTATCTCTGCTCCCATCCCATCCTGGACATTTATTTAGAGTGGCTATAGAAAGATAATCTCAAAAACCAGTCCCTCCCTCCATAGAAATACCTGCCAGCTCACAATGACCTGCCTAAAATTTCTAAATTTTGCTTACCTCTTCCTAAAGCCTAACCCCCACCTGCCTTTTAGTATCTTTGAATCATCTGATATACAGCATTATACAGCATTTGTTCCCTTCCTAGCTGCTACTGTGGTATCCCAAACTATTTGACCATATACTGGTTAAACTGAACCTAATTCAGGCTTTATCATAAGCTTCAAAATACTCTTTGCAAGCAAAATATATGTTATTGGGATCAAAGGGCTCATCTTATTCCTTCTTTCCTCTCCCCCGACCCCACCCCAAGAACAGGTGACGATAGGAAAGACTAGGATTCGGTTAAATCCATAGCTACTCTGAGAACCAAATGTGGCATCTCTTTGGTACTGAAGAACTGAAATCTCACAGGTTAGGTCATACAGTATGATGGCTGTTTATTTGCATTTATTAATACCATGTATTTTCAGATGGTAAATACTCCCACTCTTTCTGTATAACTCTCTCCTCAAATGAATAAACATAGACTTACCAGATGATCAGCAATTCTACCCCTAGATACATACCTAAAACAAATGAGAAAATATGTCCACACAAAAACTGGTACATGCATGTTTTATAGTAGCACTATTTATAATCACCGAAAGGCAGGAACAACCCGAATGTTCATGAACTGACTAAAGATAAACAAAATGTGGTATAGCCCTTCAGTGGACTTTTATTTGACCATAAAAAGGAATGAAGTGCTGATACTTTCTACAATGTGGATGGACGTTGAAAACATTATGCTAAGTGAAGGAAGCCAATAACAAAACACCACAGCCTATATGATTCCGTTCATATAAAATGCCCAAAAGAGAACAAAAATTAGGTTAATGTTTTCTTAGGACTGGAGGGATGGGGGAGGAATAGGTGAGTAGCAGCTAAAGGGCGACTAAAATGTTCTAAAATTGACTGTGATGATGCCTGCATAACTGTCCAGTAACCATAACTGCATACTGGAAACCATTGAATTGTATACTTTAAATGAGTGAATTGTATGGTATGTGAATTATATGCTAATAAAGCTAATAAAAGAAAAAGAACTCAGAGAATAAGGATAAAATTTATTCAGCAGACACACAATCTCTTTTTTGATGACTTTTTTTTATTCAGCAAATACACATGCTTCAAGTACAGCTGTTTCATGCCCAGATTCCAGACTTCCTTCTATTTAACCAATTAACTCAGACCCAACTCATTGACTGTTACCTTCTTTAAGTTCCCTATCCAGAAATAAGTTGATATAAATTAACAATGTAGAATGCAGTAAATGTTCACAGCCTGGCACAGAGTAAATAGTCTATACATATTCGCTATTTTCACTATTATCTTGAAATGTGTAACATTGTCTGATTCTCTTCCTCATTTAACTGCTCCTCGGTTCTCCCGCCACAGGTTCCTTTTCTTCTCTCTGTTCCCTCGTCTCTCTGGGGAGCTCCCCAAGCTCCATTCTCCCTCATTTCTGTCTACCTGCACTCTCTCTTGGCAGGTGTTCAACAACCATGGTTTCTATTTCTATTGTTTGCAGATTGATGTCTTTCTGGACCTCTGGGGAACACCTTTTCAAGTGTTTAGATGCCACCAGTTCAAAACTAAATCTTTCCTCCCGACTCCATCTGTTCCTCCTCACTCCCGCATTTCAGCCATTCACAGCCGCTCACTGGGGCAAAACACCTAGCTGTTGTGAGCCCTGTGCTGCTCCACCTGCACCCAGCTTCAGCACACTTCCCCCAGCTGTGGGAGTGTTGATGGCTGACAGCTTGGCTTAGTCTCTCTTTGGGAGTTACACTCAGTGGAAGAAAGACACCTGGCCCAAGGTCATGCCCCTGTCCTGGCAGCAGCTGAGTCCAATGACTAGTCAAAGTAGGGGCAAAAGCTCTGGCTCCTGAACCCTGATTCGAGCCGACTCTGAAGGGCCCTCTCGGCGCCCCATATAGGACCAGCTGCGTGGCAGCTCCTCATCTCCCTCGGTCCAGTCCTGTTACTTTCACTCTCCCAGGGGTGTTGACCTTGGGAGCACAGCCCAGTAAACCTCCTGCACACCAATCTTCTCAAAGCCCGCTTCTTACGAAATCCAGCCTGCAACACCATCAATTACCTGTGGTTTCCTCAGTCTCTTCTCTCAATGACAGTCCAAAGCCTGTCAATGTCATGTGAATTGATGTTTCCCTTGTCAAGTCCAATGCCAAGGTTGAGATTGGGTTATTCAGAACAAAGCAAACAAATAAACTCTGATTCCAGTATAAATATTTCAGGAGTAAATTTAGCTTTAGGTATAGCTTGATCCAGGGTTCAAATGTTGTAACCGTTTTTGTAGCAGTTTTGACATCTACCTTCGTTGGCTCCTTTCTCAGAAAAGCTCTCTTCCCCTCCACTCACAAAGAGCCTGCACATTCCTTACAGGAAAGGACATCTTACATCTGCTCTTAGGAGTTTTAGACAAAGCCTCCCGTCTGACAGATTCAATTGGTTCATGCTCCCATCCTCAAACTAATCACTGTGGCCAGGACATGATTCTTTTTTTTTAATGACCTGAGCCACGTGATCGACCCTGGACCCTGAGACGAGGCAACTCTCACTGAAACACACGCTGTGAGGAAAGGGATGCCGCTCCACAAGGACACTGGGCTAATGGGGTCCAAAGAGGGGATGGATGTTGGGAAACAAACAACAAGTTGTTTCTATAATTTCATTTCACAGCCACTGTAAAGCTTCCTCTGATCTTCTGGTTTCAGGGTCCTCTCTCCATCCGCTGTTTTCTCTCATCCACCCTTCAGAGCT
The DNA here is from genome assembly GCA_004026545.1 of Mormoops blainvillei. Classification (NCBI taxonomy): domain Eukaryota; kingdom Metazoa; phylum Chordata; class Mammalia; order Chiroptera; family Mormoopidae; genus Mormoops; species Mormoops blainvillei. The sequence goes on along the minus strand of PVJD01000007.1, from coordinate 1,114,473 downwards.
CTAAAACACAGACACAATCAGGCATCTGTTCAACAGTCTTCAACAGGGCTTCCCTGTTTTGGCAAAATGTCTTTAGGCTATGTTTCAAGGTCACCTTTTTCCAGTGCTTCTTACTGTATCTGATCACCACTTAAACTTTTGGGAGTTTACAAATCACCTGGAGAGCTTAAGACACAAAACCCTGACTCAATAGGACTGGGGCGGAACCTTGGAGTTTACATTTCTAGCAATTTCCTAGGACCTCCACTCAGAAAAACACAGCTCACGGGTGGCGTGCACTCCAATACACTGGACCCCTTATTTTTCAGACACATCCCACTTTTTTCTCCCCCGGAAGGTAGCTCAGGCTTTTTCTTTTATAGGTAATGCCTCTCCCACAATCTCTAGCTACTGAAACCCTGTCCTTCAAGGCCAAGTTCAGCTGTCACCTCCTCCAGGACGTCTTTCCTGATCTAGCCATTCCTTGGAGCCCCATTTCACTTAATTTTGTCCTTTTAAAAAGTGATGGATTGTATTCCGCATTATAATATTTAGTGTGTGTCTTAATTTATCTAACATATTTCTTTTTAAAATATAAAAATTGTTGTTGTTCTCTTTGTTTCAAAAGGAAACAAAACAGGTTTAGTATAGAAATATTTGCATCCAAAATAAGGGAAGATAAAAATGCACACAAAGTCATCTTTGGGACAATCAGGGAGATTTGAATGTGAATTAGGTATTACGGGATATGAAGGAATTATTGTTAATTCCATTTGGTGTAATAAAAGCAGGGTGGTTAGGTTTTTTTAAATGTCTTTCCCACTTAGAGACACATAGCGAAGCATCTGTGGGTAAAACAGCCTGATGTCTGAAATTTGTGTTTAAATACTCCAGCGAACAATCACAATTGGAGAACTGACAAAACAGAATGGGGGAAATGTTATTAGGTTTCATTGTTCTATGCCATGTTTGTGTGTTTGAAATTATTCCTTAACAAGAAGTAAAGCAATGCAAACCAAAAATGCGCATGTATGTGTTTTTATGTTTATATGTATTTGTAGGGAGAGAGAAAGAAATAGATTTTAAGGTTCTTCATGTCAGGACTAGGGTCATATTTCTCTTTCTGTCCTGCACAGGATCTGTAACGGTGCCCGGCCCCAGAGAGGGTGCTATGCCTAATAACTAGCAGAGGAATGAATAAACGGCAGAGGCAAACGGCAGTCATGGAAATAGTTCCCGTCGGTAGAGCTTAAGCCTGGAGGCTCAGGAATCCATGACTAGTTCTCCCCCTTACTTCCACTGTAATCTCTAACAGGTCTCATAAGCTCACAGGGTCTTTTAGTTTCCTCACCTGTAATACAGAAGTAATAATAGTTACTTTTAGGGTTCATTGTTTTCACAAATATCATTGTTAACTGAGTGCTATGTTCCAAGGACCACTCTATACTTTAGGAATACAGTAGTGAATACCATAGCCCCAAATCCCTGTCTTCGAAGAGCTAACATTCTAGTAGGATAAGATAGGCCATAAACAAATAAGGAGGCAAAATATAGAGGATGTTAGAGTGTATTAAAATTAGGTATAAGAGGGAGAGAGGATGTGCCGGGGTGGGGCGACTGTTGTATTTGCTATTTTAAGCTGGGTGCCCTGGCCTCGCCTGAGAAGGTGACATTTTAACAAACACCTGGATTCGATGATGGAGTGAGCCCGGTGTCTGTCTGGGAAACAAATGTCCAGTCCAGGTGGAGGAAAGAATAAGTGTGTTAGAAAAACAACAAGAAAGAGCATCACTTGTCCCTACAGTGGCCTGCCCCCTCCTCTTCCTAAGTGGATACTTGGTTCGGTCTGGAGGGGTTAGTGTCTAAATCAGGGGCGGAAAACTTTTTCTTTAAGGGTTGGGTAGCATATATTTTAGGCTTTGTAGGCCATATGGTCTCTGTTACAACTCAACTCTGCCATTGTAGCATGAAAACAACCATGGATGATACAGTACATAAATGAATAGGTGTAGTTGTGTTCTAATAAAACTTTATTTATAAAAACAAGTGATTTGGGGGGGGATACACGCACACACACATATAGATATAAAAACTTTCTTTATAAAAACAAGTGGGCTACAGTTGGCCAACTCCTGCTCTAAATGTGTCTATCACTCTAAGATTCTGAAAATGAAAGGAAGATAGAGGAAAAAATTTGCACATAAAACAAAGGCACTGTTTGTGTGAGTGTGCATGTTTGTGTGTATTTAAATCAAGTTCTGGCCTGTTTTATTAAAGAAAAGTTCTGCACGATTTACTTTTCACCAGACTGTTTTGGCAGGCCTCTAACGACACCAGACCCACCTGCATCAGTGGTAGCCAGAGCGCACGCTCAGTGGTATTTTCCACGTGCTGGGCCCAATTCAATGGCACTGCCATTGTGGTGATGGACACCCATCTTGACCAACATTGTGTAGCATCCATTTCAGATTCCTCAAAGCTGGACAGCTGTTGGCAACAGTAACCAGTTTTGCTTTGCCTTGTCTGATCATTTTTGCTGCCGGCTTTTACCCCAGCATGTACTTTCCACTTTTAGTACCAAGTTGGAGTCTAGAGTTGACTGACTCCTGTGACTTTTCATCTTCTCTGCAGCCACTATCTTCCCACCTCAGGTGCGAGATGGCTCCCAACCCAGAGCCACCAAGATGGCCAGTCAGCCCCGCAAGGCACCATTTCTTTATAATCTGTCTTTCCACTTTGGTTTCAGAATACCATCATTCTCATAAAATTACTTTGCTGTGTGGTGAGGAATTCCTGTCATGGCCTCAACCCTGCTGGCACTTCTTCTCTCTTTCTTAATTCATTTTCAGAATTCTGAATTTTTCTGCTGCGTCATTCCTTTCCTTACTGTCCTGCCTCCTCCTCTTTCTCATCTTTTCTATTTCCTCCTGCATTTTAGTGTTCTTTCCTCCTCATTTTGAATCTCTGCTGACAGCATGTTTATTGGGTTTGTTTGGTGAAATAACCTGTGTATGGCCTGACACATATTGTGTAACAAACAATGGGGTTTTTTTGTTTGTTTGTTTGTTTGTTTGTTTGCCAGTACTGTGGCTACCCAGGTACCCAGGTAAGGCTCTGCCATTAGAGCCTGTGTTTTGGATAGACTTCTGTTGGCCTTGGTATTGAGAGACTGCTCTCAGAGAGAACAGGCCTTGAGAGAATGACAGTAGAGAGGAGGAAATTCAGAAGAGTCAAAGCTGACAGGCCAGGACTTCTTGTGCATGTGGGTATGTTTGGGCAAGCGTATGTGTTTTTCAGTCCAAGGTGGATGTGGGCTATGTCCTTGGCAGTGGAAGGACAGTTCATAAATTCAGTCATTCTCCCTTACTTATACTTTGAAAATCCCACCTTAACTGTGCGTGCTTTATGATTACAGGCCATTAGAGACCATTAGTAAATGAACTATGAGATTTTGATCATGAAATGCAAACTCTCTTGTGAAATGCAAACCCAGTTTCACATATTAATTGCTTCTAATTAAGGAGGGACATTTTAGCCAATTAGCTTTTGGAATTTAAGTGTAATCAGAAGGCTAATTCAGAGATTTGCTAATTGCTTCCCCCAGTGCAGCTAGTTGCCTTCAGTGCAGACGTACAGTCTGTGCGCGCACGGTGGCGACGAGGCCCAGACGTGCTTTTGCTGTGGTAGTTGACTGTAGACAGCAGTCCCCCATACCTTTGAAGTTAACGTGTTAAACAAATGAGGTAGGGGAAATGAGGGCAGTAAGAGAGAATAAGAACACCAGACTGGACTAGGTCCAAGTTCTAAACTGACTTCACTATTGAAGGTGTTGGCTAATGTTAGGCATGTCATATCACTTCTCCAGAGTTCTTGGACAAAAGATGGCAACAGTCTCGTACAAGCTTCTAGGATCCACAACAAACTCCAATGATTCGTGTAACCTTCCATGATTCCATGTCAGGTGGGAACTGCATAGGAAAAGAAAAAAGCGTTCATTGATAGATGGCCCAGGTGTGTTTATTGACACTTCAGTAGCCACAATACTCAAATATTATGGGCTGTCAATTGCTCTGGCAGCCATGGATGTTTTGAAGGAGAAAGTCTTTGTCTCTTAGCATTCCATTCTACTCTTATTTTTCTTCATACATCTTCATTTTAAAGGCCTTTTCCAGTGTGGACCTTGCTTTCTTGACACCTGACCAAGTCTCCTCTGATGGACAGCTGTTCGCTCAATCAACAGCAGAGAGCACCCTGCTTTGCTCCATTCTTGCCTCATCTTGCTTCTCTTGCTGTAAGAGGCTCTCAACCTACCGCGGCTGCTGCTTGAACTTGGTAATTACCAAGATTTTTCTTTTGGCACCTTGACTTGGGCTTAATGCTGCAATCTTCATTATTATATAATAACTCACCAGTCAGAACTTGCTCATCAATTTCTCCTCCATCTACATGATTATTTTCTTTATAAAAATAAAACAGGTTCTTTTCCGCCTCCCCCCACCCGTCTCCACAACAGCTTTGTTGTCATTGCGTACAAAGATGGTGCTGTTGACTCGCATTTCCTGGGCTTGCGTTAGTGTGAGCCCTTACCTATTTTTTGCCTTGTTGGTAGCTTACATCTCATGCTCCTGTTCCTTCAGCCTCCAGGCCTGTGGTTGGGAAGATGAATGAAGAGAACTCTCCAGGAAAAAGGGATGTAAAGGGGTCACCTTTGTGTTTGCCTCTTTTGCGTGGCACTGCTGGCAGGGGTGTCTCATTGTCAGGGCAAATCGTCTCCACAAGGTCAGTTCCCTTCACTGCATCTCAGCTGAAAGGTCCCGTTGTCTTTTCTTCAAGAGAGGGAATCCCTATGGAGGATACGTGTAAACCCTGCCATCAACATCCTTGTCCTGGCAGTTGTAATGTCCTGGCAGGGAAAGACGGTGTCCAACATGCCTTCCATTACAACAAAATGAATGATTAAAACAGATTCATATTTGAGGCGTAGGGGCAACCTTCATTAAAAGTATTTAAAACTTGGCAAATATTCTTTTTAGATGATTAATAGGTCATCTCCACTTTTCCTTTTGGGAGGTCAGTTGCCAGTTACCAAAAATGAAACACCTGCTTTTACATCAACGTGGCTGCTGCCCGAAATTGAGCAGCACGCAGCATTCCCAAAGCTGTTAAATATGTCCGTTGTGCCAAAAAAAATGGGGCCTTATGTTTACCTAAGTCCTGAATAAATATGGTGGATTTTGGGACACAGATCTGATTAAAAACTTCTCCCTAGGCCAATATGAAAACTAAGTTCGCTTACTCAGGTATATGTGATTTATAAAGACCCTAAGATTAGATGGCAATGAATGGTCATTTTGGTAGAATAAAGCACATCAAAAAGAAAGTGTTTTTCAATTTGAATTCCAATTAATGCAATTACTATTCTCCATGTTCAATTTCAGGGAGTGCATATTCCTCCACGGCTTTTGAATGAACCAAGGGAGGATTATGTATGAAAGTCACTACCGATGGGCTTAGGAACAGATTGCTGATTGTAGCAGGAGGAGGCAGGAAGATGAGGTTATCAGACAGAAAACACTGCTTCATATTTTATTTTTTCCAGGTAAAGTATCCATTAATAAGGACATTGCATTACCTGAGCATCTTACTCCTTGGTCAGAGTTTACTGTGTACCTTGAATGCCTCAAGGGGCTCAGGGAACATAAAACCTCCCCACACTGACTCTCACATTGCTGCACGAGTGTCCTTGTCACTTTAGAGGTGGGGAACTCTTAAGAGACTGAGAGCTGGTGATTGAACCAGAACTCAGTGTGGGAACCTGAGGTTGTTCGGATTCTCATTTGACTCTTAATGTCTCCTCTTGTCTGGACCTCATCACAACTGTCATTGCTTTCAACCTCCAGAAAGGGACTCTGCTCCAGTGAGGGACACACATCATCTTTAATGTATATACAGATGAGGACACAGAGGCTCCAAGGTTTCAAGTGACTTGCCCAAGTCAGAGTGGGTCAACTGGGACCCTCTCGGTGGGGGGACGGCGGTGGGGCAGGAGAGACTCGGGCCTGGTGTGGACCTCCCTCCCCTGCCCGTTAGGTCAGGAGCCCACACCCTCCACTGGGGTCCTGCCCCACGGTGGAGGCAGAGCGCTTAAAAGGGAGTTCCTCTCTCTGGACTCCCAGCCGCAAATGCAAAATTCATGGGCCTCCCCTTTCCTGCAGACAATCATGTGCTTTTGTGTAAAGACCACAGAAAGGAGTCGGGATCCCTGTGTTGTTTCCGGATCTAGCCTGCTTGGTCATACAGCCTGAGACAAATTATAGAATCGTGGCCACAATTGACTGGAAGGAATTTAAGGATCACCTCTGCTGGTGCATCGGAGCCACAGGGACAGCTTGTTCAATACAGCAGATCCCTAAAATTCTGATGCAGTTGGTCTGGGGAGGCCCTGAAAACCCTGCTTTTCTAACAAGTTTCCCAAGGTAGCCCAAGGCTGCATGCCCACGGACCTCACAATACCTGGGCATCACTGGCCTATCATAACCTTGTTGTAAATGGGTTGGCAAACTCTCAAGGGCCAGTCAGTATATTTTAGGTCTCACAGGCCATACAGTCTTCTCGCAACTACTCAACTCTGCTCCTATAGCTCAAAAGTGGCCATGGATATCTGTATGCGAACGAGTGTGTGTCTTCTGATAAAATTTTTTCAAAAACAGGAGGCGGCCCGTGGGCTGCAGTTTGCTGACCTCTCATCAGATGCTTATAGTAATTTAGGTCTCTCCCATCATTCCCTGCTTCCGGCTGTCAAGTAGGGCTATTCCTGTCCTGATTCTTCTCCATGGCTGCACCGGACATAGGGTGTGATATATCATAAACACTCAGAAAATAACATTTTGTATCTGGTTCATCAGCTCCATATTATCAGCTCCATTTTAAGTTCATTTAGTTTAATAATCATTGAATTTGTCTTTATAAATATTCCCTCTATTAGGTGCCACATAAAAAATAAGGATGTTAAGCAGTTGGCAGAGAAGGGGCCATTTTGAATAGTAATTCAGGAACTTTCCTGGTGTCAGAACACAGACATATAGAACTATTTTTAAATCAACAATGTCTCCATGAAGTAGAACAAAAATGGTTATTTAACAAGGTTGGTAAGACAAAACAACTAAGTTTATGACGGCCTGACACACTAACTGCCTTCGGAACACATTTTTCTTAAAAAACATTCTATAAACAAAGACATACCAAGAAGTTATATTATTTTTTATTCATGTTAGAATTTCTATCAGTGTTTGAACATTAATATTTAGAGAGTTTGTACATTTCCGCCTTCCAAGGTTTAAAATGAGAACCACACTAGGTCACAAATGGTAACTAACACACATTTCACAATTGCATGGATATTCACTCGATTTCACTCTCTTAACACTGTTAAACATTTTCTTTTCCTTGCTGTACTTTACAATGAAAAGTGTGCCCCACTCATGTCTCAGCAAAGTACCAGACATTATGGATTCATCACATATAAATTCTTTAAAAATATACTTCTGTCAAAAGACTTGATGACTACTATGTACACTACAAAAATAAATTTTCATATAAATAAATTATATGGCATACTTTTATCTTTGTAATTGAAATGACACAAACCCATTTCCACCAAAATTGGCAGACAATGAGACCCAGTTTGAGTATTTCCTTTAAACTCCTTACACTAAAACCTACCATGAGACCTTAAGGAAAATGTTATATACTCTGAACTATTTAACATTAGTAAGCACTCTATACAAATAAAAATTCTGTTCAAAAGTAAAACATAGCTGTAATAGTGTTTCCAATAGAAATAAAAATCCCTGCATTTTTTTTGTTATAAACTGGCATGACAAATACTGTAGGAAAACATTCTTATGATACAAAATTATAAATATCAGCAAAGATTTCTTAAAAAAATTAAAACATCCAAATGAACAAATAAGACAGACAAAAATAAAACTATTTAAAAGAGAGAGAGAAATTCTAGTTGCCAGCCAGCCCCGTGTTCTCCCTTTGCCAATGTGACTATGGGAGAAGGTTCTACACTGTGCAGAAGGCAGGGGCTGGGTGAGCTGTCATGCACCACACAGTTGGGCTCAGGAAAGGAGCAAGGGCACACCATAAGCCAGAGGGAAGCAGGCCTCAGAATTTTCCATCACTCTCTCCTGAACGCAGGACATGTAACTTTTCTGAGTAAAGCTGGCTGTTAGGTAGATAGACAGTGTGGCTAACAGAGGCACCAAACAGTAGCAGTGGGGTCACCGGGGCCCCTGGCATATTAACACATAACACCTGGCACCCACAGGTGGCTTCCAATTGGTGTCTTACAGTTTTGTTACGAGTTTAGGGTCTGAGGTCACTGCACTGCTGGGACTACTAGGGGCCCATTGCCTTTCGGTTAAGGTTTTCCATGTGAAATAGGAGGGCGTAATGGGAGCTGCCATTTGTGCGCTCCTATAGTAGCACAGTCTGGGTGCCAAGTGCTTCCCGACATACTGGTCTCTGGCTAAGGGCTGAGGAAGACCAAGCCTCAGAGCAAGAAAACAGAATTGATACAGAAGCAAACCTTTAAAAGTGGTGCCTGGTTGAGAGATTTGCCTCTATATCCACTCTAGAGAGGACTGTATGCAATTAGCATCTCCCTGCTTGTCAATAAATGTCACATTGAAAGAACACTAATGATGGTGAGAGAAAGGAAATGATTTATTTAGGAAGCGTGCACCCATAATGTTAATAAAAACATACAGAGAAGGATCCTTCTAAAGCTCTTATCCTACACTGCTTCTGACCCCGTATCACCACCCTAGATGCTATTTATTTGTGAGAATGCAAACAGATCCAGAAAGCCCCGACCACCTGTGCAATTTAGGAAGAAAGAGAATTTAAATGGTAGGGACTCTAAACATCACCTCTGGGTTTATTGTGGACCAAGAATGAACAGGTTTTTCTACCTGTAGCAGGGTCATCATCTCCAAAACATTTTTAATCCACTCTTACATTTTTGGGGGTGTGTGTGTGTGTGTGATGAGAGGTACAATGAAGGCTGCCTGACACGCTCACAGCCCAGTTGAGACTCCCCACTAGGCCTGCTCTCTAATTCTTGAACAGTAATGAAAGTGAACAGATGTTAACTCTATACCCTGAGGTTCCAATGTCCACCACAAAGATCCACTGAAAGAAGTTATCTCCTCTGAGATGTGAGCTGGGGTGTCTGGGTGGCAGCCGATGATCTTAGGGGATGCCCTGGACTTGACATGAGCCTGGCCAAAGGATAAGGCGATGTTTGGGGCAGCTAGCCCCCACCAGCATTAGGCCGTAAAACCGCCCCGACTCTTCCAGCCTGACCAGGGCAGAACCCACTAAAGGTTATGGACAGTGAAAGAAAACAAAAAAAAAGAAAAAAAATCACAGTACAGTACATTGGGAAATCACACACATGTTCACATACACAGCCAAACAGGAGCATCGCATCCAACTACACCTAGAAGCCACCAGGATTAACGTGCTTTCTTCATATCTGCTCATTAAACAATAACAAAATTACCACGCATAGCGTGTTTGAAAATTAACAGTAACATTTCATACTACCACAGGGTTGTGATATGCAAATTTAAAATACTTTAAACAGAAACCTTTACAAAATAATCCTATTATATAAGCAATATTTGCATAGAATTATACAGGTAAATTATACAATATTTAAGCAGCAGCAACATATGCTGAAATTTAAGACTAAGTTAAGCTTGGTTGTGGCACAGAGACCAATGTACAAATAGGGAGGGGTCCCCTGCAGCCGCCCCACCACGCACTGGGGGCAGCAGTGGAGAAGCCCCAGATCACACTACTTTACATCCATTTCTTCGTATTTACATATGTGTACACTTCTTAAATATTTATAGAAATATTTCACAAAATAATACAATCGGTTACAGTAATAATGGACTGCAGCTCTGGTACAGTACATCTTTCTAACTCCAAGCAGTTCTCTTCAAGCAGTTCTGGGGGGTGGGGGGGGGATTCCAATCTTTGGCCTCTTTGCTTCAGATTTTACTCACCCTTCAAAAGAAAAAAAAGGAAGTCACACTAAGCAACAGGTACACGAGTCCACATTTATGAAGCACACTAATAGGCAAAACAAATCTATGTGTAAGAACTCAGGACAGCGGGGGGTGAATGAGGGCAGGTGGGGCTTTCAGGGGCTGCTTGTTACCCTTCCCTTGATCTAGGGGCTGGTGACATGGATAAGTTCACTTTATAACCATTCACTGAGCTGTGTGTTTAGCATACATTCCTGTAGGGCACTTTCATAAAGATTGACAAATAGGTGAAAGGTACAGCTGTTAGCATCTTTGTTAAGTCGCACTAACTCTCAACAGGTTAACAGTGTTGGGAGACACCCAATTTGGGACGAGACTGGTTCCCCAAAGATGACAGAGCTTAGATGCGGCAGCACTGCCTTGGAGATCAGAGGTCACTGGAATTCAGTTCGGGACATACCAATGCCAGGGGGCTCCAGACCCCAGAAACCCCAAGGAGCTTCGCTGTGTCCCTCCGCCCTCACACACCTCAGTTGGAGCCGCTGCCCCGGGGCCTCTCCTCGCATTCCACGTCCTGCAGCTCTATGACCTCCACCTTGGAATCCCTCCTCTCGCACCGGACGTTAAAAGGCACATGGGGGTCCTCGAACAGCCGGGGGTCCATCGGGGGGTATTCCTCATAGCCTGGGCACAGCCCCCCTCGGGGGTTCCGCCCGGGCCCGGGGGCGGGTGGGGGGTGCACAGCAACAGTCACGGACGCTGAGGCCGTCACCGTGGTGATGGGCTGGCAGTAGCTGGGAATGGAGCTGCCCATGGCAGTGAACACTGGGTGCCGAGGGTTGTGAGAGCGGGCTCCCCGGGGGCCCATGCGGTCCCTATTGCTAGGGCCAGAATGCCCTTCAGTAGACATTTCGAAAGCGTCTCTGCGCGGTCTGTAGGGAGGCGGCCGCGAGCCTTCTCTGGGAGCTTCCCTCTGGGCCTGCTGGCCCGGCCGTCCAGGTGGCAGGGACCCTGAGTCCAGGTGGGGTTGTTGTCGAGAGTTCGAGGGTGGGTGATGTCTCACTTCGGGATGGACCACCTGCAAAGGGTAAGGGCAGGTTAAAGCAGGCTGGGTGCTAACTCCAAGGTGGGCATCACCCTGCTACTCCCAGCCCTCCCTTATTGGCTCCAGTCCATGCCTGGCCACCCACACACAGCTCTTCTTACTAACTAGGAACACAGTCAACCCTGCGATGGCTGGGAGAAGCCCAGGGGAGCCAACAGGGGCCTTCCACTCACAAAAGGAAAACCCATTCTTTTAGAACCTCCCTGACGTGGCAGAGAAGCACCTTGTCTGGACCCTAGGTCCAGGCTTTCACCAACACAGCTGGCCGGATGCATACGGCTGCTGCCCATAAATGCAGGGCTGTGGCTGGAGAGTATCCAAGCAGCCTCCCTCCCACAGTCCATCACCCTACCCTGCTCAGAAGGGCCAGATCCGAACTCCTCTCTTACAATTGCGAAGCACTTGGCCCTGGCTCGCCCAAATGCCAGACGCTGGCAGCACTGCCTATACCTATGCTATTGAATATAAAAATATACCTATTTACATTTACTTAACTAAAATTCAACACTCAGCTTCTCAGTCTCACTAGCCACATTTCAAGTGCTCAACAGCCACATGTGGCTACAGACAGCAGTTACTTCACTGCAGAAAGTTCCATGGGGCAGCGCTGCTCTGTCTGGTTGTTGGGAATCTGGTTTCTGGGTCTCTGTACAAAGCATGGAGCAGCACAGTGGCCACATCAATCAAAAGGACCGTGACCAACTTCAAAGTCGTTCAGCTTGTACCTATTTTTAGGCTCCCGCTGAACAAAACCAGATTCACACTGCAGCTCAGCAGGCATCGCCCCAGGGGGTAAGAGGAGGAAAATTTAGGTTATTTGGTTGGTCCTTCTCTCTTTCAAGGAAGGCCCACTCTGGCCTGGGCCTGGAATACCCATTTCCTGGAGGGACAGCAGGAGGCCCTTGGTTGGAGGAATATGAACCTCAGAACCTCCCCTGGGTTTTACGGGCTGTGCTCTAGGACTGGGGGCCCAAGGACAATATGGGGAGCACAGAACCGAGGACAAGCCTGGGGCTCCCAGGCTCAGAGCTTTCCCAAATTACCGAAGGCTGATCTTCTCAGTTACCCAGAATGCGTACTTGGAAACACAAAAGCTTCTGGTAAAATCTTAAACAATAATAATGGAAACAATTTTTACTAAAGGCAATTAAAGGTAACAGAAGTGCGAGAAAAAAGTATATCGCTTCTGCTAGCAATAAACATCCCACTCCATTTTTTAAAAATATTATGCTGAAACAGTATGCATCTTAAAAAAAAAAAAAAAGAGTCGAGGCATGCTCGAACAAGATACATGCCACTGTTCTGTGTACTCACTGTTACTGGTCTCTGCCCTTTTTGATCCACATGAGATCCAGCTACATGAAACAGGCAATTTTATAGTTTAAGAAGAATCAAATAGTGGCAATTTCAAATGATTCCACTTAACCTCTATTTTTGCCTTTGCATCTTGTCTGTCAGATTTTCTGCTCAGAGTGGGGGGGGAGGGGGCGCGGTGGCGGCGATGGTGACTTACAGTGGAGCGGGCGAAGACGGGGTTTTCTGTGGCTTCCACGATCACCTGGTGGGTAGGGCCCCCGGTGCCCTGCTGGGTCTCATACTGCCGAAGCTCCTCACTGAGGCCTGACACTGTCGTCTGAGAACTGTACTCTGAGTCAGAGGAATCAGAGCCATTGTTCGCATGACTGGGGGGCACAGCAAACCGGACCACGCTGGGGGGCGGCTCAGGGGAAGGAGTGGGTAGGCGATTCAGACCGTTGGCTGGAGATACCTATTTAAGAGGATTCCCTATTAAAAGTGCTATCATCCATTTACCTGTTGGTTACATTCAAGCTTCAAAGAATAGTATTGTTCAGGGGCCTCTGCCTCCCCCCCATGGCTAAGCTGTATTCCCCTCCCCCTCTCCGCCACCCTGAGGAAGACTCAAAGGTTGGACGGGGGAGCAAAAGAAGTGCCCTCTGCTCTCACTGGAAAGGTAGGCGGGGCCCTTTTACTCTTTTTCAAGCCCAGATAGTCCACTTGAGTGGAAAATGTTTCTTTGATATAGACCTGTAGGACACAGGCTGCCAATCACTTGGTTTTAAAAAACAAAACAAAATGAAACAAAAAAAGCAGTACTGCAACCCCAAAACTATGACACTGAAGAGAAAAAAGTGACGGTTACTGAGATCTTTCTGAAAAAGTAAATTATCAGTAATGCAGATATGCCTAAGTATCTACATGAAGAGCGACACCAGGAAAACCAGCATTCAGGCGGCCTGTGGACTGCACACTACACCCAGCATTAGGGACTGACCTCAGGACATGGTCCGAAGAAGGACAACAGGACTGGAAGCAACACCAGCCCATTGAGAACACCCAGGATTGTTAGGATTGCCAGGACAGCAAAGAAATACCTTGAAGATAAAAGGGAAACAAATATTTACTGTGGCAAAGATAAATTAAGCTACCATTCAAGTGCCCAAATATTACAGCACATCAGAAGCCCAAAATTAGCAAGAACCACATAGGTGAAAAGGTTGTTACAAAACTACGGTTCAAATTCAGCAATTTGTTTTTGTGTTTTTGGGGTTTTGTTTTATTTTTTTACCTTAAGATTTTGAGGGCTGCATTCCACAACCCAAAGTTGGGAGGGAGAAAAAAAAATTAGTTTGTTAATTTGCTGAAATCTCATGGCATGTAATGTTATTTATGAATGTGTTAAACAAACACAAAAATATGGAATGTGAACTGAATGGCTGCGCAGACTGAAAGCACAAATACAATGCAGAGGGGCCCCGTCCATGAAAACCCAGCAGAAGCAAACAAATGAAGTGAAGGGTGTAGAATTTAAACAATTTAGCCAGGAGGAAAAGCAGCCTACTTGTGCAGCAGCTAATCCACTGTGAAATGCTTCTGCATCTGAGAGCAGAATCTCTAAGTCTCCAGTGTATCAGGTAAGGCTTTCCCTGTGCTTTCATTAATCATGACTTTCTGTCTAGAATTCTGTGAGTTCCAGTTTAACCAAACAGCTCCAATTGCAACCTTTTTAGAACAGGGGAACCAGCTTTCTGTAAAGAAAACACTGCCTATTCTATGGTTGCTGGGTATTTGCGGGGGTGGGGGGAGGGGGGGCAGTCCACAGTGATGGGGCTGCTCTGTGCCCAATCTTTTGTTGAACAATTTAGCATCTCTGAATACTCTTGTTTTGCATCAGCCAATTCAAACATAAAGCCTGCAGCACCATGAAGAAGAGGAGAGTGCACAAGTGGCCCTGCTTTCCCACCACTGAGGGCTAAGGTCTGGGATCGTTCATGAATACCAAGGTAAACCTGTCAGCCAGGGACAGCCACTGGCGGACACTCCACACAGGCGGAGGGGGGTGGACAGTTCCACGCAGTGTGTGTTTCTGTAACTAATGATTTCTAGGGCGATTTTTCTGGAAGTGGGCTGGGGTGGGGGAGAGCTCAGGATGTTCTGGGAAGAGGGAGGGCAAGATATCTATCTGTTAATGGTCCTCTTGATCATAAAACAGAACAGGCTCCAAACTTTGCCATTGCTATATATGTTTCGACATTAGATGAAAGGAGAGAGAATCCCTATAAAAATACAAATACCTCGCAGCTATTGTAAACACTAGAAACTTCTGAGCTGCATTAGTAAAAGCCAAGCGGCCAGCGTCTCGCTCTAATGTAAACTGCGGGAACTTTAGGCAGAGGCATATATCAGCAGGAGGCATTAAGACATTTGCATCCCATCCATCTAACTGCAGAATAAACAGACCAATTAGATTTCTGACGCTTAGTGTATACAATGTCTGCTCATCTAGTCAACCCCAGTGAGGGCTTTATCAGGTTAATCCATCCAGTTCTAGAAAATGGGAAGCCCTTTTTAAGTGCTTGAAATAAGAACTCTGATATCTCTGGGACAGAACAAGAAGCCAGGGGTTAGATGGGAGAGCTGGGATTCTGCCCTCCACCCAGGTGCCAGTTGGTTGCTCAGGTTCAGACTAAATCTCCTCTGCGTGGCTCACTTGGGTCTGAGATCCTGTCATACTCTGCATTTCCCATGGTTCTGAATGGCCCGTGAAGTCCTCCCTTATAAGTTACATGGAGGTGGATGGGGCGCATATTACTTGCTGTTGTGTGAAATGCACTTATGAGGCGCTTTTCATATTGTGTTGAATGAGAAATTACACAAAAGCAGCTCTTTTGACATAGGGCTTTTTATGCCATAAAGAAGCAACTACTAATGCATGAATAAATAAATGTTTGCAAAAGAAATAAAGGAAAGTCAAATTAAGAGCTTAAAACCCAAACCAAAACAGTATTCTAGTTAAGGGATATATCTATGTGGTATTGGCAAAGAAGAATATACTAACTGGCTTGTTAACTGATCGACAATCTGTGTTGACACCAGTGGCATGGGCATCACCTGGGATTTGGCTAGAAATGCAGTCTTCTCCCCACCCTCCCACCCACAATGAGATCCAATCTGCATTTCCAGAGAGCTGTGGATGATTCATAAGCACATCATAGTTTGAGAAGTGTGGTCTATGCTGGAGTAGGTATCTCACCTCTTCACTTACTGTACCAAAATGACAGTGAGCAAACTCTGGCTCTCATTCTAGGAATGCTAATGTTCTAAGATGCTGAACTGTCCAAGGGGGTATGCCAGTGGGCTGATGTTTTTTTCCATAATGAACTAGCTAAAACTGAAAGCCCTCTTCTTTGTACTTGAAAATGAAAGGTCTATCAAAGACACACACACACACGCCAGGAAAGCCTGTTTGGACTCTCCCTCCAGATTACGGAAGCAGTGCCAACAATCCAGCCATGACTCACAGTGGGTTCTAACCCGGGACTATTGTTTCCACAGCGATGTTCCTGGTTGTCCACTCCACGGACCACAGTGCTCCCTCCAAGAGTCGCTGCTTCACAAATGGGCAGAGGCTCTTCGGAGAAGCAAATGGTCTCACCCTGCTCTTCTCAAATTCTTTTCAAAGGCAAAACTTGCTCTCTTTCATACTTAACAAAGTCCTATTCTTCACTGAATCCACCAGAACCTCCTTGCTTTGAGGTCCAAAAAAAGTATCCATACTAGGCTTGGACTTCCAAAATTTGACAGCAAAGTCAAATATTAAAGGCATCCTAAATCTTAGTGGGAACTCGAATCTGAAATCTGGGCACATTATCTTTACTTCTTAAAAGGATAAAATCTAGGTAATGATTTTAGGTATTTGTATGTTTTCCTTGATAAAATTTTGAAGAAGTGAAGGTCAAATTAAGTCAATAAATGGGAACCACAGTCATCTCTTTCTGTAGATATTTTTAACCTGGAATACTGATAAATGGAGCGTTGGGTGACCCTTCAGCCTGGAGCTATGGAGGTGTCTCTGCTGCTGGTCCCAAACCCTCCATCTTTTCTCCCCAAGACGGTTCTAGTGGAGAGCTTGTCTCTACACCTTTCAGCCTGTATCTGAGTTAATAAACTCAAAAGAAAGTGGCGTCACAGATTATGGTAATGAAAACATGTTGTACACCTTAAATATACATGATTTTTATTTGTCAATTATAAATTACACCTGAATGAAGACGGTGGGGAAGTGGAGTCATAATGAAGAAGAAACGCTTTCATCTACCAAATACAGAAGGAAATAGGCAATAGAAATCACATGAGCAAATAATGATGATTTGTCCTACTGCTGCTTACCTGACGATGAAATCAAACTCCGACCCGGCAAGCATCAGCACTCCCAGCAGAGTAGAAACGGCCCCATCGAGAACAGGCGCAAACATGTGCTCCAGGGCGAGCACGGCCCTGCGGTTCTTATCACCGATGGCAGTGAGAAAGGCCTGTGCAGTGAGAAGAGTTGAGATGATGAGAGTTCTGGGCTTGACTTGGTAATGGTCAGCTTTGTCTTCAGTTCTGCACGCTGCTTTAATCTGCCTCTACAGAACCTCTCAGATCTCCCTGTTTAATCGGGGTTACTCCACTAACTAAACCTGGGCTTACATTAAAATGACTTGTTCATGATACTGGGTCATATTTGGTGTTGATGTAAATCTTGAATAACAACAAAACAAGATGGAAAGCATACTTACCTGAAATTAAAAACCAAACCAAATACTATACAAAAATGAGCAAAATGTTCCCTTTCACTGCTACTCACCCTTGAGCCCTCTCCCCCACTCAAATTCTCTCACACCATTCACTTGGGGAGACCTCCAGTTGTGAAAGCAACAGCATTTTGCTGGATTTTGGGATGGTCAAGCTCTTACTTCTGAATGGGCTTAACTTGGTGTCATGTACAACTAGGTGCTGAATATTTATTTCCTCATGATTATGCTTAGGTTAGGATTTCTGTCACTGTGTCCAAACTAATGTGCTTGTAGTACATCTAAGCACCACAGAGGTGTTATAAGAAAAACACAGAATTGTAAAGTCAAATTAATCCCATTCTGATTACACGTGGACCTGTCCTGTCTCCTCTGTGTTCTCTAAAGCTCTTCTAGGTCAAGAATACTGTTTTACTAAATGGCAACTTTACAAAGTCCCAGTGTATCAGGCTGTCAAGTTTCAGACTGTTGGCTTGAGAGTGTGACCCAGGACTGATTTAATGTGAGTCAATTACTGTTACACCCTGCCTGGTCCTACGGTGGGAACCCAATAGGGAGGTCTGGGACTGGCGCAAGTTCTCTCTGCCTGAAAGTTCAGGCTGTTCTAAGACATGCTGAGAAGAGACGGTTAGGGGCTTCTGCGAGCTGCAGCTCCTTAAATACCCAGGGCCACAACGCACTGCAGGGTGCGTTCCCACTGCTTATGCACCCTGTGGAGGGACAGGAAGGTTCTTTTCCTTAATGGACCAAGAGACAAAAGAATGCCAAAGTGTGCTATGAGTCTCAGACTTTCTCTTAAGTGGGTTCCACATGTGCACAGTTAGGACACTTCAGGGTCATTCGAGGTGCCTTGTAGTCTTGGGAGGAAAGCACCAAGTCGTTTGGAACCATGTTACTTTGTGCTATACTTGGGCCATGAGGCCAAAAGGGTCAGGTGGGTTTATCCTCTCACATCCAATGTGTATTACCAAAACAGTGAACCGGCAGGAACCCTGACTGCTTGAAGACATTCATGGCAGAATGCACTTTACCACCAGCAGTACCGTCCACTTTAAACAGATGCTCACACACAGGTGAGGGTAAGAACGCTGCGCCCTGCGTGCAGGTAGTATCCTGACGAAGATCTGGGCTGGAAGCAGTGAGCAGCGGTTGCTGCCCGCTAAGCCAAGCTGGCTCTTGCTACTCCTCAAATTCTCGGAATTAAATCCTGAAGGAGCAGTAGAGACATTCCTCAACTGTTTATTCAACCCTGGTGTGGGTATTCGTGTTCATACCACCTCATGGGCAGAGGCCTGGGTGCCACTCCCTGCAGCTTACAGACTGTGTTGTGCCTGTGCACTGTAAGAACCTATCGCAGGGCAGGTCTGCCAGTGTTTGCAATGTAAGTTACCAAATGTGACTTGCATCACAACAAAAGGACTCGTGAATTCTTAATTCACACACAGTGTTTCCTCCGTGTTGATGAAATGAGATTAGAATTACATGTTTCTAAGTTCTAGGCTGTTGGGCCCTTCTTCTTCCCCTCCTCCCAGTTCAATGGAGGAAAGTAGTTTGGGCAGGCTCAAAATGTACAGAATGCTGTTTCTGTATTATCGGCTTTTTTCTTTATACGCTGGGATAAAAATGGGTCAACTTCAACAAAATATTCCTTCTGAACCACAAAGGTACACAAACTCTAAGTTGCATAAAAGGGTACCCGAGAGACTCATGTGGAAGGACTGCAGAGGGTACGTGGCAGAAGCACATGCACAGACACACACACGTGCTATGTGTTATGCCCACACAAAATCAATGCTAGAGACTATACACACAGTTAAATTCCAATGCTCGGTTTCCAAGCTAGAGCATTCCAAACATCGGTATTTATTCAGTCAATAAAAATTCACTGAATGTCTACCAGTGACGCACAACTTACATACTACTATGAAACTTCTGAATAATTTTCTGATAAATACAGATGATGGGCTTGTCTCTTGGATTTAAGACTCCTTCTTAACTTTAATTTCTTCCAGCAAAGCATTCACAGGACTGTGCACAGGAAGAGAGGGGAAAAACCTTCCTGTGGAGAGCAACCCTCGTTCTTGAACTTGGAGGCTGGGAGGTGAGTGAGTGAGTGGGAGAGTAGGCCCTCCACATGGAGCACCCACGCCTCTGCTCATGGGCTCCAGGGCATCTCCATGGCTGCTAACTCGTCTCACCTTCAGTTATGTTGTCCCCAAGAAGCCTTTGAGCGTGGTCTCACTTTACCTCTGTTTTATTGCTGTGGTTTTTAACACTGTGCGTAGTTGTGCACACACACTCATACACACACCACCACCTGTCTTGGGAACTTTAGGACCTGTGGTGACACTAATGACAACACCAAACAAACAGGGTCCTTCCTGGCCCGCTCAAACACCCCACTGACACTGCCCATGGCCCAACAAGTTCACCTTTGATGACCTTCTCCTTAGATTCCCTAAGAGGGAAAGGAGTCCAGCCACATCCCAGCCACTCCTACGGAGTGCACGTGCCAGTCTGAAGCCTGTTCAAAGTGTGTGTATTGGGTGTGTTCCTTCATGTTGGAGAAAATGAAAAGGTTCCCAACTTGGAGAGACCATGAGAGCTAGAGGAAATATGTCGCTTTTTCATAGAGCTGTAAGTCGGCAACGTCTCCCGTACCAGAGCCACGTGAACGGTGAACTCCACGCCTATGCCGACAGACGCGACCAGGATAACCACAGGCACAGCGCTCAGCTTGATTCCGATGAGGCCCATCATGCCGAAGAGCTCGACTGTCATCAAAGCCAGGACTGTCACCTGTAAGGAGGCGCAGGGGTGAGTGGTTGGGTACAGGCACATTCTAGCCATGGGAAACAACAGAGGTGTTCAAGTCCTGGCGTGGCCTCACTACAGATCAAGAGCACGGACTTGCTGTAGCTTCTAACTACTGTCTTTATTTTCTAATTCGACATCTCCCTGCTGGGGAGGGAGGCTTTGAGGCTGTTTTGGGACGGCAGGAATACTTAAAGGCAAAGTTTAGTATGCTACTGCAAATGGTTTTTCCAATATACCTGCTCTAGAAAGCATATAATTTTCAAAATTCTACCAGAGAATCTAGGAAGATTTACACAAACAAGAACTTACCAGAAGCTACAAATATAATTTAAAACAAGGTATTTCTTTCTGTTTTGATCTTAACCATCAGAGACCACCCTTTGACTCTGTAACTTAGTTGATACTTTAGAATTTTTGGCTGCCTCACCCTTCATCCTAAAGAACGCTGATAGAATGGGGTGAATAAAAGTTCTTTCACCTAAAAGGAGCTTTGCTTTTGTTTGGAGCCCATACACTAAGTGAGGATGACTTGGGAGCAAGTTCAGCAGTAGAAAAGAGACCCGCTGTCCACTGATGTGGGTCAGGTTACAACTCCCTTCATTTTGAAGAAATATAGAGCAACCAGGGTGGACAAAGCAAACAGTTAAATCCAAGGAAAAGCTTTCATTTGCATTTCACCTGCCTTGTAAAAATTTGGGAGGGGATGGAAAGAAAATCTGTGAAGTAGATCTTGGAGTTTCTTGGGCCAAAGGGGAGAAAATACAAATAAAATAAACTTTACAATGGACAGAGGAGGAGAGAAAGATCTTCCCTTCTCGGGGGTGGGGCAGTAGGCAGTGGTGATAAGGGAAGGACAAGTATAATGAAAGTCTCCTTTGCTTTCTTTCAATAAGCTAATGAAAGATGGACAACATCAATTGCTTCAGTACCATGAAAAGTCCTACAGACTAAACATTTACCTTTTAACATACCTGCTGCACAGACTTATGGTGCAGAAACGGGACCTGGTCTCTGTTTTTATAATTTTGGCATTTTGAAGTCCACACCACAGTTCATGGAATTTAAACACTGCCATGATTTTATTAAATTCTAAATAAAACTTTTTTCAAATCTGAGAGTATTATATGTGGGGAAAGGGTGCCAAAAAATAGGTGAGCAATACCAGTTTACCGCTTTCCCCCAAGAATTAAAATACACACAACACATACAACCATTTTGTTCTAACTTCTCTAATTATCCCTCTGTTTAGCAGAGCCTTCTCTGTATTAGGTCTGGGAGTATCCCAAAATCATATGAATTTAAAAAATTAGTAATTTTTGAGCATGTATATTTCATAAATGCTAGGAGCTGTTATGGAAAGTGTGCTTAAACAAAAAGTTTAAAGTTGAAGGGAAAGGGGACACAGGATTAAGGCCATTAAAGGCTCTACCTAACCATGAACCTCACCACCTCCGGCAGAATAAATATAGTATGGATGATGCAATCTATACCCTCCTCCAGAGGCCCAGACATAAACAAAACTGCCCGGCTGCAGAAAGAGCTATGCTGAAAGGAATTTGACTTCCACAAAGACCCTCAGAATAAACTCACAATGATCCCGGCCGTCCAGGGGTTCAGGAGGAAGACGGCACACACGAGAAACGTGCAGGCCAGCACCACACTGAGGGACAGCAGGAGCCAGTGGCGGAGGCCGATGTACTGCTCCCAGAAGAGGAAGGGGTAGCCGTTGGGGTAACTGGAGAGCCCCAGGCTTGTGTAGTTGTTGCAGATGGTTCTGACTTTTTCGATCGCTTCCACGAAGTCTGAGGTGTCATGTAAGCCGTTGAGGTAGAAAGGAAACTGAGCGTATTCGATGGGCTCTGCCGCCGGGACTAGACAGAGAAGCGGAGGAGAGGGAGCCACGGGTAAGGGGCTTTTTGCAACACTTTGAAAGGAAAACGGATGTGATCCAGGCATGGGAGAGATGTGACAAATTCTTATTGTTGACCGTACCAGATGTGTGTCCTCGAATTCTCCATAATTATAATGAACAGAGAAAGAACTCTGTAAGAAAAGTCCACTTACTGCACTTCTTTCAACATCAAGGGCAAACAATACCAATGACAGTCTTCGGCTCTACAGAATTTCAGTGTTCGGCTTAAAGTTTTTAAAGCAATAATCGACCTTTGATTATGTTTTTGGAGGAAGCCTGTGATCTGTGTGTGTATTTACTTAACCTTTTATTTCAATGTTCTAGAAGCAGTCACTTACTTTTGTAATGGGTCTAAACAACTTAAGAATTCAATTGTAGGGACGTTTTTTGTTCAACTGACACAAGTGAAAATACTAAGTTCAAACTGTTTCTCTCAGTCACTTAGGAGAACAAAATAACTCGAAAGTCATGCTTTACAGAGAAAAATGCTTAACTTTCTTATCCTTTTAGTGATCTAACACACTTAAACCCTCCATGCTTCTTTTCTAATGCAATGCTAAGTCTTCAGCAGCAGGGGAAGAAATCCTTACACAACAAGCATTTAGTTACTGCCGTTGTGTGTTCCAGACCCTTTGGGGTCATTCAGTTGACTTGCTAAACATGATTTGCCCTATTATAATCTCAACTATAAATTTTCATTAAGACAAGCCTTGGCTGCTTGCCACAGGGCTCTGGGGTTTAGATGCAGGGACGCACAGCCCGCTTGCTCCCCGGCCATGTTTGCAAAGGAACCCGTCTTCTTTCTCACGTCCTCCCTCGGCTTCATATCCAAGGTATAAGCTACTAATATCTCTAACATAAATGCAAATTAAATCCATATAGAACCACCTTTCAAAGTTGGAGCGGAGCGGGGGAAGGAAGAGGACGCTGCTGTATACAGACCTTCCTGCTCCGGTTTAAACAGCTTTGACAGAGTACAGGTGCTTGGTGGCTTATAGGAATGACCCAACTTGCCAAAAATCCCTTCAACACCAGAGTTGACAAAGTTAAGATAAACACATAATCCCTAGTGATAAAACTTTGCAATAGTAAAAAATAACACTCGACCTGGAGGCGTCCCCAGCTTTCACAGGGAACAGCTGGCATTAAAGAGCTCTGCCTGGTAGATGTCTTGGAGTTAAAGCTACAAATGGAGATTAGAGACTTATTTCTCAATGTGAAAGAGTACGGGTTGTATTCTATTACACATCCTCATCTGTCTCCTAGAGTTTTAAACTAAAAGAAATAGACGGTCCTGTTTATACTTTTGAACCCTGTGCAGCATCAGAGGACGAGGGCTGTGACTGAACTTGGAAGGACAGGGTAAGGCGGCTCCGTAAGCTCGCAGGCCCTGGAGACGGAGGCTACTTACTTCTCAGCCTGGTTTCCGGCATGTAGTCGGCTTTGTCGTGGACCCACTCAGGACGGTGAGGCCGGATGTTGGCCTGGGAGGCGGCGTAAGCCACTGGGTCGTTGCTGACCCAGGCAGTCAGGTAGATGTAGAAAGCACTGGGATTGATGATGCCGTCTGCATCCACCAGGCGCCGCTTAGTCAGCTGCAAAGTGGGAAGAGCAGAGGCCGTTCAGAAGGGGGTTTGGGGTGAACACACTCCTGCCTAGGGTGAGAAGTGGTAAAGAGCCCTGCCCCAGAATTTGTAGCAAAGGCTAGAATGCCCACAGTTTGCAAGCGTTTAAAAAAAAAAAAAATCCTATCTCACCTTGAGTTTCTTTCAAAATGCACTGAACAGAGGATGCAAAACTTGGAGTGTTTATAACACACACACGGTTCTGCAGATGGCCCAGGAATCAACTGAACCAATTAAATCTGAACGCTAAAAGACTGTCTGCAGCCAAGACGGAGAATGAACAATCTGGAGAAACATATTTATAGGAGGGAAAGGGGGGGGAAACCTGGCAAGAATCCCTATACACGTCTGTGTGCAGTTAACCTCTGCTGTTAACACTGAAGGAAATGCCACCCAGTAAATGGAGGAGAGCTATAAAAATAAAACAACATCTGTATAAATTTTGCTAACACTAGCCTCCTATGACCTGTGTATTCAAAAAATGCCCATCGCCAGAAAGTGGAGGGAACTGGCGCACAGCCACAGTCTCTCTGGTTAATCTTATTTCTGAGAGAGGTGGTCACAAGCAGGATGCTACATCCTATGCCGGCCAAATACTACGCTCCCTCTAAGGCAGGTCTTGTGGGCTTCGCTTTGGTGAGGAACGCCATGGGAGAGATATATGCACACATACTTGTATATTTTTTTCCCTGTACGCTTTAGGTTCAGGCCTGGTTTCAATGCTTTTGGTCTTTTAGCAAAATAAAAACACCAGTGACAGCAGTTAACAGACAAAGAGTGAAGGAAGAAAGAGAGTGGAGGAGAATGAGAGAACTAAATTTCAGCGATCTGGATTCAATTAATCCACAGGATATGTAACAACTGTATGTCTTCAAGCCGTCTCTGGAATTACACAGTACAGCTCACGGCCTCCGTGCACGCAGCGCCCTTTTCTCCCTCCCAGGCAGAGGAAATGATGTGTGTGTGTGGGGGTGGGGGGAGGCGGAGGACGGCTGGCCCAATCACTTTTGTCCCACTGGTGTCCCTAGTCCCTAAAGCCCAACCCAGCCAACGGGTATTCCCTCCATCTCTCAGACAGGCTCCTTTGCCCACATCCTTGTCAAACCTGACAGCACGCCGCATGCGGCCATAAAGAACCGAGTTCACACTCCATAATAACTCTGAACAATGTACTTTGTAAATCTGTCACCTTTAATGCCAGCAAAAAAGGGGAGACAATAAACAGAGCTGCTGGGAAGATCATTAGCATGACGGTTTTCTGCCTGAAGGTGAAGCAAGTAAGCTACAGAGAGCAGAGGAAACAGGATCTGGGAAAGCCAGTAGTAGTGTTGGAGTCATCTGAAATCCGAAGGGTCTGAACACACTCCCCAACACGCCTGAGGAATCAAAAGGGATACGCTGGAATCAAAGTGTCATAGCGAAGGTACAAACGCATTGGAGTACAATTACCAAACAGCAACCGCTTTTGTTACTAAAAGGCCTGAATCCAATTATTTTCCAAGGATTTGCATTTCCGTATGTCTCGCTCAAGACAGAGCAACTGGTCTGTCCTCCTTCTCTGTGCCTAGGGCTAGGGTGACCAAGGGAATCAAATGCAACAAATCCTCCCATCCTTCGAGTAACGTCTCTGATCTCCTAACCCATCTACCCCTCCCTCCTAAACTCTGCCCATTCAAGGGACCACTACCCACCCACTCCATCTTTTCAAATTTGAATACAATCAAGACCAATGAGGTAACAAACAGTAGAATTCAAAGCAAACAATGCAACACAGCATTTCTAACATGGAAAAGTGCCCGCACTGCCTCGACTGTACTTTGTTCTGACAATTGCTCTGGAGGTAGGTAAACACATTTGTCCCCATTGGACAGATTAGCAAAGTGAGTCTCTCTGGCTTGCCTGTGGCCACACAATTAGCTGGTGGGATGAAGTGAATTAGAGCCAACTCAATGCTCTTCCAGCTCCTGATGCCTTAAGTCCCCAGAAATCACAGGCTGGGATCCCAGGCAGTGAACCACAGGTGTGTCTCGCCTGTGCCCTCCAACCTCCGACCCCTGACCCCCACCCAGGTGTCAGGCAGTGAGAGTACCTGACTGACATCGATGGGTTTATCACGGCTGCCGGTCTGCACCAGGAGTTTATAGGCAAGGACCCCATCATCTGATCCGTTTTTGTAATTGTTTGGCATGATTTTCCCAGTTTCCCAATCACTGTCAAATGCATCCTGAAGTCCTGGAAAAGGCAAGTGTGTGAAATATGTTAGAACCCTTCAGCGGATGACCCTGGTCCTAACGGGGTGGCTGAGGACTGACAGCAGGACAGGGCGCTGTGGGACGTCACCAGCACGTCCTGTGTTAACAGTTATATTCATCTTCAAGTTCAAATGATATTACATTTTTCATGAGTGAACTTCAGGATGCTAATAATCATTGCTTTCAAGGTGGAAGGAGGGACTATTTATTTCTAGGAAATAAATATATATGTTTTACCTTTTTAAAAAAACCTCCTTTTTCTCCATGACTATTCCAAAAGAAAGTGGGAGAGTGAGAGAGGGGAGAGGGAGAGAAACGGAGGAGGAGGGAGAGAGAGGGACAGAAGAGACAGAATGAGGAGGACACACCAGGCTCATTAACCGTTTCGTGCCACTGTCTGGTGCTGAGCCATGGGTTCTTCAGTACAACCAGAAATTCCACTGGGAGGGGGAAAAACACATTCAAACTCCCAACTTCAAACAGCAACTCAGCTGCTTCTAGCTCAGGGTGAGTGAACACGATTCTGTCAATTTGTTCCATCTGTTCAACTTGTGGAGCTAATACAAGCTGTGGGATCCGCTGCCAGGTTGTGTAAAGATCACAGCCAACACCTATTCACTCTCGACTGTTCTCTTCCTCTTTGCCACCCTTCCTTAGAAGAGGGGGTGTGGAGGAGAGAGTAGGCAGGGAGCTTGTGCGCGCGTGTATGTGCCGGGAAATACCTCACAGGGTAAATTTGGATCAGATTGAGAACAGGAAGCCACAGGCCAATACAAGGGGGCTCTGTGAGAACAGATGACAAACCGCAAGCCCAGGGAGGGGAAGGAAAGAGCGTACTGGGTTTGGGGGATGGGCAAGCCCACCAGCCCACCACACACAGCTGCGCTTGGCCTCTGTAATCAAAACCATCATTACAGACCTGACGGTTTGGCTACAGCTGTAAAGAGATAAGCGTGTTGGAAGAGAAAACAGGGCCCTGGTGACCTGGCCTTGGGGTCTGAGCCATCCCAGTGTGCACACACTCTCCTCTGATACCCCCACCCGCTTTCCACCTCCCTGCTCCCCGCAAATTACCTCCCAAGTAGAGTTCTGTGCCCCAGCAGCTCAGGAAACCACATCTTTTGAACAAGCTGTACATGCATGCATGGGTAAGACGTGGCCAGTAAGAAGGAGATAGGTTTATTTCATTTTGCAACATGCCTTCAGTGACTTCAAAGACACCCCCCCCCAAAAGTGGGTTCCATTAGTGCTCAAAATGGTTAAGATCCTGGGATTGGAAGTGGGGGGAGGGGGTCGCACAGGACCCTGCCTCTGTGTCTCCCTCTTTAAACTAAACTTCTTTCCGACATTGCTGTGGGCATTGTTTTTATACGAACAATTTGGGGGATGAGGACTGTGGGCTCAGTGGTGAAAGAAGGCCCTGTTAGGGGGAGCGTGGAGGAGCGGCGACAGCGAGACCACCGGGTCGGCGGGCTCCCAACGCTCACACAGGCTGGTTTTCATAGCAAGGCATGCACACAACAAGCTGTATTAAACAGATGTCATTTTATTACTTAAAGACTTTTTTTTTCTCTTTTTGAAAAAAATAAACAGCAGAGGAAAATCAACCCTGCCCCCCTGAAAAGAGAGGCCTGATCTGTTTTCCTCACCATAATAGAATTTTCATCACTTCAAGGCTTGTATGGTACTTTAACCCCTTCCCTCTTGACCTGTTAATCCTAAGCAGCAGCTTGTGCTTAGTGGGACCTGGGCTGTCTAAGCATTTCATGCGGATTACCTCTAGTTGAATTCCTACAACAGCCTCGTGACATGGCTGTATTAGTACCACTTTACAGATGAGGAAACTGAGCCTTGCAAAGGTAAAAACTACTTGAGGAAGGCCACCAGCAGGCACTTGCTGGAGCTCAGCTCTGAACCCAGGCAGCCTGACTCCGCAGCTGACTTGAGCCACTGATGCTCTAAGTTACTGTGAACACACTATGGTGCCCAGGAAGGATTTGCTGAAAATGCAAGTAAGATTAGTGGAGTTTAACATGGGCACTGACAACGTCTGGTGGCAGACAGGGAGTATTAAAACTCTGAGTGTAGCTTAAAGACAGTTATGCGCTAAGAATTTTGGCACACCATGGACTGAAACAAAGGAAGAAAGATCCAGTTTGGGGAGGTCCGCCCTGCTGGCAATACAGTCCAACTCCTCATCCATGCTGGTGGCCCCCACGTGGCATTCACTCTACTTGGAATGAGAAAGTCACTGACTTAATGGAAAAGTTAAGTCCTTATAATTAGTATATTATTTTCTGACTAATTAACAAAAGCTCAAGTAACAATGGGTCGGCCTAAGTGCACGCACAGCCCATGATTCTGGGCACAAAACAAGCGACAGGGATTTGCTTCCACTGCCCCTTGGTCAACATTTTATATTACAACAGATGCACACTGCACACAAACAGTGTGACATTTTACCTATTTTACAGCAAAATGTGAAAAATTTTAGCTAAAACTTCTCTCATTTTTAGCATTTTATACTAATTATTTCCTGGTGAAAAGTTCTCAGCTAATTATCACAACTGCCAATTTTTCTTGGATATGGAACTCTAAAAAGAAAACATTAACTTATATTTCATTTTCATAATTCAGTGTGAAATAAAAACAAACACCATTTGTATATGATGCACAATGTGGGTTTTTTCTCCAACTTTACCTTATTGGCATGTGTGTTTAAAGATGACATGTGGGATAATTTCTGTTTTGCCATTTTATATTTTTATGAATTCAACCCCCCAACTATTGAAATATTGATAAAGACCTGGGGGATGACATGGTTTTCAATGATAATTCCATTAACAACCCACAAGGATTCCATCACTTAACAACCACATAAAATTTTTTGAAGGAAAGCTGATTCAAGGACAGCTGCTTTCCTGCAGGAAATGTTCAAAGACCAAATCAACCACTGTATAGGCCTGAAGTACCTCTAGGTGGCCACCGGGCCTAGTATCTGGCCATTATCTACACAGTGCTCTGCTGGGCCTCCTGACAGTCGGACGGAGTTAGTTCTAAGGCTGGTTGGGACCCTGACTCGGGAGCATTAAAAGGATTTCCCTTGGTCTAGGTGGGTATGGCTCACTTAGCGATCAAAACATGATTCAAATGCACTTTTAAAAGGGATTCTCAAGTCCAACTGCTTTGGGTCTTTAAAGATATGAAAGCACAGAAATAATTTATAATACACTATGAAAAGGTTAGCCCTCTGAACTGCCCGGAGACAATCAATGCCTCACGGCCCCCTTCCCAAACTCCACCGAACATGCCATATTGAGCATCCAAAGGGAATGGCTGGAGACACTGAGATCAACTCTACAACAAGCCTTCTTGGCTCAGATCCTGGAAGGGCACTGCAGGTCTCTTTCTCACTCGGGACAAGTTATTTGCATGTCTTTGGCCAACGGAGGGAAAAAGAATGAAAAGCAGGGAATCTCTCAGCTGTCTGATCCTCTTTTGACTCACTATCCCAAAAACACTGCTTCCCCAACTACTGTGAAAAATAAGACTAGAAACAAATTCAAATTAATCTCATATGCATGTTAAAAAACATTAATATCATGTAGTTTTCTTTGCCTTCCTCAAAAAAAGGGGTCAAATCTGGTATACATGTAATGAACAAAATTCTAGGAACACAAGTCAAAGCCAGAAACCGTCCTGAACAATTTTCAATCAAACTCAAGTTGTTTACCATTCCATGTAGGGAAACTGGCTGCTTAATCTTTACGTGCAAGTATATTGACTTAAGACCAAAGAAAAGACACTTAAGTCTGTGTTTAAACAAGTCTAATTAAGTGGGAAATTAAGACAATCATTTGGATAACTTAAGCCAAAAAATGTTGGGGGCCATAATTATTTGGGTATTTCAGTAACAGCATTTTTGCTTGAATTGTGTGGATAATTATGTTGATTGTCCACTTCACTTTTCATTGTTGACACAGAATAAATGAACAGATGTTCTTGGAATCACTGAACACATTCATATTCAGTCAGCAGTTAGGAGCAAATTTAGATTTTTTTTTTCTCCAGTTGACAACTATTTCCTAGAGATGTTGCTAGGAGCAAGGTAAGAAGCTATAATAGGCATTTTCTTTCATTTTTAATTGAATTTATTGGGGTGACACTGGTTTGCAAAACCATGCAGGTTTCAAGTGTACGACTCAGTAAAACACCATCTGCACACCGCATCGTGCACCCGTCGCCCCAAGCAAAGTCTCTTCCGTCCCCATTTTCTTCCCCATTTTGCCCACCTCCACCTACCCCATTTTTATGAAATACTGTGAGATGTGATTAAGCACTTGTAAGTTTACTTCACAGCATTTTATGCCAAATCAAAAGACAGTCAGGATATGGAACGTTAAAACTATATTCAGCAGTGATACCAAACCTACTGGTATACTAGCAGCTGTAATTTGGCAGTGAGTCGGCCTAGAAATTGCATCAATACTTTGTTTTCACTTGGTCACCCAAACTAACGACCATCCCCCCAGAAAGAACATAGAAGTATCCAGCTCCACAGTTTATAATGTACTTTCCCATCTCCTAATGTGCACTCATAAATTCTTACAGAAGTTCCCGAGTCAACCAGAGAACTGTTTGCATTGTTTTATAGGTAAAAGCCAATTTTGGGAGGCTGCCCCAGAGACGGTCTACATAAGAATTTTAAGCAACACTTAGAAGTCAATGAAACGTGTCAGTGTTACATTATAATCTAACACTTTAATGAAGTGAACAAAAGGAACTTGTGGGAGCTGAACACACCGCAGACCAAGTGTTTAGAAAGGACGACGCCCTCCAGCAGCACCTTACCTTGGAGCCAGTCTCGGAAGTAGTGCAGCCACATTTTGGGAAGCTGTTTATTTTCTTCCAACATTACATACTTCACATTACTGAAACTCTTGTGAAGGTCATAGAGTAAGTGCTGGATATTCGGGTAGTCTGCTTTCTGGGTGACTATATACATGTTGTAGAAGGAAAAGTATTTGAACTGTGCAGCAATGAAGTCATATTCTCTGGTTTCCCGAGGCACAATGTCTGTAAGGTCCAGTCCGTCGCGCACTCGGGTGGTCCCGTAGAGGCTGACCCCCAGCAAGCCCAGGAAAAGGAAGATCACCACAACCTGCAACAGAGAACAGAGCCATGAGGTCAGACTCCAAGAGATGTCACTGACTCTTCCTCGACAAAGCAGCTGTTTGGTTTACGCCTTGCTTTTGCCATCACGCTGGCCCTGGTGTAGCATGCAAGGGTCATTCTCCCATATAAAAATCATAACAATCACATTATTTTAAACCATCTCAGGAAGAATAGTATGTTTAAAATGCAAGGAGCTGACCTACATGCACAGAAACACTGGCTACCTAGAGATTCACTCCGGTGGATGAGCTCATTGAAATGGCCCCATGTTGTCACTGGACTGGTTCCTTAGGAGGGCTGAACTACCTCACACCCAGTGAATTCCCAGGGAATCTGTTACTTCTTGAAGACAGGAAGAGTCTTCTGTTTGGTGGATTACCTTGGCTTTTGGTTTCAAGAGGAAAGGAGCATAGTGTTTCTCAGCAAAAGATGAGAGAGTCCACTTGGTACAAGGAGGTTCCAGGCAGTGGAGGCCGGAGTCGGAGAACTGGGACAGCAGGTCCCTCGTGGAGCTGGTGCTCTCGGGGCTCTGGCAGCTAAGGGTGTCCTGCGTCACGGTGACAGGCTGCACGGAGATCTCGGAGAGCGGTTCGGCGGTTGTGTAGTACACGTGTGTGTGGGGGTCGTACTCTGTGCGGAGCTGCACCGTGGACTGCATGGTGATCTGCGTCTCATGGGCAAAGCTGTGGCTACTATAGGGGGGCGGGGGGCTAGAGCGGGTGCCATCGTGAGTCTCTGTGTAGGCCTGAGGTTCAACCTGAATCACTCTGCTGACACAGGGGCTGAAAAAGGGAAAAATGTGTTGCAAAGGTCACTGACACAGGGAAATGGTGCTTGCCTTTCTGCCACTGACTGATAATACAGACTTACACAGCTCTGATTAAGGAGGGAAACAGCATACTGCTGAACTCCACAAATACCACCTGATTTCTCTATCTGGACACAGACACAAGCAAATCAAAGGATGCCAAATGGATGGCTGGTCCTGAATTTGGCTCACGAAATCAAATTACGTGCTGATGGACCCTTCAAAGCACAGTTCCTTTAAAAAACACCTAAAAGGCTCTATTTTTTCCAGATGGGTGGCTGTCAACCTTTGTTCTGCCCTACTCCATAGAGATACGGCACACTCCTAACAATGGGCAATATTGGTTCATGACAGGAATAAATAATGAGTATCACAACCTCGGGGCTGTGAGAATGTTCAGTCTGAGTGGTGGAGAAGCCCAGTGATGCTGCTTTCCCCGAAGGGAGGGCCCTTCGTCCATTACCTCTGCTGCCTCCACCGCACTGGTGCGAGCCCTGTGAAGTGTGTTTCCTTCCAAGTCCACAGACTAAAGCATTCTCTGCACACTACCACTCTGTACCCAAGAAATAAGGCCATGGCAGCCAGAAAATGTACCTTGTAAAACAGCAGAAAATATCCAATCTCCTGTCCTCACGTCGATACAAATCCATGCTGAGAATTGCAGGAAAAATGAGTAGAACCATAGCAAAATTGAAGACCACCACCACAGCCGCCTGGGGGCAGAAAAGAAATGCAGAGGTCACCGATACACCTCCTCCCAGTCAGAGGGCTGCTCTGAAAATAAAGGTGTTTTAAACATCTTTCTTTCACTCTCCTATTCAAGTGTTTAAACCTGAAATAGATGTTAAGAGTTTCTTATCACTTTGCTTCTCCTTCACCATCAAAAGACTATTTGAGTGGACTAGGCCCCGTCATCCTGGTCCTTTCCACTGCTAATGCTTCCATGAACCTGAAAGGTCCAAATACAGGACTAAAACTAGCATCTTGCTAGCAACAGAATTCGACCAAATCTACAAAGGCAGAACGGAGAAGATACTTGACATGTTTTAATTTAAAATGAAAGGGAACATTTCCCTTTCACAATATTTCTGAGGGTTCATGCAGCCCTGATTTTACACTTAGAAAATTTATATATAAGATGGATTGAGTATATCAAAATGTCACCTTTAAAACATGAAATAAAATTTCAAACATGTCCCCTGAGGTTTTTAATAGGCACATTCCAAATAGCCCCTGGAGCTGCCTGTGGGGTGTGTGAGTGCAGTAACATGAAAGGTCAAGGAGAGTTAAGCAGAAAGAAATTCCTGTGTGTGATTATAGCATGCAGAATAAATAAGTACAGATTCAAAAGTCACTCCATAACCTAGAATAAACATGGGGTAGATTCTGTAGTGCTTTGGCAAATCTCCTGCTGACCTAGTAAAAATTATACAATTGGGCTGTTAATAGAAGAAAGTCAACAGAGGACAGTTGGAAGGCTCTCCAGTTCAGAAAGGCATGGTGAGAAACAGCACAATAAAGAAATGCAACTGCAATGCTAAGCAACCAGAAAATCATCATAATTTTTTTTTTTTTTTTTTTTGACCATTATAACCACTCGGGAGGTTTTTCAAAGACCTGCTTAGTTCTAAAACCTTCTCAGACTGGGTATACATTGCGGGGTGAGAGAAGAAAACTGACACCTACCAAATATCTTAAGAACTTTGCAAAGGGCTTTGGATGATACTTGTGAATTTATGCTCAAGATGAAATGGCAACCCTGAGTTCTAGAGATGCTTTTCAATAACTAATTTCCTGTCAAGTGTATAAAACCAAAAAATGACCAGGTAACCAGGAGACTCCTTCTAAAAATGACCTGACCCCTGTCTTCTTAGTCTGCTGTGAAGATTTCTCATCAATCCAAATATGTGAACATGTTAACTCAGCACTCTAACACATATAAGATACTTTTAGAGACCTGCAGGATAGGCTTATATTAATAAGCAAATCACTATTTTGACTAAAAGAGTCACCTAAGAGGTAAGTCCTTTACGAAGAAAAGCCAGGGCACTGTGCTGGGTGCTGGAGACACAAAGGTGAGTGAGACAAAATTCTGTTCTGAGGGACTGACACAGCCAGACCTATAAACGAAGGACAATTTAGGCTCATTAATGTAATTAAAGCATGTACAGGGTTCCACTGAAGCTCAGAAAAGGGAGGGAGTGCACGCAGGTGGGGGTGCCTGTGGGGTGGAATGGGTGGTCCAGGAAGATTTTTCAGGGAGATGTAGAAGGCAAAAAGGGACTCTGGCAAGACCTGGAAGGAGAGATGTGCCATGTGGAGGGAATCCGAAAGGTGAAGTCTGAGAGGGACACGCCTGGCACAAGCCATTCAGCACTGGTGGGTTTAAAACTATTAGGGGAAGAGAAGAGGGAAAGGAGAAGCCATGGCAGGTTAGGCAGTTACACATGATTTATTGGACTCCCGCAGCAGCCAGGGGGCAGGCTCTCACATTGCTTCTGACGCTATTATCTAATAAAAGACCTGATGGTGCAGAGGAAGGTCACCTGCCTGAGGTTGCCCAGTAAATCGGGTTCAAATGTAGCCTGGATGCCTATGCACTCAGCCCTACTGAGAACTGGGAGTTCTCCTTGGTTCTGGTCTCCTATGGCGGGCAGGAACATGGGTTGGGGGAGGGCTCCTGACCCATCAGACGACAGGATGTTGGGAAGAATGGGGGCGGGATCCTTTCAGCTTTTCTTTTTTTACAGTCATTTGTGGAATGCAGGAGTACAACGTAGACAAGAAACTCTGGGTATCTCAGTTTGAACAAAAATTCCTAAGGATGAGGGCAGAGACTGTGAAAATAAGCCACACAGGTACACACATGCACAGGGCCCAGGCACGCCACGCAGGCGGGATGACACCGATGCACTCCGTTACGGGACAGGGAACGATTCTGACACCAGCCCCCTCCACTGAAGAAATGTGATGAGCACCTTGCTCTGTCTATTGGTGGACATGAAGTAAGGAGAAGAGAAACCCAAAGCAGCACCCCATCTAAACTTGTTGTCAAATGTTATTTTCTCACTGTCTGATGAGAAACAACAACTTTGAGATCCTCTAAAGCACACCAAAACAGTAAAAACAAACAGCAAGGGTTTCTTAGTAAAGAAGTGTCACTCCTGAAGCAAAGGAAAGTTTAAGAAATTATAATTCTAAAAAGATGAGGGGGAGGATCATGCACTGTCAATCAATTCTAATTGTGCTTAAAAGCGATGTCCCTGCAAAGCATCTACGGTGGCCCTGCTGAGACACTTGCAGAGCACAGAGACAAACTGGCTCTGCCTAGAGGGGCCCTCGTCTCAACCCTCTGACCATTTGGAACAATAAGCCATTCTTTTCTGGGAGGTTCACTGAAGAACACACACCATTCAGTTACCAGCAGAGCCCCAGTGCAGGGCACAGGTTCCCAAAGAGTTACAGCTGGTGCCACTGCTTTCTGGTACAGACACGGCATTTGGACAGAGGGAGGAAGATTGACAAGAAGGTGTGAGACAGTTTCTTTGGGGAAAATAATTCTGTTTATTTTGGTAAGGCTACAAAATAAGGAAAGTTCTATAGGGAGAATTCCTAAGTTAACATAGGTTTATTATTGGACAGAAGCACTTTGGATTTCTCCCCCTTTTTATGCTTGATCTGTAGCATCCTAAATATGTAAACATAAAAGATTACCCACAGTCATAACTTAACACTGGTCACTAAAGGAAAGAAAAGCCACATGATGGTAGCTTTTTAATTTCAAATGTCAATACATTTAAAAGGGAACCACCATTAAAGTTTCTGATGATTACCGCAAAATTCATGGTGTAGTCTCTCTTTTCTTTTTATTCTTATATTTTCTTCTTTTTTAAAATTTTGTTTGTTTGACAGAGAATGAGTTGGTGTCACGGGAAGCCATTCTTTAATATATGAGGACTCCTGGCAGCTGCAGATGCAATTTTCTAAAGTGATACTCCAAGTGCCTTGGGACAGGAATGCAAAACCCACAGTACTCATTTCGTCTCAGTCAGGTGCTTACCTTGGAAGAACTTAGCGTACTGGATTTTCTAAAAGACGTTAGGAAAACTCATGTAGCGTTTCAGACCACCACACCATAGGATACCATTAAAGGAGAGTATGCCTTGATGAATCACCAGTGTATACTGAGAGAGGAGAAGAGACAATGAGAGAGAGGACGAGAAGACAAGCGAGAGTGCGAGGCAGAGCAGGTAAAGAACAGCAAAGGAGAGGGCGGGCAGGAAGGAGCGGCAGGAGAGAGGGTCCCACTACTAAAGACTCTAGAACAATTCCTCAGTTCCAGAATCTGCTGCGTTTGAAACAAAAAAAACGGGACGTCAAAGGGAGCTGCACAGATGCACACCTGTGCAAAGAGGCATTCTAAAGCTTCAGCTGCACCAATAGTTCAGCGGGCATCCTTCAGTCATCTTTACCTATCTTTCTTAATTAGTAAGCAGTTAGATGTATTTTCTTTTCCCTGAGCTTCTGTCCCAGTTTCAGATTTAACTTTATCCATTTATTCACCTACTATTTCCATTTATATATATATTTATAACAAAAATAAACCCTTTTCTGTTATTTTAAGTCTTTTTCCTTTTGGGTGCCGGTGGTCACAGTGATTGGTACAACCAAACACTACATATTAAACAAGTCTAGTGTTCCAAACACAGTAGGACCTTTAGTTGCTTTATCAGTAACTAGTGAAATGAAATTCAAATATGAAGACTAAAAAAGAACTAATCATGTCGACAAAAACATAAACAGGACCTAATTTATGATTTGCCAACTTCTCTTCTTGGTCACAATTCTTAGACCCTTCTAGTGATTAAAGAGAGGAAAGGAGCATGAATTAGCTGGGTGCAGTAACAGCTTAAAGAGTGACATCAGAAGCAGTTTCCTTTGAATACCTGACCATCTTGTGAATTACATATCACATTGTAAGGGAAAAAGAAATAAAGAAAAGGAAAGCTGTCGCTCCTTTCATCTTTTTTGGAAAACAGTTGGAGGTTTAAAATTTAAATGTAGCCCTGACCAGTGTGGTTCAGTTGGCTGGGTGAAGTTCCACAAAGTGAAATGTTGCGGGTTCAATTCCTGGTTAGGGCATATGCCTAGGCTGCGGGTTCAGTCCCAGGTTAGGGTGTGTATAAGAGGCAACTGATCGATGTTTCTCTGTTCACATCGATGTCGCTCTCCCTCTCTTTCCTCCTTCTGCTTTCTCTAAAAATAAAATCTTTAAAGAAAGTTTAAATGCTGTTCACGAACTTCAATAACAACATTGAGATAGCAAAACCCTGAATCATGTTGGGCTTGGGAAGACCTAAGTGGTCAAGCAGCCGTCTTTATCTGCTGTACCACGCACGTCAGGACTCCTGGGAGTTCCCGCAGACAGAGAGAAATGCCACTACTTGAGGCTGAGCTCTGAGCTGACTACAGCTGCAGGCCTGTCTGCAGAACTCTCCATACTCACAGTTCACATAAGCTGCCTCTTTGCTTAAAAAAGTACCTTGATGGCCCCTAAGTGTGCAAGGGTGACTCTGGAAGGACAGAGCAGAAAAACATGGGAGCCAAACTGCAATAAAGAAAGGAGAGAAATTTTGAGTTTTCTTGGGTACCCTAAGAGGGGAGTTGGGGACCAAGAGAAGAGAAAAGGGGTCAGGACAGTGTGTGGAAGCTAACTAAGGAAAGGAGATGGCAGGGGCCCATAGCGAACCCTCCTGCAGGCAGAGAATGTCAATACCTTCTCGCACAGTAGCATCTAATGACTCAGTTTTAGGTTATCACCTAGCCTGGGCTATGCCACAACCTCCTCTTTATTGTCAGCCTCCTCTTTAGCGTCAGCTGCTTTGCGTTGAGCTGCTTTAGGGAAATCAGGAGAGAGGGCAGCATGCCTGCAGAACAAGTGCGGAAACTTAGAGGGGGCTTTAGAAGCAGGGATGGCCAAGAAGTAGGAAGCATCATGAATGAATGCAGAGGACTCCTGCCTGTCTGGAGTAGGGGTTTACTGGCGTCCCACATGGAGTGGCCCTGGTACCATTTCAGTTTAACTATAAAAGAAAGGGTAACTCCCTAAGGCACCAGGCCTTCAAGATACCCAGGCTGCAGTCATGAGGGCTATAGAGAACCCTAGAACTCTTTTTATAGAGACTGTCAGAGTCATTGCTTAAAGAAGCATCTGCCCAGAAACAAGAGCCCCCAAAGCCAACATGCTACTTCAATCATGGCGACAGTGCCATCAGCACAGCCGTGGCGATGCTCACTGTCAGAGCTGCAGTCACAGGTTCAATCACTCGCAACTCACCTGGAGGGAGAAGGCCCGCAGAGCAGGAATAGGGATCAACGCAGCCATGAAGAAGGCTGTGACATTGCTGATGGATGTGAGGGCCACGCTGGCTCCCGTGCGCTTGAGGCACTCCCCGGTCCTATCCTGAGGACGAGAAACCACAGTGCTGAGAGCTGCAAAGGGCAGGGTTTCCCCAGAGCACAGGTTGTGTGGACAAGCCAAATACACAACAAAATAAGACAAGTGGGAGCTTATAATGCTGACGTCAGGGAATAAGAAAGGAATATCCCTGCTCTCCCCCTGACACAGGTGTTGAAAGCAGTTTCAGTACTATCTACACAGTCATGTGTTGTTCCAAAACACAGAGCTGCAAGATAATATGATTTAAAAGATGGTGAGGACAAAGTGACCCCCTTCCCAAAAAAATCCCTCGGAAAAACAAGTGTGCACTTTGAAATACATTTCCTAAGATTCTTCTAACTCACTTTACTTATTTAGAGCCAGTAACATATCATCTGACTTGGGATTCAATCATTTATTGGGGAAGATTGCCAAAAATGAAAGGACGAAAATACTCAGGAACAGACGGGCTTTGGCTGTCCTCAACGCTTTATTCTTTTGTTTTTCTATTACCTCAAAAGGGATTCTTTTATTCTGTCCCGTTTCACTGAATGCATGTGCCAGAAGGAAAACATCATCCACACCAACACCAAGAGCAAGAAATGGCAAAACCTACAGTGAAAACGGAGGATGGTGAATTAGACATGTGAGCTTTAATTCTGATCATTCTAGGGCTATTTAAAACGTGGTCACCAGCACCCCCAACAGCTACCCAAAGGTCAGCTTACATTACTCATGGGGAAGAATTTAGTTTTATCTGATAGGTAAATCCCCCAAATCTAGCAGTTTTAGCTCACAGTAGATCTTACATGTTTCTAAGTGCCACATACAATGACTTTTTTAATAAATGAGAAGGAATGTAAGTCGTCTGAAGCAGTGGTTCTCAGGGCATGATCCCTGGACCAGCATCATTAGGAACTGGTCGGAGAAGCAAATTCTCCCCTCCCATCCCCCAAAAGACGGAACCAGGAACTCTGGGGTGGGGCCCAGCCACCTGAGTTTTCACAAGCCCTCCAGGTGACCCTAATGCACACTGAAGCTGGAGAACCACTGCTCTAATAATTGATCTAAATGCCACTGATACATGAAGCATGTCTACTTATCATCAAGCCCATTCAGATCTGCCCACTGATGAGTGTGGGCAGTCTATTTAGAGACAGCAGTCCCCTGAGAAATGTAGCTCCTAGCAGAAAAAGCTGGAAGAGCCTTCTGGTGACATGGACAAATAGGAGGTCGGAGCCTGGGGATGGGTGCTGGTCAACAAAGCAATGGATGGCTCCTTTAGTACCTGAGTTGTTGCAGCATTAAAGGAAATCCCGATCAATGAGCACAGGCCCAATCCTGCAGCCACTGACAGTGCAACCAACAGGACGCCAGCCAGCCCCACGGCACCCTGGGACTTGGAGCAGTCCCAGCGCAGCATGGTTAAACAGGCATAGGCAAGCTGCAAGCAGAACCGTGGGGGGTGGGGGGAGAGATGAAGGGAAAAGGGAGGAGAGACACAAAACAAAAGCCAAACATTAGAATGTGTGAGGATTCTAATGTTTTCCCCCACCCATCACCCCAGTCAAAAGGTAAAACTCATTAAATACAACAACAACAACAAT
Organism: Mormoops blainvillei; assembly: GCA_004026545.1. Classification (NCBI taxonomy): domain Eukaryota; kingdom Metazoa; phylum Chordata; class Mammalia; order Chiroptera; family Mormoopidae; genus Mormoops; species Mormoops blainvillei. The sequence continues at coordinate 1,074,592 of PVJD01000007.1, read as the reverse complement.
TTGCACTACAGACATCACACAAAATGATACAAATCATAGATGGGCAAAATGCTTTACACAACCACTTCTCAAACTGTTATGAAGCCCGAGCTCTCGCTTTCTTAAATGCACATGTGTATGAAGAGCAGTTAAAAAGCAGGAGCCATTATGGAAATGTAAAAACCAAAAACCAAAAGAAACCTAAACACTCATGGGTGTTTGGGGGCCGAATTGATCATTACCATCAGTAAGTAGCCACTGGCCACTCGGATGACGCTGACATCGGAGAAAGACTTGAGGATGTCATCCAGGGTCGTCGTGGTAAAGGAAAGCACCTTCTGAGTGGAGTTCTGGGCGACGCTTTGATGAACCACCTGTGGTCACAACGTAAGTCCCAGGTGAAATGAAAGCCTCAACAAGCTTCAACAGCACAGGTGTCAGGGGACACATCTCAACCTACCCACCCCTACTTTTTCCTGATTTATTATAGAGTTCTACATAACTCAGGCTTGTACTTGGAGTAACATTAAATGACCCTGGGCCTGGGAGAGTGAAGGTGACTGCTAATTGAGTGAGAATGTGGGGCTGTGGTGAGCTAGTGTCACTGAAGTTCACTCCGAGAGCTTTATTTACTCTACAGGGAGGACTGCTATTGCCCTCTCCATAACTCCACAACTGATTTTCAGTCTCATCAGTTCCCCCTAATCCAAAACAACTCATTCTTATGGGCACTCCTCCCCCGTTTGTTTGCTGGTCACCTTTAAAAGGTCACATGCAGCTCAGTAGAGGTCACTGCTTGGGAAACAAAGGCCAGCTCCTGTCACATGACCTAACCAAGGGAACTGCAGCTGTGAACAGATTCTCTGCCTTGTTAATGTTTTCCAGACACCTTTTCTTGCTAACCAAGTGCTTTTTTTAAACACCGTTATGCCTACATTCTGGAGTTCACGACTGCTTACTCAAAATGTTTCGGGACACCCCAATTAGCATTAGTATTGCCCAGATAATTAAGATTTTCAGTATTAAGAAAAGGGAAAGAAGTTGTCATCCCACAAGTTCCCAGAATTACAATCTGTTTTGAAAATAAATTCTAATAAAAAAAGAGTTTTAAAATGTCATTCGAATGAAGTCTTTAGGAGTTAAGGGGCTTGTTCCCAGATTCCAAGGTGGGTGTAGGAATGCTGGCGATTTACCTCCACGTAGGTCCTCTGCCAGGCCTCCAGGATGGCTGCTGCTTTGTCCTCATTCCAATTGATGTGGGAGACATACTCGTACCCCTTGAAGTGTTCGTACATCTGCTTGGGGGTCATTAACTGAAACATGGTCTGCAAGGCGTGGGCACTGTGACGAGGTGGGGGAGGAGAGGGCACAGATCAGCACCCCCAGGAAGCAGCTCTCACTGTGTAAACTCCCAAATGGGCACCCCCAACTCACTCTCAGTCATTCTATCCTTCTACATGAGCACATGTTTCCATTAAAACTGGACCTGAATAGTTATTTTATTTAATAGATTGATGTACCATATTAAAGGTGTAACCTTACAAACCTTTTACAGATAGCCCCCAAAATTAAATTAATAGGCAATTTCCATTCTCAGTTTCTACTCAGTGAAACAGGAAGGCTAGAGGAGTAGATAGCTTGACCAGATATGCTGGGCTGACTCCTGCACACTCGCTTGTGCAGAAATCCCAGACGATGACTTTCCCCAGGGAGAAATCTCAGACGGAGTGCCTGATACTTGACGGAATGGAGTGCACAAGTGCACAGAGGATAATTCTTGGTTAGCCGTCATTTGTTGGTCTTTCTCTTTAACAGGCTACAATGGAGTTTAACTCCTACCACTTAACTCTATATGCTACGATCAGTGTCTCTTGCCTGCTTTACGACCTGCCCTGATTTTCTCTATAATGGGCCGATCTAAAATCCTATAGCCATTAACCACAGTCTCGGTGAAAATGACAAAAATGTTCTTGAAAAATTCCCCTCAAGGTACCTTTTCAGGCTGGTCTGGTCTGCTATTATTTCCTAGCTAGGATAACAGTTAAGTATTAATACAAATACACTTGCAGATGTCAGAAGGGAAGTGGTTTCTTAGGACAGGATGAAAATGAGATGGCTTGAATTTCGCTGTGTATTGGATTACCTGACAAGCTTCCCAGTGCTGTTCTTGACTGTGCCACCAACAATCAGCTCCTCCTGCCAGTGCATATACTTCCTGGATAACCCATGACATCCGCCATTCAAAACAAGGGCCATATCAAGAGGCTAAAACAGAAAGACAGCCACATAATTGCGGGAATTAGCAGGCAGGTCACATGCCTTGTTAAAATCTAGTGCATTCAGGGCTTGTTTGTTTCAGAGAGAACATTAAAAACAAGGCTAATGAGAGGCGTATCGTAAATCTTACAGCAAAATTTTGCTCTATAAACAAACTTAGTTCCACAGACAAATAAAAATTATTGAGAATGAAATCTTAAAAATGAAAATAATAAAACAAAAAATGGGGGGAAACATCAATATTTTCTCCTTGCCTGTCCCGAGGAGAATTACTGATGTACTCACTTTGGTTGCATTTTTGTTGGGGGCTGTGGCGGGGCAGTCTGGATCAGCGGGATTGAGGCAGGGTCGGTCCATGTAACCATGACCAACTTCCGCCTTATTCAGCATTTCCTCCCAGCTGTCCACTTGATAATTTATTTTCTTTAACTCTTCTAGGAATTCCAAAGGGTCAAAGTTTGTCCACTGCAAAGGAGGCTTACCTCTGTGAAAGGAATTAGGAGGCAAGACAATGAGAAGAGGCTTCCAAACCCTTAGTAAAATAACAAGGCTGCACAGAGTGCATGTACCACATGCAATTACCCGAGGCTGTTTGGTAATGCCGCTAGGCTGGGCCCCGTCATAAAAGACAAATGCTCCTTTCGGGTCTGTCTATCTGTACGCAAACCTAAGTCAGGAAAATAATTAATGAATGAAAGTGGCAAGCAAAGAGCTAATAAAGGAATGAAGGCACAAAGAGTCTTTCCTTGCCAATATGTTGTATTTTAATACCTAAAAACAAAATTAGCCAGTGGTGCTTCTAAACAGAAGACTGAGATTCAAAATTAAGAGGGGGAAAAAAAGAGGGAATCACAATATCAAATTAGCACTTGCTGGCCTAATAACTGCTTTGTAAATGTCATCAATCAAAATATTTGATCTCCATTACCTGTAATAATCCCATACTTATGAGCTCCCTCTGACAGCCTGGCAGTCAACCCCGTAAGCCCCCTGCTGCCTCTGCCATCACCGCCATCAAGGTCACTTCCCCCCACACTCACTTTTGAATTTGTGCTGTTGACAGACCAGAAAGGCTTTTGGCTGCCTGTTATGTGGTTCAAACCACACTGTAGCTGCTTAACCAGGCTGAAGTCATTATTCAGAATCTCCCAACCAGAAAACACAAAACCCCTTATTTCCCATCTAAAACTGTACACTGAAGGTCAGGGTATGGCCACTGCAAATTGCTTTTGCAGATATGTGCAAGCTGGGACAGAAACAATAACCCAAGCACTAACTCTTACACAATTAACTGAAAATGTCAACACTGATTAACAATTATTCTTTAAATGATGTGGTATACGTAATATCCAACTGCTAAACTGAAGCATCCACTACCAGGGCCTTGAAAAATAGCAGACTTCCCCCTTAAATGTCATTAATGTGATCCAAAGAAAGGTTAGCATTTTACTCCACGGGAAGATCTTGAACTTCAACTCAAAATATTTAACTCTGACGTGTACCCACTAATAAATTCCCTCCATTAAAGATAAGCTTGAGTGCGGTCTGCAAAACTGCAAACATTTTGAAGGGTTAAAAATCACACATACTCCGAAACCATTTGCATTTTATTTGCATATAAATAGGCTGGTAAAAGTGAATGACATTTAATGATGCCTACAGAACTCTTTTTTTTTTTGAAAAGAGGAAAAATATTCTGAAGTCCCCTTCCCCCCTTAACTATTCACTCAAAAAATGCACAAGGAATTTCAATGTTTTTATTTCTTGTTCAAAACTGAAACAATAAACAATGATAAAGTAACATCAGAAACATTCTAGAGCTTAGAAATCACGGACATCAGAAAACAAGACCATAACACTTACAGTAAGTATGCTGTCCCAGATTGTAACTTGGCACCTTCCCAGAAGCAGTCCAAAGGTGTAATAATTAAACAAGGGTAAAGATATTCTATTATCTGTCAAAGTTAAAAAGAATAGGCCATGCATTAGGCTAACGCATACCACTGAAGTGTTTTTTGAGAATTTTCTTTGTAAACAAAAAGAAAATATACCTGATCCATGTAACCTGTTTCTGTGATAAGTTCTCCGGATTTGTAACACAAATGTTCCAATTTCCACTGCCTAGTAAAGAGCAGAGACAAAAAATTTCTCATTGTAATAAAATAAGGAAATTGGTGCAAACTTAGAACTATAGAACATATAGAAAGAGCCACAACTTCGATCACTTTTAAGTATGTCAAAAAGAGCAGAGCTTTTGCCAAGTAGAGGCCCAACAAGCTTGCTTTAATGAATAGATAATACTCAATTGTAATTAACAATGCGGGTGTTTATGTAAATGAGTGCTACCAAAGTACTTGAGAAGTCTTGATTTTTTAAGTGTTCTCCCAATAATCTTGTTTACACTATTAATCTGCTTTTCCACATACATTAAACAGCTTAAGGGCAAATAATTCAGAGTTGAATTATCACAAATTCAAAATAACTGGGGACTAAATCAGTAAAGCTTATAATACATTAACATATTCAGGTGAGAAAATATTACTGCCTTTTCTTTTTTTTACTGGTAGGTAATGTCCTTTTTAACAGACAGTGTTCAAAATGAACTCTCCTACTCTTAACCATGAATCAATGCTGTACACAACAATGCCATGTAGGTCCATTTCCCACTTTACAGTCTTCCCTTCTTGTCCTAAAGAAATGATATTAAGTATTCTGACATATAGTAGTTACCGTTTAGCTATCATGTAAGTATTACTATAGAGTTCTGGTATCCCCAGGAGAGTGCTATATAGGTCCATGCCTTTAGGGAGGTAAGTCTAACTGGAAAAAAGAAAATCTGTAAATGGTAGGGGAGGGAAAGCCAAGAGAAGAAAAAATAGAAATAAAAACTCCTTCCAAACTGCTCTATTTTATTGATCACCCAAAGGAGCATTCTGGACTTTGCCTTCTTCCCCCATGGAACCTGCCCATACATTGCTCAGAACCCCACTAAAACGCACCTTCCTGCTAAGCTTCCTTTGACTAGTGCTATTAATAATGGTTCCTTTTTCTCATGAGCACTGGCTGGTCAGATCTCCTGCTTGACACCTGGAGCACGTGCTGTGGGCACTGCCTATGTCTGGCTGTATATGTGCTTATCTATATCAATGTCTTTCTTCTCCCTAATTAAGCTGTCAGCTGCTGAGAGCAGGACCCAAGTCAGCAATCCATTTGTCCACCTATCCATTCCCACCCACCCATCTATATAAATATCGATATTTTAATTCCATACAGCATCAACACAGACTAGTACAAAGTAGATTCTCACTTAATGTGGTAATCAAGTAGATTACCACTTGATCAATTAAATCTTATTTACACTCACTTGAGAAGGGCCCGGCTGTGTTCAGAAAAAACCCTGGGCTTGGAGACCTAAGGAAGCGTGTGAAACCTGGCTGTGCTATCTAACAAGTGTATGACCTTGGACAGATGCTCTAATCAATCCAATTCCCAATTTTATCACCTAAAAATGAGATAGGTTGAACTAGGTGTTCTTTAAAGTTCATGCATAAAAGTTCTCTGGGTCCGCCTCAGCTTAAGGGTGGTATTTCATTGTATAGACACTTTCACCTTCTCTTAAAGTAAATGACTAGCTCCTCCGCCCCTCAAGGTAGGTTCCGGATACAAACTGTGTCCAGCATGCTCACACTGGCCCCGGGACACCCACTGCCACTCACAAATGTTACAAAATTACACTGGGTAGTTGTTTTCCCTACAAAGCTCCTGACAGACTGGGAGGGCTGTGCTGGTAAGAGCCGGGATATGCTCTCCACCCAAGTTTGCCTGACAAAAGCACTAAAATACACACCCTTACATTTTCCAAAACACGTTCTTGTATACATGTGCCTGATCTTGTTCTGGGAACCTTCTGAGGATAATAGAGCAAACGTGACCATAACTTAGTTTACAGATGAGGAAACAAGAATATGCTAAAGATATGTGACTTGTCCCAGGTCATGTTGGGCCCTAGAATCCTGTCTCCAGCCAATCCAGTCAAGTCCATGCAGAGTTGAGGTTACAGCAAAGACAAGTACAGATTTTCATTTTATTTTCCCTCATTCTCCCCAGCCACTGACAATGTCTATGTTGCCACTTCCTCACCTCCTCTGTGAAAAATACATCATACTTGCCAACCACTCAGTTAAGAGGTGTTGAAAGCCTATGGGGACAGGATGGAGTTATACACATGTCAACCTAGTGGTCCCCTGGAAATGGGGTGTAGTGATAGTTATTTAAACGGTTCAGGGAGATGATCTAGTTAAATTCATCAATTCAGGCAGTCTATCCTTCAACAAATTCCAAGTGCCTGCCCTGACCTAAATTCTGTACAAGAATGGACATGGTGTGAACCTGGCCTTGATATCTCACAGTTTAGATAAGAAAAAGTACTGTTAGTTTTGTTCCAGAACACTTTCGGTGCTTCTACTATACCCACAACATTGTTAAATTAGCTATGAAGCTAAAGGGTAATATTTTGTAAAGCTGTGTATGAGTTCACCTTATTCTACCTACTTGTCAGCAGGAACTCACGGCAGTGGCTCAACCCCCTATTTGCTTTGTGACACAAACCAAGAGCTGTCAGTATCTATTCTTTTCTTATTCCTTGCTAGTTGGCCAAACGCAATTCAAAATCTAACTGTTTTAAAAACATCTTACATAATCTTCTGAACAGGTGTGTAGCCACCCAAGGGCTACTGGAAGGATCGTGTGCATTTGGGGATAGTGCCAAAATACCTACTGAAAGTACATTATAAAGTCATGAATTTGATTGGTTACCAAACTCTAGAAACGAATCAAGATTTTAAAAAAAATCATTTTGTTAAAAAGCTATTTGAACTAACACCCCATGTGTATTTCCAGGGCAATCTTATTTACTAAAATAAAGGGCCCTAAGCCAGCGGCCTCATCCTGCCACCTTACCTGTTATACATATACACGTGGACCCGACTGGCCTGGAGTGCTGAGTCCAGGTGTTGGCGGAGCGCTTCTGTGGTCAGGACATTAGCACCTTCTTCTTTCGGGGTCTGAATCATGAGTTGAGGATTAAACATAGCCTCTTCTCCAATCTTCTGGCGAGTATAATTTAATTCACGACTTACTCGTCCACCAACTGACAAACACGTACAGGTTTCAATTAGAACAGCAAAATCTCCAAATTCACATTTTATCTGCTGCCTCATTGAGAAGCAGAGGACAAATGATAAACAGACTCTGGTCATAGAAATGTATGGCTGATGTTTGAGGAGTAAGTCACATTATTGTTATTAGCAATGTTTAACTTTACCAATAAAAAACATAAAAAATACTCACTAAAACCATTTAAGGACTGTTCTGACTGTCACACACAAACCTAATCTAATGTATGTGTCATGCAAATCTAATGCATTAGGGCTTTCTGCATCTTCTAACTAAGGTACTGTAAGTACAGAGAGGGGAGGGGGCCCGGAAAACTTGAGATGCCTTTTCCTTGCAGACCAGACCAGACACCACTGTTACAATTTCTTTCACTTGTATAAATAATGTGCCCCTACAGCACATTTCAAGATAAATGGCTTCAATTTATACTCTTTTCCTAAATAATCTGGCAAAGGTAACAAGGAAATGTTTCTCCTTGTAAAAAAAGAAACAAGGAAAGATGACAAATGTGTATTCAGCAAAAAATTTGCCAGGAGAAGATGAATAATGGTACCCGTGTCAGATACACTCAGGGAAATCCCACTGGAGAGGAACCAAAATACATCAGCCGTGGTTGTCTTGGGCAGGCGCTGGTATCTGGTTCTATCAGCCCCACCTGGTCAGCATCCAGAAAACACAAGTGCCAGGGTGAGCAGCCTGTGTTCTGGGAGCTCCCCAGGTAATTCTGAACCTACTGATGAAGCCAGAACCTCTGCCCCAGCACCAACCGTGCATCCCAGCAGGCAGCCAAAGTTCAGCAAGCTAGAAGCCAGTGCCACCAGGCACAGTGACGTTGCTGCAAACTCCTTTTGTCTTCTTCCTCAGGCCCGAGGTTATATTTCAATTATGGTTTTAAAACAAGCCAAGCTCAGAACACTGTACCTGGCTAGGAGGTATGGCTGTGAGTTTCATTTCTCAATGGGACAAGCGTGTCGGGAGGAGGGTGGTGAGGTGAAGGTCTGGAGGATGCTTTGATCCCATGCAGTGAAGGGAAGGGGGCTGTGAGGGGAGGGGCTGGGAGCAGCAACAAAGAGAGAATCCTAGAGCCCCCTCCCCACACACACTCCAGGGCCCAAGAGCGAGTCTGCAAGTGCCTAAAGGCACTGATAGTGAATGTCTGCCCAGACGCAGGCCTTCAGCTCTATTGTTCAGAAGGAGCCTTCAGTGATCACTGCAGCTTTCCCACGAGGAGGAATCCTTTTTCTTGAGGTTTAGTATTCAAGGACATAAACATTTGGTTTGGGCAAGTAAATAAGTACTGGGAACTGAGGGTTGTTTAGTTCTCTTGGCATATTTTATAAACAAGAGGGCAAGCTAAAAAGCAAATAATACCCTCATTAGGAAAATGAGTAGATTCACAGACCACCAAGATCATCTGGGCAGGTTCCTGCAGATGGCCCAGGCCACCGCGGATCTCTGGAACTCTAAGGTGAGTCCCAAAGACTGTGTGTGTGTCAGACAGAGAGAGGGAGGGGGTGGGGAAGGGGAGATGGGGGGAGGGAAATTTTCGCTTAGCTACCTCAAGTATTAAGACTCCTCCAACAGAACTTTGACAAATGCCCTAAGGAATTAGAGAGGAGTGTGCAATCAATTTGAAGTTCAAGAAAGACCATAGGAAACAACCTGCAATGCAGGACAAATTTACAGAATGCTGCAGGCCCTTTTCAGGATGCTTCACTAAAGCTGCCTGCAGCCAGGGTCTGGCTGGCTCCTTGGGCAGAAATCACAATGCATTACTATAACCAATTAACTAGTGAGCTGAATTACAACTCAATCCCACCTTCTCAAGAGACAGAAAAGTAGTCTGCGGCTAAAGAGTCAATGATTAGCCCAGAGTCACTTCTGAAAAGCTACAGCACACCAAGGAGCTCCAAACTACCTTTCTGAAAAAATGCTCAGCCTCTTCCTTTTTTTCTGGCTCTGTGACACCAATGCCCCACACCTATAAATCATTTATATTTGCACTGGCCTCCTCAAACATTGGCTAGCACAGGATTTCTTATTCTGCTTACAAAAGTTGCACTTCCTTTTACCTTTACTGAAGCTTAAAACTTTAGGTGACTTAAGACCTTGAGGTAAAAACAAATAGAACAAGCCCACAGGCCCCTCTCCCCGGCCTTAGCAGAGCAGTGGCCTGAAACTATAAACACGAAGATGATGACCCGAGGGAGGAGTTCACACAAGAAAAATCAGATGCAAAATTCCTGCAACTGAGAACTTGGACTACACTCTTCCAGACCAAATCTCATAATAGATCAATTACTTTATTATGGGGGTTTTCAGAAATGATGCTATTTCCTGCAAGATACAAAATGTACCTCAGGGGCTCAAAATGTCACCTTTTTAGATGTTTCAAGATGTATATTTAAACAAACGCATGCATTTTAATGAAGGTGTATATTTTCAGGTCTCTGGAGTTGAAAATGTTTTCTTCCATCTCTTTGTTCATGATAAATTTGAATATTTCGCTAATGTGACAACCAGTTTCAACCAAGATAAGACTATTATCTAGGTGGACTGAGCAACTAGAGTTGAAAGATCCTGAATTCTAAAGTTTCCTCAACCACCTATGCTGTTTCCTACTTTTGAGTATTGTTAAAATCCATTTATTTTTACATATTACATGGCCTTATTTTACTTAGCATTCCATCTTATATTTAACTAAACATGAATTATTTTTTAAAAACTATTCAGTAATTTTTTAAAAAAGTTTAGCTGACATCCATTTTATTTGACAAATAGTCCTAACACCATTCGTTCACCTGCTGTGCACTTAGGAGTGTGTGCCATGCGCTACGCCACGGGTGCTGTGGTGGATGGGACTGGGGTGTTCTTCGCTCTAGAGGCTTGCTGGCCAGTGAAGCAGACACACCACAGACAAGCAAAGCAATAAAATAATCTCGTGGCATGACAAGTGCCATGGAGGAAATGATGATGGTGATGACCTTTGAGTTATTGGGTGGTGGGGCAAGGGCAGACCACTTCCAATGAAGTGGCTAAGGAAGGCTTAAAAGGAAGTAACTTTGAAGAGCCAGGAGAAGAGTGTTCTCGGCAGAGGAACTGGCAACTGCAAAGCCCTTAAGGCTTGGCTCTTGCAGGGAGAGAAAGGAGGCGAATGTGGCTGGAGCTTGGCGACACCATGATAATGTCACTCACTTGGCTGCTATGGTAGTTATGCTTAGCTCCTTCTCAGGTGTACCTGTGCCATAAACTACACAGCATGCATGTGATCTTAACATCAGTATTCCAAGGTGCTCTGGAACAAGCTACCAGAAACGGAAACCCCTCTGGACAGAGCAATTTTATGGACTCACCTGACGTGCTACCCTAGCACACACTCCTATCCTAAATCACAGCTAAGTGACCAAAGCTGTTCCTTACCATGCTGGCTTCTTTATCATGCACCACTGTGACTCTGGCTCTCAGAAAGTCCCACAGAACCCATTTCAAGTGATTGAAATTACAGGTGTGATCCGGGGGAAATGATTATCATCTCTTCCCTTTTTCAAGGTCAAAGTCCTCCTCTATTATTTTAAAAATAATTGAATGTTCATAAAATACTGCATAGTCATTTCTGACTGTGGGGCAGAACGAACCACAAGATCTAGTGTTCATGCTGTAGACACAGGGATGCCGTCAGCCATGCGAACAGCTACGACTGCCGTGTCGTAGTTTTATGTGTGATATTCATCTGCTTCCCCCTTTGGGGTTCATCCCTGTTTTTAATTTTTCTGTGGTCCGCATGTATAATGAAAGATTTCTCTGTGACAACAGAAAAACAAATAGGAAGGTTACTTGGTAGGAATATGAATTACAAACAAGCTCAATGCAAAAATAACACGCATCTCTATCATATTCTGGGTCCTCACATTCTTTTCCTTCTCCAATAAAATAACAACCATCCTCTCTGAACAAGGCTCAGAAAAAAAGTCATCTCAGGATTCTGGGACACAAAATAACCTTTTTACGTGTGTGGTGCTTTCCACTTGAGAAGCCCTCTCGAATCACCTGTGGCACATCTGAGATTTGAAGTGAGTCCATGATACAGTTAAGCTTCAACAATGATGTGAAATTTCCCAAACCCTTAACCAGTAGCTGAGCAGGCGTCCATTCATTTACTCATTCATCATGGGGTAGGTATCAGCATATCACATGGGAAAAGGCGTAGCTGCAGAGTTTGGGTGACTACAGAGTGGGCTACTCAGCTAACAGGAGGCAGAACCAACCCTTTACCCATGAGTCCAACAGCCCTTTAAGCCTTGTGGCTTCTGAGCACCAGCTGAGCAAAAAAGTCTAGAAGCACCAAATCCCACATACCAGATGGTAGCAGGCGCATTGCAAGAGCTCTTAGAATATATGACAGTATTACACAGGGCAAAGTTGTATCCAGATTTTTCACTGTCACTGAAGAGATAGTTTTGTCAGTAGAGCCCCATGGATGGCAATGGAGAGGCCCCACTTTCTTTCTGGTCCCAGATGGGCAGAGAGGTGAGGAGGCACAGGGAACAAGCAGCCCTAAGCCTCTTTATCTGCAAATTCCAACGACCTTGTTCTTCAGAAACCTGAGGCTTAAACCAATTCTTTGAAAGAGGTGGGCTAAAGAGCATCACTTCTGCAAAGCTGTTCTAGATCCAGCTCTGCTAATCCTTTCGTACCCAAACCAAGCCAAGTATGGTTTTCCAGGACAAAGAAGGGCCAGCACAGGTGAACCACCATTCCACGCTGGGGTCCACAGCTGGGCTTATGCTATTCCAACCATGGCAGACCATGGTAGACCACAGACGCCCCCTTTATGATGTTCTCCGCTACATCATTCCTTACACAGCCTTCTGCGGAGAGCTTAATACATGCCCGTGGCATCCATGCAAAAAAGCTTTTTGCAAAAGCTTATTGTGATCCACAGAAAGATAATCTGGGCGACCAACCAAAGTATTTTTCCCAATAAATTCCAAGTCCTTTCAGGGAGGCACTGTCTGCTGCCCACTCACCTCGGTGCACCAGGCTCACGGGGGCTGGGTGGGGAGGGGGGGCACACTTAGTGTGTCGGGTGAATAAATGAATGAACAGCCTCAATACAGAGCCTTGGGAACAGGCAGTCATCTGAATAAGATATTAATTCTCCCCAAAGCCTCAAAAAGTCAATCAGTCAAAACAAATGACCCTTTCAGCCTGAAAAGTACCCACTCAGAGTCCAATTAGGAAAATGGGTTCTGTGTATATGCAAGCGTAGCATTTGCATTTGATTAATCCCATGAATCATCTAACAGATGCTAGAGATTTTTTTTCCCCCTTTAGTTACTTCGGGTCCCTCTTTCAATGTTGCGATTAGTTACTGTGAAGGTGAAAAAAGTACAAATCTCTAAAAGGGTGTAACTGCAAAATTATGAACACCAGCTCATTTTCTAACTTGAAAAAAAATGAAGATTCAGTAATTTGGGCAATTGGCTGAAAACTCCTGGGCTGTGAGTTTTAAGTCACTCTTCCACCCATCTCTTTTATTCATGACTAGCCAACTGCTGCTTAAGCTTCTGGGCTGTTTTCCTCCTTGTGGGATTGTGCCCTTGGGTGTTTCCATGGGAAAATGCTAGAATCAGATAGCCCAAAGAGAATTTGCCTTCATGAAGGGAGCACAGTGAGATGAAAACCACAAAAACAAGACAAGAGCAGGACACATCCCTACCCCTCCCCATGGGGGTGGGGAGGAGTGCAGGGGAGGTTGCTGGAGGATTGTTTGGAGCATGCTCTGCTGCGGGCCCCCACAACAGCTGTTTGTGGTGCCATCTGTTACAGCCCAGGCTGCTTCCTCTGAATGGCCTTCCCTGAAGCCAATCGCTCGCCCTGTCGGACTCGATCAGGTCACCTCAGTATTCTGCCCACACTGGATCTGCTGCCTGCCACAGTCGCCCTCACCTCCCAGTATTTCTTACAGGGCCACCAGCTCCCAAGATGACACTGCATCTGTCAGGAGGCCCCTTCTTCATCCGTGACTTGCTGTGCAAATGAGGGCTGCGGTCGACACCACGGAAGACGGGCCCGATGAAGTCACCTCCTGCAGACCTAAGGATGTTCCTGGCTGCTGGCAGGACACAGGAAAGCAGGGCTCTGCCCTATCCCTCAGTGCCTACCTGCCCAGCTGTGAACTGTCCCTGGGCCTACTATGATTTCACCTGAACCCTCAAGTGCTACAAACAAGCGGATGCAAACCCAAGCCTGTCTTTCTGGAGGAGCTGAGCATGCCCAGGAGGGTGGAACACAGCACGATCACTCAGAGGGAGTGCTGAGCCAGGAAGCAACACCCAGGGACTAAAGACAGCATGCTGTTATCAAGTTCTAAGTTTTTAGTTAAGGCCTGCTAAAGTCTTCATTAAAAAAATAAACAGAAAACAAGCCAATAACAACAACAAAACCCAAATGCTTACAGCGCAATGGGCTCTCTATAGAGCATTCAGGCTGTTGCATAACATTAACCCCAGTTCCCTCCTCCTGGCTTCTGTGGGCTGACATCACCTCTCCTCTCTGTTCTCAACAGTCTTCTTGCCATTGTCCCGCCCAGGCTCTTTTCACTGGCATCCTACTGAAGCACGCATGGGGGGAGAAGACAGTGCAAGCCCCCACCTTCCTCACCTTCTAATGCAGGACACAGGCTCCTGCCCCTGTGCAACACCAGGATCGGCCCAACTTACCTCCCACAACTGGTCCTTCCCTCTGCATCAGTGTGGGGAGATGCCCATCACTGGGGGCCACTTTCATGATTTTGTTGCCATCAGGATTAGCTGGCTGATGCATAAGGATCCGCTGGTACAGTGAGGAAGTTGCATCGCCAGGTCAAGCGGTGGTGTCAACTATATTCTGTCGCCACCACTCCTTACAGCCACCAAGCAAAGGGGGTGCGAAGGGTGTTGATGGGGATGTGGGAGGAAAAAATGCTTCAAGTGCAAAAATGCATGCGCTCGTCATAGTAATAAATTCCTCCACCGTGTGTTACCGAGGGTGTGAGCCATTCAAGGCTGTCCTTTCAAACCAGAAACCTACGTGATTCTTTTCTCATCTAATGGGTCAATGGTGGTAGGTAAAATGGTGAGCATGGCTGCCACAAAGCACAGAGAAACTTCTAGCCCTTCGCCAAGAGCAGTTAAGCAGTTTGCAAAGTCTCATTGTTGCAACCTTAAATTACATTCAAGGTGAACCAATGCCTCCTCCAATAGTTGTTTCCATTCTTCTAAAGGACAAATACTATCCCATCCAGTGGAGACCCCCTTCCCCTTCAATCTGAAGGAAAACAATGTGGGCAGGATCAGTGAAGGGAATGGGGGAGGGGCAGGAGGATGGGAAGAAAAACAGAAGCACAACTCTGCAAGTCGTGCTCCCAGGAAACCATTTGACCCATTCACCTACCCAAAGTCCCCATACCGTCACTGCTCATGTGGGCCCTGCATGAAGTAAACACAATCTGTAGTTAAAAGTAATGGGATTTCTGCGAGTGTGTGCGAGTGTGTGCATGTGTGCGTGTGTTTTATAGAACAGGCCCTCTTGCACAGAACTGGGCTGTTCCATCAAAGCCGTATCTGTTATATTTCTGTCTTTCTCTTCTGTTTGGCGTATTCACCAACAAGAGAAAAGGAGGTAAGCTTTGGCGGCCCTGACCTGCAGCTGGAACACAATACTTTCGCACAGCCCTGCCGACCCCTGACATAAATTTTACACCGCAGCTGGCATTTACACACTCAGCATTACCATATGTATAGCTGCTCGGTGCTAATTATGCTAATCACCTGTCTAACTCGCTGCTGCGAAAAATGGTTGTATTTAGCAGTCCAGTGCCTACCAATGCAGCTTACTGTGTGGCTGAAATGTACATTCAGACGGCCCTGAATGGCAAGATTTTTCCACGTTGCTGGCTACATTCAGTCCTCAGAAAAATTTATTCAAGTCAACTGGTTTCGGTCCACAACAAAAAAGTTACGAGAAAAAAGTGAGTGTGTTCTTGCCCTAACATTCTGGATCTGCTTGCAAGCAAAATGATAAATCAATTGGTGTGGGAAACAAAAAGGGAGAGAGATTTCTTTTGGGAGCCATGTGAAACTGTAGCCTATTTTTTAAAAAAGGGGGGGAGGGAAGGGTCATCCTATTCCCCAAATCTCTAGAAAGAACAGTTAATAGATATTTAGTCCTAATCCAAATTCTCTCAAATTGTAAGCTTTGTTTGCAATTAAGCAAGATATTAAACATGTGCAACTTTTTTTTTTTTCCTGGATCATGTGTAGACTGAAATGACGGTTCATATTTGTCAGTTTTAAAACTTATTACGACAGTGTGTAAAAGTCACGGGGGGAAATCAGGTAAGAGAAAAGAGTTTCTTAGGTAGTTGGGAAAATTCTTTTGTATTCTCTCTTAGAAAGCCCCCACTGAAAACTATACTGTTTGATATCTACATCTATTTTGTGAAGTTTTCTGGTTTCCCCACTAAAGGAGCAAAGGACGTTAAGGAAACCAGGTGGGGAAGATTGGGGAGAATTCAAATAGGAAAACAAAGTGATGGTTGCGGGAAGAGAGACATGTTCCTTAATCTAAAAATTCCCATTTTTATCATCACTGTTTTTTAAAGCAATTTTCTTGGATCACTCTACAGAACTGACTTCTTAAATCAGGACAATGTTAGTGAGGGTTGCTCTAACAACTTCCCAAAGTCAAACTGAAACTCCATTTCCTCCTGAATCACAAAATACTTCTATAGTAATTTTTTAAAACCCTGAATTTAGTCTAAGAGCTGCCTAGTATTAGATGACTTAGATGTACAGATAATGTCTAGGTATCACAACTTCCTTGAATGGGTTCTACCGGAGGGATGGCCCTAAGTGTCCTTACTTTCTCACCTCCGAATGGTCATTATTAGTAGATTCGTTATTTAAATTTAGAAGTTGAAAGGCCATTATTTAGCAACATATTTTGGGCAACCCCCCCAGTGCTACAAAACAGCAGAGCGGTTATGTGATACATCTTGGGTTTACACACAGAGGTGCACCAACCCAGTAGGCTTTCTCAGACACCGGAGGGGGCTGCAAAGGAAGCTGGCCTCTCCTCCACTTGCTGTGCTCAACTTTCAATTTAACTCATAGCAGATGAAAAGGGTGATGTTCACTAATCCTTCTATGAATTCAATAGCTTTCTTACTATCAGAACCCCCACGTTCTGTTCAACATTTAATATACTTATTTGACCCAATGAAGCAATGTTATCCAAGCCACATCTTGCTCTCTTTGGCATCCCCATTCAAGTTGCTTTCTTTGCCAGTCCAAAGCATTAATTCATCTGTAGTTCCAAATCTTGACAGTGCAGCCAAAAACACGAACAACAGGACCACTACCGTACCCACTGCAGAGCAGAGGGTTTACCCCCTCTTTCCCTCCCAATCTCTCCCTCTTCTTAAATAGGAGATGGACCACCCTGCCTCATGGCACAGAGAAGTGTTTACATTGCAGTACTTGACTGTGTAATACATCTGGCATTTTTGGGCAGGATTCCTGAGCTAGGGGCCAGAAGCCCTTAAGCAATGATTTAAGGGGAAAAAATCATGCACATTGACTTAACAAAGCCCACTTCCAGTTCTTCTTGCTTACTTTTGTAACACGTTTCATCAATAACTGCAAACTCTCTTGCTTGTTAATTTATCCTAACTAACAATAGCCAATGACGCTTGTGCTGTGGCATGGAGACCTGCCTCGCACTAGCTTCGCCATCAGAGCCAGTTGGTATTTTGGGACCCAGATGCAGTGTGGACTATTTGGGCCAACTCACACCTGGGATTCTGGATTAGAAATAAGGTCCAGGCTCCACATTATAAATCTCTCCAACAACAAACTGTCATTCATTAGCAGGTACCTGACTGCCCACCAATGATGCAGTTTCCCTAACACGTGATCACTGTTCTTTCCAACTATGCTCTAAATCTAAATCTAACAAAATAGTCTTAGTCTTTAAGTGATTGAGGACAGGATGCATCTCAACAACAGTTGAGCAGTTTCCTAATGGCGGCATTCCACTGTTTTGGAAGGCTCGTGATCTCTGCAAAACTTAAAGATACTTGTAGAAAAACAGAGGCTGCATTGTAAAGAAAGAAATAACCCTAAATCCAATTTAAGAAGAAAAAAAATCTACTATTACCATAAAGCACACAATTTCAGAGTTTGGAAGCAAAGAACAAGTAATAAAATTATTTCTATTTTGATAACCCTGATAATATTTGTGTACAGTCAAGGATGGTTTCCACTGAGGAGGAAAAACAAAGCAAAACACCAAGGAACTTCCTCTTTCTGAACTGCTTGCCAGAAGTACCTTCATAAGCAAAACCCTCTGCCCTTCGGGTCCTCATGTCGATGGACCATCTAATGCTGCGGAGTCAGCCGAAATCTGAATACAGAAATAAGTCCTCTTCCATCTCCATCTGAGCTCTAGGTTCCCTGTGGCTTTGGCGGCAGTTCCATCCAGGAAAGCCTGAAGTAGTGAGCCTGGGTTGGAACGTCATGTTTACATTTCCACGGCCACCTCAGAACTGCTACAGGGGCCCAATTCTTCCATATTTCATAGGACTCACGAAGCACAGGGGACCAAGACTTATTTCACACTCCACTTGTCAGTGGATTCTAAATTTACTGCAAAATTTCATAAAAATGTCGTGACACTTCAATACGGGAAGCACATCTGCTGACAGGACCCCGTCAAAGAGTATGGTCTTGGAACCAACCTTCACCAAGATAAGAACCCCAACAATGCAGATGGTAGCTCTGCGTCTAGTATGTTCAAAATAATACATTATTCCCTGTCAGTTTGTGATCGACCAGCTTTTCTACCATTTCAGATTTTACACTAGTCATTCCAGAGATCTATTCAGAGGAAATGAATCCGGCGGTTTAAGAATAGGCGGGTAGCGCCCTCGCTGGTGTGGCTCAGTGGATTGAGGGCTGGCCTAGGAACCGAAGGGTCTCTAGTTTGATTCCCCGTCAGGCCACAGGCCTGGGTTGCCGGAGAGCTCCACAGCAGGGGGTGTGTGAGAGGCAGCCACACACTGATGTTTCTCTACTTCTCTTTCTCCTTCCCTTCCCCTCTCTAAAAAATAAATTAAAAATATATATAGAACTATAAAGAATAGGTAGACAGAAGGAAGGGCGGGAGGGAGGGGAAGAGAAGGGAGGACAGAGGCAAAGACGGGCAAAGGGATAGAGGGTGTGGAGTAAGGGAGAGGGCAGGAAGCAGAAGGGAGTTACGGGAGCCAGTGAGGGCAAAGGAGATGGCATTAGAGTAATAAAATCATATGGGTATGATGATTATTTAGGGATATCTCACATAGCTGGAATTGCCTCAACTTTTTTTTTTTCTCTTCAAAATATTGTCAAAATAATGCTGAGTTAAAATACTTTATTTCTGCAAAATGGCCTCTATTAAAGTCTGGTCCCCTTTAAAATAATTTAAAGATATTTCCATACTTGTTTTAAAAGCCAAAAACTCTTTTTAAAATCAAACACACACACAGCCCCACACACTTACCCAGCCCCCGCAGAACAGACTACTCTTCAGTGGCTAAATCTGGGCAGACAGCTGCCAGGGACAAAGTAGGGGGCAGCCACAGAAGCAGCCCCTTCTGCTGGAGAACTACAAACCCCCACAACGCGGAAAGAAGGGCAGACAACTTACAGCTCAGCCTGAGTGGACAGAGCTCTGGGGTCATGGGGAGGTCAGCTTTGAAGGAGAAATCCCAATGAAATATAAACATGGCATTGTGGAAACCAGACAAATCTCCCATAGCTTGTCCAGCCAGCGTTAATCTCGCCATCAGCTGTGGCGCATAATCCAAACAAACGGATCCGGCAGTTCGTACATCTGGAAGCTGTCATCTTCTGGGGCCTCCCAGTGGCACTGCGTGCATCTGAAACACCCCATCACCCAATGTGGCTTCTAAGTTTGTTGGGAGGCTATGAGTGGCAGGCAGCAGAGAGACAGGGAGGACTCACAGGGTCAGCTGCCTTGGAGTGAAAGCACCTGAGGCTACTTGATATTTTTAAAGCAATTATGGTTTTAATCATTTTTCTCCAGATACAAAAGAAATATCATGACTGCTCCCACCTGTACGTGTGTGTCCACTATTGGAATTTAATCAACACCCATCTAACACACACCTTCTTAATTTTTAGAACTACACAGGGAAACAAGAAGCAGAAAGGAGCTGCACTGCATTCTGCCTTTTTGTTCATTTTGAATTCACTGAAACTGACAGCCCCAGAGAACAGAGACCGGGTATTAACCTTGGAAAGGGAAGTGAAAGCAGAACCCATCCCACCTCTTTCTGACTGACATGCCTCAGTCCCTTTGGTTCTGCTGCGTAAGGAAAAAAATGGTTTGTGACAGGAACATCTGGAGAGCTAGACCACCAAAGAGCTAATAACATGCTATGTGGACTTCCAAAAGGAGCTGTTATTCCAATATGAACAAAGTCCAGTGGTAGCTTTTATTGCTTTTTACAAAGTCACCTCCATGCTAAAAACCTTCAGCCTATTATAGCTGAAATGCAACAAGGTCTATCAGGCAAAATTAAGTTACCCGAGGAAAAAGCAATTGAATAGTTTTTTCTTTCTTTCATGGTCTCCCCCTCCCAACTTGTCATGGTGTTTATTTGATTTTTAATCTAATGTTATGAAAAAACAAAAATTTAAATTATTAATATAAAAAAATTAGTGACCTGGGTCAACGAATATGGGACTGGAAGAACTACCTTAAAGAATAACACTTTTGCATTCAAGCAATGCATTTGTAGTCACAACTCTATTATAATAAAAGCCATCTATACTGCATGGGTCTTCCAATTGGAATCTATTATCTAAACCAGTGGTTCTAAATTGGAGCAATTTGTGCATCATCACCCCTCTACACACACCCACATTTGGCAATGACTAGAAACAATTTTGGTTATCACAACTAAGAGGGTGCTACTGGCATCTAGTGGGTGGAGGCCAGGGATGCTGCTAAACATCCTACAACACACAGGACAGCTCAGTAAGAGAGAATTACGCAGCCCGAAATGTCAATAGTGAGAAACCCTGCTCTATGCAGAAAGGATGGTGAAGTTCGATTATCTCCTATCACTGCCAAGAACACTGAAGGCATAATGCTAGCTAGGTAGTATGAACTTGAGAGCATTTTTAAACCTCAGGCAGGCATTTAAAAAATATTCTATTTCACTTTAAAAAAAAAATCAGAGTCGCTTCTTCCTCGACACCCTCCTCTCTTAATGCTGACCTCCAGAGATGCTGATAAACAAACACAAGGCAATATGGACTCATTTCAAGACTGTTTCCTTTTGCAGTAAAGAAGGCCAGTGGCTGGGCAAGCTTTTAGAAAAAAACCAAAAAGCTCAAAGATATAAATGACCATTCTGTCACTGGGATAGCATGACAACAAACTCGCATCTGAGAGAGGCTCGAGTGTGAGGTGGAGGGTGGATATTAAGTGAGACAGGAAGATAAAACTGCTAACCAAAAATGAAAGCCAACAAAGAAATGGGCAAGAATAAAAAGAAAGCATTTCCTTTTTGTGCATGGAAGAGTGAGATCCAGGCAAAGTACTCTGGTACCAGGGAGGGGGCCAGAGGGCAAAAACACTAGGGGCAAATCATGAGACAGGTCAAGGCAGGTTTAAAAAAAAAAAAAAAAAAGCTGGCAGCCCCCCAACCAAAGCCCTACACTCATTGAAGACCTTCCTGTTATGTGGCTGGACTTTCAAGCCTTAAGGGTCTCACCTTAAACTTGACATTCCAACCAAAGGCAAGCATGGGAGTGCTCTTGGAAGCCACACCCCTGTCCTCTGAGCCTTTGTTCCTGCTGTTCCTTCAGCTTGCAATGCCCCATAAGCCCCAGCTCCCCAGCCCCTGTGCTCGGCTCAGGCCCCCCTTCCCTTGGGGCTGTCCTGTCATCCTGCCACTAGTCTAGTATGCCTGCTGGGTGGAGGCTCCCTGAGGGCAGGGACTGTGGCCTTTCACTGTCTCTCTGGAGCTTTGTGCAGTGCCTAGCACAGAGCAGACACTTGAGAACATGTGTTAAATGAATACTCGTTTTTTAAAAAAACAATTAGTCTCTCCCTGACCTTGTCAGCACTAGTATATGTTTCACTAACAGCAGATGTCCACTACATCATTCTTTTACCAAACTTCAAGACTCCATTTACAAGTGAGCTAGACTGGACATTTTTTACTTGACCTAAGACTCAAGGTAGCATCTAATGTATATTTATAGTTTCCTAAAAGTCAATCATTGCATATTTTTAACAACAGAATAAAAAAAATTCTTATCACCAATGCTGTAAAAAACGAGACAATCTTCTTTATCTAGCTTATATTGGTCAGCACATTGTATGCAGCATGTTAAACAAGGCGTGAAAGTTAAATCAAAAGATACCTTTAATTTGCTGGTTATATTAAAAAGATAACATTGTTTTGGCAGATACGGGGATGCACATAGTTATTCTGTACATACACAAACACAAAGGCAAGTGGAGATTGATCATAGATCGATCGATCGATCAATCGATCTATCATCTATCTAACTATCTGTCCAACGGGGTAGGCAAAAGTAGGTTTGAATTCAACTACCTCAGGAGGTTAACTCAAGGAGGTCACTGAAAATCAGGTTTATTTACTGATTTTAAAAGACTACAAGGATGTGTAAATAATGAAGGCCAGCAATTTGAGTACTTACAAGATTTGTATTTAAGTGCACTACTATGCCATTGTGACATTCTTATGAGTCAATAAAGCTACAGTAATAACCATAACCTGCATGTATTTTTCCATACGAACAACTGTAAACCTACTTTTGCCCACCCCTGTATATGTATGTATTTGTGCGTACACATATACATACCTCCTGTTGTTTGTGGGTATGTATATACCTGTGTATGTATACATGGCATTTTTTAAAGTCACAGGAAAAACAGCATCTTCCAAACTGGCCCTCAGCATTCCTCTCCCCAGAAAAGTCTCTTATGCTTTCTTTTCTTCTGCTGCTTTTTAACTTAGGGAAAAATGCAACCTCTATCTCTTGGTTTATTTAATGTAGTAGCATGTACCCTGTTTGTACCCAGAAGAACATTTACAGTCCCTATTAAGAAAACACCATCTAACAAGACTACTTGGCTGATAGTGATGAGGAATTTAAGAGAATTTAAGTTCAAAATTAACCTAAATTCTGCATTTGCTACTCATTTTACTCTACTACAGTATAAGACAGAAGGGAATTGTTATTCCTGAAAGCAAATGCTCCCACTACTACTGCTGACATGAACAGTAAGCTCCCTGTATCATAAACAAGACCCGGACTTTGAATTTAAATTAAAATTATAAAATGGTATGGTGGCCTCTCTGGTTGAGTTTACTTGCATTTATCAAACTGTTGCTTCTTCTACAGGGGACAAATCTGGCACACAATGAGTGAGTGAATAAATGTCAAATTGAGGTCAAGGCAACAGGAGACCAAGTTGACTTAAGTCAATGATTTTCAACCTGTGTGCCTCAAGAATTTTTAAAATATGCAATTCCTGACTATTTTTAGTCAGGGGCATTGACCTCTTTTCCCTTAGATTGTCAAATAAAAAAAGAAAATGACAACAGCCAACACAGCAGTAGCTGTTGGTGTGAATGGCCTGCCTTGAACCGTAAATATATAGGTCATACGATAGAGTTGCATCTTATTGGTTACGTCACATAATAAGAGTGCACCTGATTGGTTAATTCTTGGTGCCAGAAATCCTTATACATTGTACAAGCATAGGCACTTGATTTTTTAAAATGTGACTTTGGAGCAAAAAGAGTAGGTAATTACTATTATTATTTTTTTTGTAAATCAATGAAAATAATACCTATTTTTTGTCAGATTAGCAAAAGATACATTTTTGGGTGTGCTGCAGAATTTTAGTATATGTGTGCCATTAGATGAAAAAGGTTGAAAACCACTGACTTAACTCAGCAGGCAAAGTGGGCATGTTGATATGGAGGGTCCATAGTTTCTTGTGTGAAAGAGGACAGTAATCCAGTTATTGGAGGTAAAAAACATTACATAAGCTATGAGGTTACAAAAATAAAGATAATAACAGTAGCTGCTTTATTGAGTTATAAGACATGCGATAATAATAAAAGATAATGGTGGTTGCTCAACAAGTATTGAGTAGACAGTAATTTGGCTGAAAAATCAGTGAGCAACACGGAATTGCCAAAACAGAACAGGGAAGAAAAACAGCTCAGAGGCCAAAAGTAGGCAAAATGAGTATCATCTCAGGTGTGTCAGTCCCTAACACTTTCTTACTAAGATGGAGCCTAGTGAGAGACCCTACTAAGCATGTTACTCTTCCTTCCAGGAACTAAAATGTATCGCAATGCAGAAACATGTTTGCTTCTAGAAATACACAACGTTACGAAAATAAAGTTACATTACTGCTCTTTAAACCTATTAAGGGTCTACCTAAAAGTCTTCCTCAAAACATGAAAAACTGACCTTGTGTCATCAACGACCAACAAATTTTATGACTCATATGATGGAAACAAACATGCAGACAGAATTGGGAGCCCCTCTGCTCATTACATCCCTTGCTCTGTCCTAGAACATGTGACAGAACATGTTTCAGTAGTTTTAAAAGGCATGAATTTGTGCTGAGGAGTGTCTCACATGCTTCAGTATCCCTTACAATGCCTAGCGCCATGCCAGGGATGTTACAGGTAACTCAGTAAACTTGCTGCTAAAACATCATAGATGGTCAATAAAACCTTTCCTTTATCTACCAATGATACTGAAGTGTTGCACTGAGGTAAATTACCCCATGGATTCAATCCAAATAACACTTCTGAATTAATTACCAAGCTACTTAAGGCAAGAATGTTTTCTGGTCTTAATTATTTGGACTATTATTTTAATTGTCACTTCTCAACTAAAGACTTCACCATACGCTTGCAAAACACCGAAGGTTCAATCTCTGCAAGCAAGGCAGAATTAACAAAATATTCTCCAAAGGTTAGTTTTCCAACAGCATTCTAAAAGGGAGCAATTACGTTTGTAACTCAGGCTTCCAAATTTTGCCTTAGGTAGCTTTCACTAGGAATGCTCCACATATTCTGGTTTGGAGTATCTACATCATTATCTCAAATCCCTCCCTCCCATCCCATTGTTAGAGACAGCCAACGCAGTGTTTAGAGGTTAAAATGCTTCCAAATAGCAAGACTGTCACTTTCCAAAAAAGAATTAAAAGACAACCAACAGAAAACAAACAAACAAAAAACAAAAAGCCGGTATCACCAAAAGAATGTAAAATGTTTCGGTGGGGGAGAGGGGGAATCTATTTTAAATTTCCAACTGCTTAAAAAGGCTTCAAGGCCCCCCCCCTCAGCACCCCCCAATTAAGGAATGCAGTTAAAAGACTGGCAGAACACTTCGGAGAGCTCCTGTGGCCCCTCACTCCAAACCCGCGTTCTTAAAACACATTTCTTTTTTTCAGCCTGTAAAACGCAGCCTTCCCTTTAGAATAATTCCATTTTAAAAGCCCCCACCCCGGAGGAAACATTAATCTACTTTGCGAACATGCGTTCCACTCTGTGCTTTACAGGATTTTTTTTTCAACTCCTTCCCCCAACCTACTTGCGTTTTTTTCTTTTCTTTTCTTTTTTTTTTTTTTTTTTTTGTACCTTGAGACAAATGTTTTTTTCCCCCAGAGCTGAAAGCTGTCCAAAAACAGGACCACACACGCCGCCGCCTCCGCAGGCCCGCGCTGCTCCCGCCCCCCAACCTCCCCAGCGCGGCGGCTGCGGCTGCGGCCGCCGGGGGCGCGCACACTCCCTTGAGCCGGAGGGGTGGCCTTTCTCGGCACCCCCCCTCCTTTCTCTTTGGACTTGGTGGGTGGGGTGGGGGAGGACGGAAGCCGAGGACCAGAGCCAGGAGCGGAGAGGGCTGCCTCTGGCCGCCTCTCGGGGCGCGGCGGAGGTGGGCAGCAGCGGCGGCTGCAGGCCCCGCGGCCCCCGGCAGCGCAGTGGTCCATCCCGCGGAGGGGCCCCCCGCGCCCCCGCCGGCCCGCCCCCGCCGCTCTCTCCCACAGCACCTAGCACTGCGCAGCGCTCCGAGTAGATTACAGCGCTGCCTTTGTCGGGCGGGCCTGGCTCCCGGCCAGGCGCCCAAACAATAAACAATTCCCCCTGGTGCGGGCAAGGGGTTTCGCTCTCCACCGAAAGACTCTAGGTGTATGCTGGCAAATATCTTTATCAATTGGAAGAAGGAGAAGGGGCCCGGGGCCGGGGACAGGAGGGCGCGGGGCCGGGCGCTGGGTCTCTTACCTTCCACCCACAGCTCCTCCACGTTGGTCTCCAGATTAGCTGCCTTTAATCCCACAGCGAAGGCCCCAAATATGAGGAGGCCCACAACCAAGAATTTGCCGCAGTTTTTTTGAATGTAACAACCCAGTTTAAATAAGAGTCTCTGAAACTTCGCTCTCAGCCACAGCGGCGCTTTCCGGCCAGTAGCTTTCCCCTGAGGACGAAGCAGAAAGGAGGAGTGGTGAGCGCCGGGGAGTCGCGGCACGCGCGCCCACGCCCGCTTGCGCGCACCCGCCAGCGGATCCCGCGAAAGCCGTGGGGGATGCCCTCCAGGCTGGAACCCCCGCCCGCACGAGAGAACGCGAGCGGCGTGGGGAGGGGGGGAAGGCGGGGAGCTGGGCATAAATCAAAGTGGGGCTGCCGCAAGAAGGGAGTCGAACCTCACTACAGCAGGGGTGCCCCCACGCGTGGCCTGCATTTCCATCCCTGAATGCGACTCGAGGGGCTGGCGGCGTAGGGGGGTGGGTGGCTACAAGGGGAAGGGAAGCTGAGGCAGAGGAGAGAAATCACTCAACACAGGCAACAGTCACACCGGTCCTGATAGGGGAGGGGCTGCGTAATCTCTGCTACTGAGCCTAACATTTAAGAACTAGCAAAGCTCTGTTCCTTTCCGCGCGAATCCTGCCCCACCCTTCACCTTTCTTGGGGTGCCCTTAC
This sequence comes from Mormoops blainvillei, assembly GCA_004026545.1. NCBI lineage: Eukaryota > Metazoa > Chordata > Mammalia > Chiroptera > Mormoopidae > Mormoops > Mormoops blainvillei. Next base: position 1,048,071 of record PVJD01000007.1, on the reverse strand, counting down.
GGGGACGCGGGCTGGGGGGGGGGGGAGGGCTAGCGCGCTTGGGGAACAATGTAGTGCGGGATTCCCCATTCTGACCCCCGCCCAGCGTGGTAGTAAGGGGATCCACGTGGTAAGCGCGGCTGCCGGAGCTCACTCCGGACGCATTTCCATAGCGTTGGGAGAAGCTGTGTGAGCTGAATTAGGAAATGGAGCAGCCATCTGTAACTTACGACAGTATTTGTGATCGGAAGAGGGCAGCCACATGGTTTTTTCCCCTCCTCTCCCTTCCCTTCTGGTTAAACGTAAAAAGCTGCGGAGTGCAGAGGGGAAGGGCCCAGGCCGGCGCAGGAGGGTGTCCCGACTGGGCGCTGGCTGCTCCCGCGGCGGCTTTTTCCCGGCGCTGGCCGCGTCCCCGTTAGGCCCCTGTCAGGGTGCTCGCCTTCCCCGGATTCCACACATTTCAGCGATCCTCGTAAACACAATGAACCCGGCCGCTCCGCAGGCCCGGACCGCGAATTTAAGGTGGCAATTTGTTTACAACTTTCCCTTTTCCCCCAGGCTCTGAGAAGAGGTGGATCAAAAACTAGAAGAGAAGAGGGAAGATGCCCTCTTCCGAGGATAATTTTTAGGGAAGCAGAGATTTCATGCTCAACAAAAGCAAAACCAGCTGCCAAAAAAGGAAACCACCTTTATTTCGGCTCCCTCCCCCCTTCTCTCCGCCTCTCTGTACTCCGCCTCCCCCTCGAAGAGGTGAAGAAATGTGGCAGCATTACAGGGGTTTGTGCTGAAAATAGGGGCAGGGGCGCGGGAGGAGGGGGCTCGAAGGCAGGGGGCGCCCGGCAGTGCCGCGCTGAGGCTGCCCCTCGAGGTGGTCCACTGTGGACCGCTTTCCAATGCTCCGGAAAAGGCACGCCGGGAGGGCGCGTGTACACACGCGCGCGCGCGCGCGCGCGCTCTTGCACATACACACACACCCTCCACCCCCTGCGGACCTCAGACAGCCCTTTCCTCCCAGGACCGGAGGGAGGGTTTGAATTTTTCAATCCCCGCTTGTCTGTTTCTTTTCCTGGAGAGGTGTGTGTGTGTGTGTGTGTGTGTGTGTGTATGTATGTAAGTAAGCGTGTGTGTGTGTGTGTGTGTGTGTGTGTGTGTGTGTGGCCGGGCGATCCCAAAGAGGAAGAGGAGGGAAGAGAGAGTGGGAGGGGAGGAGAGTCTGAAATGCACCTTGGAAATCTGCTCCAGAGCGAAGGCGGCGTCGCAGTAGCTGGGCCGGTGCAGATAGTCCCGGTCCGGCGCGGCGCGGCTGCGCAGACCCCCGGTCCGTCTGCGCCTCCCGCCTCCGGCCGGTCGGCCGGGGGCTCCGCCGCAGCTGCCGCCGCCGCCGCCGCGATCCTGGGGCTCCGCGGCGTTACCAGCCGAGGCCATGTTGCCGCCGCCGCCGCCGCCGCGGGAACCGAGGCTTCCCGGGCCGCCCGGCGCGCTGCTGCCGCCGCCGCTGCTGCAGGCTCCCGGCGCGCCCCGGCGCTGGGCTCGCGAGGACGCTGCTCGCCGCCGGCTGTTCGGGTTGGGGCTCCGGTTGACAGACCTGGTGCTGCTGCTGCTGCTGCCGCTGGTGCTGCTCACACGGCGGGCGCTGCTGCCGCTGCGGCCGCGGCCGCTGCCGGGGAGTCAGACCCTGCGCCTTCCATTGCCACATTGCGCGGGAGTCCCGAGGTCTCTGCGGCCGCCGCTGCCCACATCCAGTTCTCGGGAGGGCGAGAGTCGGCGCGCGGAGCCAGCCTGTCCTTCGGACGCTCGCGCGGCGCTTCTCGTGGTCCCCAACTCCCCCTACCTGCCCCCCGCCCCGCTCCGCGACCCCTTCACTGCAGAAAACGCCAGTAAATCCCCGCCGGCCTCGCTGGCTCCCTCGGCGCCTCCCGGGTCGCCCGAGCGGCCGTGGAGGGCAAGCGCAGAGTCGCCGCCGCAGGGTCCGTGGGTGCCCGGCGGGTCTCAGCGCTGCCGGGCCGGGGCAGCCGCCGCCGCCGATGCTCCCGCAGCGGCTGCTGCTGGCGGTGGCGGCTCCTGAAGCTGCTGCTCGGGCTCTGGCTGCTGGGTTTGCGGTGGCTGCTCGATCCCGGACTCTGCTTTCTTGTGCTCCTCACCGACCCGCTGGACCATTCTGCCCCCGTGCAGCGCGCCTCACTCGCTCCCGGGACCTGGGGACTCCGCTCTGTGTGTGTGCAGCGGGCAGCGGCCGCAGCAGCTCCTTGATTCAATAGATGAGATGGAAGAAGAAAAAAAAGAACTCTCTCCATTTGGAGAAAGAGGAGGAGGAGGGGAGGGGGTGGAGGGGGAGAGAGCGAGCGAAAGAGAAAAAGGCTGGAGCTCCCGCCCCTGGGGCTGTCAGATGGCTTGGGTTTCTGCGACGCGATTGGCTCACGGAGGGCAGAAATTACTCAGCAAACATGACTATTATTAGCTGCTTAGCAACAGCTCACCAAAGTAGAGAGACCACCCAGGTAGGCAACCCCAGTGTGCGCATCCCCGGCTTCGGGGGGAGCCTCCGAGAGCGCCAACCTTCTCGCATGCAATACTTCCATTAAGGAATGTTCCCCCCTCCCTTTCTTTTTTATTCCTTTTCTTTTCAACAGTATCTTCTTTTTGTAGACGCCTTTTGAGCGCGCGCGCGCGCGCGCTCACACACACACACACACATACACAACACAAACACCCACGAACATTTGCCTCGCGATAGACACGGGGGAAAATGTAATATTTTTTTAAGCGCTTAAACAATTTCTGAAATTCCTCAAAGAAAACCCTTTCAGAGGCACCTTGGCCTCAAGCTACAGCAAATACTGGGAGGTCCGGCTTGAATTCCCAGGCCTGCACCAATAATGACAGGGTGGTGGATAGTGCGCTAGTATGTGCCAGATTTTTTTTTTTCCTCCTCTCTTTTCTTTTATAACTAAAGAGAAGACTTAGGCTCTCGCAGCGAACAACGCCTAGCATTAAGATAAACAAAATGGAAAGTTAAAGAGGAAAGTAAGGACGTTGGAAAAAGAAACCCTCTCTTAAATCCATTCCTCCCTCTCCTCCCCACCCCCCGCCAAAAAACCCAAGGCAACACAGTGCTGGTTTGAAGGAGGCTGTGTATTATAAACGTGGAATCCAGACACCCAGGCATTCTCATGGAGGCAGAGGCGTTTTTATTTGAATCTTTAATGTGACATATGTAGCAGAGAAACAACAGAATCCTTTTAACAACCCGGAGAAAAGGAATTGTTTCCTTGAGAAAGAGAAGTTTTTTCTAACTATTTTCGATTTATTTGGACTTCTTTTTTTATTAACCACATGTCCTTCTTTATTTAAAGTCTGTAATAAACTTTTCAAAAACTGGTACACATCCTGTTATATTTAATAATAGCGTGACGTAGGGGAGACTAAAGGCTTTGATGTTGGATTCATTCGAAACAAATTGTGGGCTGATTGCGAGGACTTGTCCGGACACTGCGGCCAGTGTCATCGAGACATCTCGGGGCTTCGCTTCCAGTTGAGAAAGAAAACACTCAACTCTTTGAGGTGGATCCTGGGGCCCGAGTCAAATTAAACTGTATACATAGCTCCGCTTTTTATTTAAAAATAATTTTTTGGAAAAAATTTGTTTTTCTTAACGTTTGAAAGTTAAGTTCCTTCCCGAGATAGGGTCCAGACCCACAAACCCTCGATTCTGCCTCATTTTAGTATTTGCTTTTTCTTTTTTAAAAACGTTGTTGAACTGCAGGGGGACCCGTGGCAGCAAGAAGCCGACTGAAGCCGTGAAATAGGGCTGTGTGGCTTTAAGATGCACACGGTGTGTGTTCATTGAAAAAAAAAAAGAAGAAAGAAAGGAAAGAAAGAAACCCAGATGGAGAAAAAGGAGGAGGAGCCGGGGGAGGGCGGAGCCCATGCGACCACGTGACCCAGGGCCGGGCCAGCGCGCGCTCGGCGGCCGGGAGGCCTATAGGGCGCGCGCGTGTCGAGTGCGCGCGCCCGAGCTCTGGGACTCCCCGCGCCCGCGCGGCCCCGGTCAAGCAGGTAGGGAAGTCGGTGCACTCTGCTCGCGCCCTGCGGGCTCCACAGCTCCAGAGCTGCCTCCCAAGAACTCTGGCGAGGCGCGCGCCCCGCCGGCGCGGACGGACGTGCCGGACGCGCCGTAGTACATTCCTGAGGGCGGTCCGGCCCCTTTACGTTGCCCAATGCCTGCGCGATCTCCCCGCGGCCGGCCAATGGCTGAGCATACGAGTCCCTTCCCATTCACCCGCCCCGCGGCTGCGGCCGCGGCCGGAGAGGGACTGCAACGCTGCCAGCCGGCCACCGGGTCGGCCCACGCGGCTCCCGTGGGGGGTCTGTCGGCCAGCCCTCCCCGGCCTCTTCCTTCCTTGTCAGCGGTTTCCTCTCCCTTCTTCTTTCCCTCCTCCTTTCCTTTCTCCTTCTTCACCCCTTGCTCCTCTCCTGATCTCTCTCCTCCCTACCCAGCCTCACCACATTTCCTCCAGCTTTTTCTGCTTCCTCATTTCACTGGGAGACCCTGCCTCCTGATTTCGAACCGGCAAAATGTGTGGTGTACCCCGGCTGGGGTAGGGTGTCTTGTAAAATAAAGACACAAAGAGAGAAGTGTCTGGGGGTATTCACGAGATCAGGAGGAAGACTGGAGTACCAGGCCAGCGTGGAAATTCAAAACTCTGAACTCCGAGAGAGCACGTGATTTTGTGTGCTGCTAAAATCCAGAAGGGAAGACGAGCACTGTCCAATGAAAATGATAAATAATATCGCAGGAGATTTGGGCTCGATCATAGCAAGTTTAATCTTTGAGCAAAATTCTTACCTTTATTATGTTTGATAAATAGCAAAACGCAGGAAGGGTGATTTAATCTAGCTTTTTTTACTGAATGGTTCTGCAACGTTTCAAGTCAAACCGTTTCATGATTATCGCTGGAAATTATTTCTTTAAAGACTTGTGGGTGGTACCCCTAGTTTCCCATGTCAGTTTTTATATTCGAGGTGTGCTGTATGGCAAGGGAACCATTTAGCCAGACAGGTTGCTATGTTTGTCTTTTCAATTTTCTTTGCAACGTTTTAGACCCAAATATTAGTTTCTCCCTACCAATCTTTTATTTACAGCAATTTCAGTATAGCTACTTGGATTGTGGAATGCTAAAATGAAATTATAGGCTATGTACACATCACGGTTCCCATTACTCTTCGCACGCAGCTGCATATCATCTTCCCGCTGCGGCTACCAGTGTACCATTTCAATGGCAAAGCCTCTTGCATTCGGTCTCATTTCCCTCGGTGTGACTTAATTCCTAAACGTTTTGAACATTGATCTCCGGGGTTTTCAGCGCCCTGAGCTCCCTCACCCGCTGTTTGATAGGTTAACTTTTCAGCATCTCAGACAATAGTCCCGGCCTGTAAATTCTACCCATCAGTCCCAGGACGCAATCCCCAGCCTGGGCTCTAACAAGCGCTATCTTAATCTCCCCACCCCCCACCCGCCGCTTCCCCTGTGGTCTGCTTTTTTCATACACAGAGATGAATTACTTTGAGGATCTAATTGGCCTTGTTTCTGTAACGTTTTAAGAAAGGGAAGAGGAGCCAGTGTAAAAGCCTGCTCGACTTGGGTGGTCAGGGCTGAGGCTGCCCCCAATTTGCCTCATTGCTGATGCATGCAAGTGCGACATTCCCAGCGATAATGTTGTTCCTAACCAATCTGCCCTTATTTACATTTGTAAGCATTGTCGCCTTTAATATGCATGCCCTGTGCTGAAGACCGCTGCGCCACACCGGGTTTGTTAACTTCAACTAACCAAGAGGATTCTCCAGACCTGAAGTGAAATAAGGCGAGTTGGAGGAGCAAGGCCTTGCAAAGGTGTCTGCTGGCTCCCCTCGAGAGTTACCAAATAAGTGAGAACTCTGGGCCTTTTCAACCAGCTGGAGCTGCTGGCTCTCTTTGGAGCAACAGTTGAGTGTTCTATCTCGCCTTTCCAAGGAAAGTTCCTCTCAATGCATTAATTGTCATTTTGGTCTCCCCAATCACCGTCCAAGACGTCATTGGAGCCTGTCGTTTTCAAAACAGATTCCTTAAACACTTAAAATATGATCCACTCATATCTTCTTTTTCTGCTCCAATACTTCAAATATTCATGGCCATGCCACACACATCTCAAAAATGACATCCGATTATCCAAACGATGACACTGAAATAAAACATCTGCCCTTTGTGTTTGGACATTCCAGTGATAAGCAATTTTGGGAGCTGGACTTGGTGGAGCAATGAGAAACCACAGTGAAATTTATCTTTTTGTTGACTGCTCTTTTCTAACAAATGGGTCTTTAAAAATCTAATATAATTTAACTCATTTTTGCCAAGTACAAATGGATAAAAGGGATGCATAAGAGGGTAAATGTGTTCCACTAATTTGATCATTGGGTGATGTTATAATTTTGTATCCCAATTTTAATACTCTTTTCCACAAATGCAAAGAATTGCAAACATTACATTAAGTCTCACGTATTCGTGTTGAGAGAATGAGATAGGGAATGGAATTGGGGGGTTGATGTACTATTCTATTTATGAATGGAGACCCCAGGATGGGCCAGAGCCTGAGCAGTTCAAAGCGGATACCTTTGTAAGAGTTGAGTCTTGACTCAATTCAAGCCAGTATGCCACCATCCACCACATTTTTTGGCCCCCTAAGAATGTCTTATTATTTTTTCATTGGCAGCTTTTGTATTTACTTAAAAAGTGATGGTAGAAAGTGAGTCTAAAAGGTTTGGGGTGAAAGGGGGCTTCAGCAACCACAAACTGTAAAACCACTGAGCATGACTCCCCTCCCCTTCTCCCATCCACCTTCTGTTTCCTCCCCTATACTCCCCTTCCTAGAACTGGAGGAAAGGGAATAGCTCTAGCCAACTTGTCAAAATAATGCTGCTAATTACCCCTGATCTCCTTTAATGGGAAGCTGCTCCCAATTCCACAAAGGAGTAAATGAGGGGTCTACAGCATAAACCCAGGAGCATTGGCATTTTTTGAGCTTATAGTGAGCTAGGGGTGGAGGATGGCTGGCAGAGGGGAGATGTCCTAAGAAGGTCCCAGAAATCTCCATATTTATTACTCCAGGTTCAAATACTAGCTTGAAAAGGGGAATTAGACTTTATGCAACGCCAAAGCTATTGGTATTCTCTTGCTGGGAATGTCACCAAGTGCAGAGAAAATGTTCAGAGCTTACATTGAAAGAAAACATAGCATGGACCCTTATATTGATTTCCTCCCTCGCCTAAATTTCTTCTTAGCCACATTACTTTACCCTAATGGATAAAGATGTATTCTGGAAAGACCCACGCTTTGAACATTTCTTTCTCCATCTCTCTCTTGCCTCACTTCTATCTCCCCATATAATATATCTATATCAAGCTTTACATTTGGCAGAAGGCACACCATTCATTTCAGTGATCCCTGTCATTGGGTCTTGCATGAATAAGAAGCTGAGCAACATGATCCCTTTGACCCACTGCTGGAGCAACAAATTTATTAGAGATATAGGCATGAGAAATAAAAGGGAAGTAAAACAATTCCAGCTTATTGTGTGTCTTTCTTTCATACTGCTAATCCGGTTTACACATCACGCCTACATGTCTCAATAGGGCTTTATACACTGTGGCAGAGGCGGGAGAAAATAAAAGGTGTGTGTGTGTGTGTGTGTGCGTGCGCACGTGTGTGTGTATGTGTGTGTGTGTGAGAGAGAGAAGAGAAGAGAGGAGAAGAGAAGAGAAGAGAGAAATAAGGATAAAAAGGGAAGGCATTTTAATCCACATTGATTTGGCTTGTCAGTTTTTCTATGTGTAGAAAGTTGAAGACAATTGGTTATAAAAAGAAAGCTTTTTTTGCTCCCACAAAATAGCTTCAAATGACGCCAACTCCTATTCAAATAGCTTGTTAGGTTATGACTAGAGTAACCAGAAATTAGATACACTTCTTAGGTGAGTTTGAAATGAATGTAATATCCAAATTGAGAATGGGTCTATTAATGTCCATCTTGAATCAACATTTTAGTATAAAAAGATCTTGGACTCAAAGGTGTTTTACAGCCTTGTGGAAGGAAGCTGGGTGACAACTAGAACACACAGAAATTCACAATTGAAAGCCCCATGTTTTACAACAATGAACCTGAGGCAACAATTTATTCTGAGGTGCCACCCAGAAATAATAAGTTACAGTAACAAAGGATGACACCAAAAAGCATTGTCTTTCTTTGTGGAGACAATTAAATGCATGTTGAACTACTGTAGTCACCCCTGCCCCCCCAAAATGATAATAATGAAGTAAGAGAAGGAGGAGAAGGGGGAAAAGAAGGAGGAGGAAGAGGAAGAGGAGGAGGAAGAGAAGGAGGAAGAGGAGGAGGAGAGGGTTGGAGGAGGAGGAAGAGGAGGAGGGGGGGAGGAGAAGAAGAAGAAAAAGAAGAAAACGAAGAAGAAGAAGTAGAACACACAGAATGCTAAAAAGGGATTATTGTAGTAAGTAGTTCAAGACCTCAGCTATCCAGTTATTAAATATTTAGAACCACTCATGTGGGTCTTTATTATTTATATATTTCCCTTCCCCAGAGAGGAAGAAAGGACAAAAAGGGAAAAAGATGCTTTTCTCTCCCAAGTCTAGGAAAGTAGAGGTCTCTGGGTGTCTTCCATAGACAACAATCCATATGGTTTCGTAGGTGACAGAAATTGACATCTGAAAACCTTGTGTGTGATCACTCACACACTAGCAGTTTAAGTTTAAACATAAACTTAAATACCTGGAGACACAGGTATTTAAGTGGAGCCCACCTCAGGGCTCCCCTCAGCCCTCTTAGCACAGCGCTAATGGTCCTCCTCTTTAATGGGTGGCAGGCACGAGAACGCCGGATTCCATGGGTGAAAAAGTCAACACATACCCATCTCCTACCCGTGGCCCCTTCGTGAACTCTGAAAAGCTCCACTTGCCCTTTTTCGCACCAATGGCGGAGGGGAGAGGGATGCTTGAGATCCAGGTTTTGGTAAGGCGCCTCTCTCTCCTACCCCTAAGGTCCAGGCCTAGGGTCCAAGAGAGTGCGCTCGTCTCTTCCAGCAGGTCTCTAGCAGGTCTCCACCAGCTCCCCTGAGACCTGAGCACTAGCTCGGGTGCGCGCGCGCGCTCAGCCCGCACCCTCCCCCCTGCGCTGTCACTCTCTCCGTACCAGCCCTTCCATTCCGCCTCCACTGGCGACTCAGTAGCCACCACCAGGCTGAGGAGCGGAAGCCAAGGTGGCGACCCTTTCAAGCGTGCAAATGGGATCCCAGGCGACCCCCTCCGTGAGAAATACCCCTGAAGCCGTTCCCCGGCCCGCCGCCGGCAGCCCCCTCCCCTCCCCGCGGGGCCGCGTCGGGGGGCGGGGGCCCGGAGGGTGCGAGCCAGCGAGTGACGGTGGAGACGCTGGGCCGACTACCGCTCCCCGGGGGCGCAGCCCACCCAGCCCGGCGGCCCCGGTGCGCCGCCCGCCCGGCCCTCTTTCCGCCACGCTGGGAACCGGGTCCCGCAGCGCCGCGTCCCCGGGGCGCGCGCCGCGCGACGGTGAGGTGGTGGCGGCGGCGGCTGCACTCACCATAGCCGGCCGTCAAGCCCTGCCCGGAGCGCGGGTGCCGATGGCGCGGACTCGGGGCTTGGATTTCACATCAATTCCTTTTTGCCTGGTGCCCCCTTTTCTGATCTTCCGCTCCTCCGTCTGCTCCCCGTCTTCCTTCGTCTCCCCTTAGCCTGGTCCCTGCGGGTCTCTTTGTCTTCCTTGTCGTGTTTTTCTTCGCCTTGGTCTTCGTCTTCTCCTCCTCCTCCGTCTTTACAAAAAGAACGGAAAGTGTAAAAACCCCGGCGCGCTGGGCCGCCGGAGGCTTTCGGCGGAGTGCAGCGCGGACTCACAATTACAAGCCTGTTTCTATTAAGCAGTTCCATGGCCTTCGGCGTGGGTGGTCTGCCGCGCCATAGGCAGGACCTGTCAGGGTCACGTGACAGATCCGAAAACTTTACCCCTTTACAATAAACTCAAGGAAAGCAAAGTAAACTCGAGGAACGTGCTATCAGCACAGCCCTCCTGGGTAAACAGGCGCTCCCCTCCCCGCCTTCCTGGGACGCGCCCAGCCCCGCGAGCTCTGGCGAGCCCCGACGCCCCCTCCCCGCCCCCCGCGGGCGCGTCTGCCGTGGGCCCGCTGGGCCCAAGGGTCTTCACTCGCCACCTCGCCTTCCCACCTTGTGTTCCCCCACCCCACACACCTTCTTGGGTAACATTTAGCCGTTTGCCCGACCACCAGGGGTGGGGGTGTTGGGGACCAGGGAAGCTCATTTCAGCGTCCCCTGCCCTCTGGGAAATGTGAGGTGCCCAGAGCCCTGCAGAGGGACACCACCGTTCCTGTCAATTCTCAAGCCCTTTCCTCCTCGCGTTCCCACGGAAGCCCTGAGAAGCTGGGAGCATTCTGGTTGACAGGCCCACAGGCTGACAGGGAGGCAGAGAGCCAGGGAAGCCGGGCAGATAACAAGAGCTTCCCCGGGGAAATGTTCAGTGCACCAAGAAGTATGTGGATTCGTGTCGTTACTGTAGGAGGTTCCTAGGAAGCCGCTACTTCTGAAGAGACCAAGGTGGAGTCCCTTGGAAACCAAGATTGGTAGCTAGCCGAGGAGACACTAATTGATATTTGCTCTTTTTTTCCCCTTCCAATTACTGTGGTTTTGGGGGGTATGCCACCCAAATGCTCCCACCCACGTTGCCTTCCCAAATGAAGCAAGATTGGGTGACTGGGTTAGTGGGAAGTTCTGTGGGTCCCAGCACACCAGCGCTCAGCTTCTTGCCCTCGATGGAAAGGACCCTGTTTAACATTGCATCTGCTCAAACCTGCAGGGCAAACTGTTTCACACTGATAGGTGCTGTTTTATATGGACCACATTATGAATAAAGATAAATTACTGCTGCGGGGGAGAGGTAAGGTCCTTTGAAGCCAACCTTGTCTCACCTTATTCAGGGCTGACTGTGATTAGGGGTGTGTGTGTGTGTTTTGTTTGTGCATGTATGTGTACATGTGTTATTAAAAACAACAACAACAAACCTAGGTGTCACCATTTATCTTCCTCCACCAAAGACGATATGCCATCCTTTAGTAGGGTCATTTGAGTTTCCAGAGTGTTTGTGTTGAGACAAATTGAGTGATTAAACATTGGAATTCTGGGCAACCCTGTAAATTAGGATGGTCCAGAAAGTCATCTCATACCAATTTACTTTAGTAAAAAATAATCACTAATGGATCCTAAGAGTCATAATAATTAGAAAAACAAACCCAGCAATATTTCCCTCAGAAGTACTACATTTGGTGTCATATCAAAGACTCAATTCATACTCTGCTATGAGCTTGGGTGGGGTGAGGAAGAAGGTATAAATACATCTCCAAATGGAGTAGTCTAGAATATGAAAGAGAAGCGGGGTAAGAAAAAAAAAGAGAAACAGCTTAACAAAGAACATTTAAATGGCTCACAGTATAAAATGGCTAGTGTCCGAAAGGGAAAATTATCTTCTACTCTTCAAGGTTCTTCTGGCTGGATTAACATTCAAATAAACAAGAGACAGATAGTAGGAAAAAAGCAAATTAAAGTTTAATACTTGTTTATCGTGTATACATGGGAGAGACCCAGGTACACTGAGTAACTTGTCAAAATGGTGGAAGCCATTGCCTAAAATACCTCCTTCAACTAAAGACAAAAGATGTTGCTGATGGAGAGTCAGTTATGGGAGGTTACCAGGAAGAGCCCAGTAAACAAGAGTAAGAGTATTAGGCATACTTAAGTGCGTGCCTTCTCTGTTGACGGTGAAAGCAAGCCAGGTAGAGTGAGGCAGACACCCTTACAGATGGAGATTTCCCTTAGAAAAGTAAATGTTCTTTACAAAAAGGAACTTGTACTTGGTTTTTAGAGTTTCTCCCAGGTATGCTGTTTCTTGAAATTAACAGCCGAAAAGAATCATTATTCCAAGTGACATTTTGTGGTGGCAAAATCACCTTCACTAGTTTTGTGGGCATTCCCATTCCCCAATTAAAATAAAGACTTCATGCAAGCACGCTGGGGTCTATGCTCCTTGAGTGTGGCCAAGGCTGATAATCAGGAATGGACCAGGTTGTGTGGGACCTGAGGCTTAATGCAGTTTGGGAGGGGAGTCTTCTTTAGGAACTCCGAATTACAAACACAAAATCAACTATAGGTCTTTGGAAGGGAGCTGTGCCATGAGGAGCCCTGAAGCGCCACGGGCCTCCTGTCAAATCAGCCTCTTTATAGTGCAGAACAAGGAGATTACAGAGCTACTTAGATCTGAGGTCTTGCATCCATTGATTAAGACTGAGTGTGTTCACATTACATCATATTTCAGTCAAATGCTTTACAGTTGGGAGCAAAGATGGAAATATTCTCTCCAAGAGCTTCCTATCCTTATTTACCTTCCTCTGAAATTAGTCTTTGAAAATGATAGTGCTGTGCCTCTCTTCCTCCACTCTTAGATGCTAGAAATGTTAAATTGTCAAGTGGGAGATGTTCTCCAGTGCCCAGAGCACCATATGTTGCTACCTCCTGGTATTTCTGAGACTCCCCACCGGGATGGGCTCTTTCTAATCAAACAGCTGCCTCCACCCTTCTAGAACACTTATACCTCATCCCTTCCTGCAAAACTGTAACCTAGTAAACCAGGGCGCGGCCACATGGCGCCTTGTCACATGACCCAACAATTAGTATTGGAGGAAACAGGTTTTTATTAATGGGTCCAACTTCAGGGGTCTGTGGGGGCTGCTGAGAGCACTCCTGCTCAGAGCCCTCCTCCCCCATGAGAACCAGTACTTGCCTTGCTCCCCAAAAGGCTATAAGCCAAAATCATGCCCAGAAGTTCCCCATTTCCTCATCTGTTCCTAAGCAGGCTGCACAAACAGATGTCCATCCTCTCTAGAATGTGCACTTGCAGATTTCAGAGTCACCATCCTCTCGTATCAGCTTTCTCTTTCAAGATCTGAGGTATGTTGTCCTCAACCTCCATGTAGTGGTTCAGGAAAACATGTGCGGTGTTACGCTGGATCATGATAGAGTCCAGGGAGGCACAAGTCCCAAGAGAGTGGTTTCTTTGGACATCCTTCAGAGAAGCCAAAGTACACAACTCAGCTTTCCCAGTCACAGTTCAGCTCCAAGCATCTCCCAAATGTGGGCTTGGTTAGGCAGGTCCCTGCCCAGCTCCATCAGCTCTGCCACGATCTTCTGTAGCCTGGCTTCCCAGCGGGCCTCCTCTTTCTTACTCCAGACCTCATGGTGTGCTCTTATTCCAATCCACGTGGCTTCCCCCTTACACTCCAGACCTCAGGGCAGACCTTTTTCTTTCAGCCCACGCTCCTTTAAAAGGTTGACCCAGAACTTCCTATGTGACCCCATATCTGTCACCTCCTATGGTGTGTTAGTGTCCCCCAGTTTTGGCAGTCCCCCTGTATCTTTTACTTTCTTTTGGCTGCCATTTTTAGTCAGGGCAAAATTTCCCAGTGATGCCCTAGCTGGTGTAGCTCAGTGGATTGAGTGCTGGCCTGGGAATCAAAGGGCTGCCAGTTCTATTCCCAGTCAGGGTGCATGCCTGGGTTGCAGGCCAGGTCCCCAGTTGGAGGTGTGCCAGAGGCAACCACACATTGATGTTTCTCCCCCTTTCTTTCTCTCTCCCTTCCCCTCTCTATAAAAATAAATGAAAATAAAGTGATTAGCTTGCAAAAAAAATTTTTTTAAAAAGTTCCCAGTGGCACAGGGGCATCTGGGGTGGGCATCTGCCTCTCCTGGCTATGTCATGAGTCACTATAATGCCCTTAAAGTGGCTCTTAAAGTCACATTCACCTTTTACCCTGTACAGCAGTCCTCTTCCCTTCAGTAAAGGCATGGCTATTAACGTGCCATTGTTATGCAAAGTACCTTAAAAGCAGTATTATTCACTTCCCTCTTTCCCTAATCAAGGGTTGTGGGGGATACGCTCTGCTATTTTCAGGGGACCCCCTGCTCTGCACCCTGTTACAAAACCAGCTCCAGTGTTGTCCAGCCTGATAATCCATTTGGCATGAAGTTGTCACTGACTGACAAGGCTTCCAGGAAACACCTCAGCTCTAGCCTGCTCAGTCTGAGAAGGCAATTGCCATCACAGTGTTGATGACTGAGGAGGTTACTGGATCATACGTTTGCAAGTTTATTTGGACTTTCACAGCCACACTCAGAGGAATAATTCCAAAGCTGGAGATTTCAGGGCACTAAGGAGGACCAGATGGAAACATCTGGGGCATCAGAGGAGGGGACAATGGAGGGACCTTTTGAAACAGATCTGAAAACAGACCACATGAGCATGATCAAATCTGTTAATCGGCAAGGTCATCCTTGGTTCTGTCTTTCTGAGTTTCTGTTGTTCCTTGAGATACATTTGTTGACCCTGTTACACACACATTCCTCATTCGAGGGTTCCCTTTTTCCTGGCTCCCACTAAAGATAAGTGCTCCAGCACTTCCCTCCAGCAGGAATGCTTCAGATGAAGAACTGAGGGTTCATAAGAAACATTTGCCCACACTTGAGAAGCTTTCCACCTCCAGATGAATGCCATTCTTGCACACAGTTCTTTGATACTAGATCAGACAGATCAAGATTTCATAAAAAGCAGTGTTGCTCAATGTAGGGACTCCAGTTCTAAAATGACAACCCACACTCACCCTCTGCCTCCTTCCTGTAAGGAAGATAATCACAAGCCAAACCAACCTGTAGAATCAGGGCTTGGAGGACAAGAGGGATCCTTAAAATTTCTTAATATATTTAAAGGTCATAGGTTGGAATTAGGAGACTAAGTGAATAATTGAATTACAATGGTAAGATGCACTGAAACTGTAAAAGAAGAATTGTTTAAGCAAGAAGTAGTAAAATAGGATTGTAGAACAGAAAAATGTGAACAAAAAGCTTAGAAAACAAAACTGTGAAGGGAAACCTGGAAGGCCATAAACCAAAGGCTCCAGGGAACCCCAATAACAAGCAGGGAGTCCCACAGAGGCAGTGTAATATTCAAAGATGGGATGACAATCAGGACAAGAAGACAACAGGGAGATAGGGAAGGACCTGTGGAACTCCCTGTTTCAAAAAAATGAAACTTACCCAAGTTGCTTGCTCTTGCAACTGGTGTCTACATAGGACCCCCTCAGAGGAGAGGATCCCTCTATGTAGGAGACCTGCAGGGCAGCCTTGCTAATGAAACCCACGGTAAGAAAATGGTGAAGGAGACTGAACAGTGGGACACAGGTGTGGCGGGCTGGCTGGTGGTAATGGTGATGTGGTGGGGTCACACTCAGGAGAAACAGCTTATTGCCATTAAGCAGGTCATAAAAATCATCACAAAGTTCTAACTGTACCTAAGACGGCTGAAAAACTATTAAATGTAGTAAATAGAAGAAAAGCAGCCTGTCTGACAAAAAGTGCTGTTTTACACAATTGGCATCGGCTCAGGATTCATCCTTTGTCTTTGTTAAGATCAGTGGAAAAGGTACAGAACTGGACTTCACTTACTTTAGTTGTGTGATTTCAAATTTCGAGGAGGGAGCCAAATTTCATGTCCACTCTCAGTGAAAGAGGCTGTGAAGCAAAGGCTCCGGGTGAGTGAGAGTTTGGGGGAAGGTTTGAGGTGTGAGGGGGAAGCTGAAGCAGCCTCGAGCCCTGTACTTATGCTGTGTTCTGGGCCACTCAGCAGCGGCAGTGCCTGTTGGTGGCTCTGAAAACCCCCATGTATGCAGCCAGTGCCACTTCTGTTTGTGAGGCACACCCCTCTGAAGAGAATGGGCCAGGAAAAGATGTGGGTTTTTGTTTCCTAGCAGCTGCCCTGATGGTGGTGGCGGTGTTGGTGCTGGTGGGGGGTGGGGGTGGAGATGAGGAGGTTGGGAGGGGCAGAGGAGGGGGGGGAGAGAGAGAGAGAGAGACTGATTGGTTGCCGGTTGCCTCTGGGGTTTGATCCTGTAACTAGGTATGTACCCTGCCCGGGTATCTAACTTGCAAGCTCTACAACCAACTGAGGCACCTGGCCAGGGCCAGGTTTTCTCTTTTTGTCAGGACACTTAAGTCACATTGGATTAGAGGGCACCATATGATCTCATTTTTGCTTAACCCCTCTTTAAGGACCTTATCTTCAAATTTTGTCATACTCTGAGGTACCCAGGGTTAGGACTTCAACATATGAATTGGGGGATACAGTTCATCCCACAACAACACCCAGATGTTGAAAGGAGCCAGCTTGGGTTCAAAGGGCAAGTTCCCCTTCATGCCCGTGGTGCTCCGAGGGAGCAGCCAGGACAGACCGGAAGCTGGTCCGTCTTGGCTTTTCAGGCTGAGAGGACCTGACCTGCCAGACCCGGGGACCTGCCCGGCTCACTGTCACAAAACTGACACTGGGCGACACATTTCCTAGGAATGCCGGTGGTCTAAGAAAATGGTTGTAGGCACCCAGTAGAACTTTCTTTGCCTATGAAGAGTGAGCACAAGAGTGAGCACGGATAGGCTAATTGTAATTCTGACTTCAGTATTGCAGCAAGTTCCTTTAGGGAATGGTTTCCAAGGATGGCTGCTCATCAGAATCCCCTGGGGAGTTTAGACACGAAAACTGAGGAAACAAAAGTAGGTTCTCTGCTCCCATCCTAGAGCTACCGAGCCAGAAGCTCAGCCCGTGGGAACTGAGGTTATTCAAGGGAATTCCCCTAAAACGGGTACAGTAAAATGCTGATGTAGGATCTCGGTGTGGGTATTCACTGTAAAAATTCTTCCGACTTTCCTGTATGTTCAAATTTCATAGTAAAATGAGAAAAAAGGACACCCCCATGATTCTGATGTTCAACTAGATTTGAAGACCTATGGGACATGTGGTTAATTTACAAATCTGCTCTTAACATTCTCCTCTGTAATGGAACTTGTCACATTGCATCATTGCTCTTCATTCATCAAATAAAAGATCTGTGAGCTTTATTACATTATAGTCCTCTGTTAGATGCTGAGAATTGAGGAATGAAAAAACCATCTTCTTTAAAAATACCATGAAATACCATTTCATACGTATCAGATCGGCAAACTTTAAAAGTTTGACGATGGCAAGTGTGAGGAAGACTGTGAGACAAGGGGAACTTTGGGGCACTGCTGGTTGGAGTGTGGGGCGGGTTAATCACTTTTGGAAAATAATTTGACATTTATCTAAATTATTCAACCTTATCCAAAAAGGTTGAATGCCATACCTAGACATATCTCTAACAGAAACACAAGGCCCGGGAGGTACGTTCAGGAAAGTTCACAGCAGCATCGTTTGTGATAGCATAAAACTGGACATGGCCAAATTGTCCACCGAAGCAGAAAAGATCAATGAAAAGAGTGGAGAATTTACACGATAAAATTCTACCAAGAGGTGAAAATAAACAAGCCATAGCTACCTTACAGCAACATGGATGAATCTTACAAATATTATCTTGGGTGAAATACCTAAGTCAGATGGAGCTCACAAGAATGCATATGTAAATTCCATTTATATAAAGGTCAAAACCTTTATATAAAGGTAGTACTTATAAAGAAAAGCAAGAGCATGAATAACCCATTCAGGGGAGCAATTACCTCCAGGGGTGCATGAGGCAAAAGGATTGGGGAGCTTCAAAAATAATTCATTTTACTATAGTTTTTTTTTTTTTAATGTCCATACAGGTGTTAACCTAAAAATAAAAGACCAGAGTGAGAGCCAACAAGTGTTTATTTGTGATCCAAAAGTGTAGCTATTTTTGAAGCACTGATTCAGGCAGAAATGCAAATATTGTTCCTCTTAGGAGGTGAAGGCAAGGGGTATTTATGAGAAAGAGAAGGGGGACAGTGACATCAATAGAAGGAAGAAGGCATTTCTATTGGTGCAGATAAGCTAACTAATTAAACAGCGATGCTAATTTAATTTTCAGTCCAGTAGTCATAACAAGCAGTTGTTCTGGATACAGTGCTGCTTTAGGCCCAGTTCCGAGGCTGTTTCGCCCAGTTTCAACATTCCAAAGGTTTGAGGAGCAAGAGGCACAAGGAGTTCCTCTGGGATGGCAGCTCTGACTCCATTTTAAAGTGGCTCTGTTTGTATTATTTTCACACAGGTGATAAGTACACGTTTGAATGTATAATCTACTTCATAATAAAAACACTTTTTAAAAGATATCGCCCTAGTCCTAGACACACTTGTAGCTTAGTGGGGTGTGAAGGACAAATAACTGCAGGTTACGTGACCGATGGAGGAACCACGGAACGCAGGTAGTATGTGCCTGAGCCCTGTCTCCTGAGAGGGTAGGGGGTGGGGGATGCTGAGGAAAGGAAGAAGGACTATAGACCAGGCCAAAGAGAGGGAAGAGTTCCTGGGAAAGGGGGAAGGAGAGAGCCAGAGGCACACGCAAGGAAATCCTGTTCTTAGAATCCAGGCTTCTACCTCTGGGCTCCAGCCTGTCCAAGCTCTGAGCTACTACTGCCTTCGTATCTTCTCTGCATCAACACAACAACCTATGTACAGACTAGAAACCCACGTGATCTTTTCCAAAGGAATGAGGCTATGCAAACAAAGTTAGGAAATGTGTAAATTCGTTACTTTATGGGCCCAAACCTGGGTTTTTAAAAAATCTGCATTATGGAAGTCAACCCATACTTGGGGTCATCTTATAAGGACATTTCAGTGCCTCTCTGTGTATAAGGTGATGTTATTTATTTACTACAAACACTATTGGGAGTTGTAAATGTAAGTAATAGTAAAACACCAGAAAACAGTGACCTTATCTCTCTTTCCTTGTGAATTTCATGTTGATAGGATGTTTTATTATGAAGTCACTTAGCTATGGGTAAAGTAACAGACATCCTGCTTAAGAACTAGTTACAAACAAATATTGGCCTGAAGGAACGGAAGGAGAAGGCAGCTTACAAACTGTGGCCCATTATTTGCTCATACAGGTGAACTAGCCCCCAGGGTTTCCAACGGCTGTCAACCCACCTTCTGCTCATTTCCATGCCCTTTCCCTTTGCAGATGTACAATTCTATGTGGCTCCATGAATTCTTTTTGATACCCTCTCTTCTAGTGTTTCTAGTGCTTTCCAACATTTTATGTCATGGTATACCTAAAAAGAATGATAATATTGGTACAACACAATGGAATAAACTGGAGGAAATTCAAAAGCACCTACCTGTTGGGGAATTCATGGAAATTTTATATCTTTTTAGTGTAAAATTATAAGAAAAATAAATAAACTTTAAGTTAGGAAAAATCTTCAGTATAAAATTTGTATGAAACTTCCAAATAAAGCCTTTTCAAGTTTTTGATTGAGAGACCTGCACTTCCTTCTGTATCAGTTTTTCGTGTCAGCATTTACGCCTAAGATGACTCCAGTGAAAAGTTTCTGAGTAAGACTTCAATAACGACCTCTTCAAGATGTTTAAATGATGCTCCCTTAAAATTCTGTCTGGTCACCATGGTTTAAAACTTTGCATGAGCTGGCGATAAACATTTAAAGCCATTTTCCAACCATTCAAAACTTACACCGGTTGCAATGCTAATCAAAACCATAATGAGAGATCACTTCACATCTGTTAGGATGACTGTTACCAAAAAGGCAAGAGATAACAAATGTGAAGGAAAGAGAACCCTTTGGGAACTGCTGTTGGGAAGGTAAACTGTGCAGGCAGCATGGAAAACAGCATGGAGGTGCCTCAGGGTAGTAAAAACAGAACTATGATACGACCCAGCAATTCCATTTTGGGGTATATATCCAAAGGAAATGAAACCATTATCTCAAAGAGATACCTGCACCCCCATGTTCATTACAGCATTATTTGCAATGGCCAGAATATGGAAACAGCCTAAGTGTCTGCCAATGGATGAATGGATGAAGAAAATGTGGTGTATATATACACAATGGAATATTATTTAGCCTTTAAAAGGAAGGAAATCCCACCATTTCTGACAACATGGATGGAACCTGAGTGCTTAATGCTAAGTGAAGAAAATCAGACAGAGAAAGACAAATACTGCATAGTATTATTTACATGTGAAATTAAAAAAAAAGTCAAACTCTTAGAAAAAGAGAGTGGTTGCCAAGGTCTGAGGGGTGAGGAAAATAGGGAGAGGTTGATAAAAGAATATAAAGTTTCAGTTCGATGAGTGATGTCTGAGGATATAATGTTTAACATAGTGAATATAGCTGGTAACACTGTATTATATAAGGTAAATCTCCTAAGAGAGTGGAACTTAAATGTTCTCACCAAGAAAAAATAAAAAAAATAAAAAAGTAAACACGAAGTGACAAAAGCGGTAATTAACTCGATGGGGTTTACAATGTTTATGTATATCAAATCATTATTTTGTATACTTCAAATATCTTACAATTTTGTCAGTAATATCTCAGTGAAGTTCAAAAACACCCAAAGTTACACCTGTTGAAATTATATTCAAAGAGTCTAACATATTCTTTGTTAAATAAATTTCCCTTTCTTGATTTGACAATTATCATATTGAAATCTATTATGATAATACAAATGTATTTCTTGTTTTCCATGTGTATTTGTTTTCTAGGGTTGTCATAACAAAGTACCTCACAGAAGGTGGCTTAAGATACCAGAAATACATTCTCTCACAGTGCTGGAGGCTAGAAGCCCACAGTCAGGGTACTGGTAGAGTTGGTTCCTTCTGAGAGTTTTAAGGGACAGTCTGCTCCAGGCCTCTCTCCCAGCTTCAGGTGGTGGCTGGCCATCTTTGGTGTCCCCTGGCTTGCAGCTGCATCACTCCCACCTCCGCCTCCATCTTCACATGGCGTTCTCCCTGTTTGTCCGCCTCTGTGTCCCCTCTCTTTTTATAAGGACACCAAATGGGATTAGGCACCCCCTATTCCAGTATAACCTCATCTTAACTAACTACATCAGCAATGGCCCTATTTCCAAATGTCACATTCTGATGTACCGAGGGTTAGGACTTAAACATATCTTTTGCTGGGAACACAATTCAACCCATAACATCAGGGAATTTTTTTTTCCAAAGCAAGCACTTCAAAATAACAAGAAAGCTCTCATTTACCGAGTATGCACACATGGTTAGGGCAGTTACCCTGAGCCCACTTAGGCACCATTAAAATAGTGCACCAGTTGGAAAAGTAGAGACACATTCCATATCTGATATCTGTGAAGACAGAGATTTGAGATTCTTGGAGTCTGTTTTCTGCCTCCCACCTTCAGCACCAACCAGTTACACTTTGAGCCCCTGAAACATGACCTCCCCCAGCTGACTCATGAGCCTTATTCACCGCATGCACTGCAGCTGGCCACTGCTGTAGGGCATCCCCAGGCTGCACTGCACTGTCACCATGGAGTAGCAGGTGCTGGAGGCCTGTGGGAGCACAGTGGTCTGACCCCACTCCACTCTATTCCCCGAGTTCCTGCTACAGCTGCTCCGTGGCTGGAGAGACTGCCCCAGGGTCTCCAGCCTCCTTATCCAGCAGGGCTGCCTCAGCACTGGTGGATGGCTACCTTGACGTGCTCTCGATGCTCCTTTGCAGCGTGCTCGCATAGCCATACTGCAGCACCTGGTGGCAAAGTTCCATTCTCCTGCTTCTACTTCTCTGACTCTTCCTGCCCAACTTCCTTTGCTGGTTCCTGCTTTTCCACCTACTCCTGAAAGGTTGGTATTCCCGAGGGCCCATTGTTGACCTCAGTTCTTCTTGCTGACTTATTCTTTTACTGCTATAGGTTGGACCATGAGCTGCATGCACATGTAAATCTCCTCCTCGGCCATTTACCCTGAGCTTCGAGCTGTACCTTCGTGAGCATGGATGCTTCATGGGTACATGTTTCTGCCCACCTCCTCCAGCTGAGTTCCTTGTGCCCTAGAATTCCCACACCTGCTCTTCTCACTCAATCAGTGACTTTCCCATTCACAAGTAGGTCAGCCAGAAATTAACCAGCACCTGTGATGGCTCCCTTTCTGTTACCCGAAGGAGTTCATCAGGCACCATGTCCACATTCTTTGGTGTGGTTTTCAAGGGCCCCGGAGAACTTGTCCATTTCCTTCCTTTCCATACATATCTCCACCCCCTGCTACTCTTCCTTAGCTGAGAACAATTATGTGCAGCTTTCTGATTTTCTCAGTCTTCTATGCCTGTGCATTCCCACTTCCCTCTGTCTACCTTCTATACCTTCTACCTGTACATATGTCCTCCAAGATGCAACTCAAATGACACTTCATTGCTGCAACACAGATGGTATCAACTCTGCATCAGGGAGTCAGAGAGAACTTCGCAGATCAGGTTTTCTCTTACACAATTTAAATCTCTCAAATATTTGTAGCCATTTTGATGTTATTAGTCATTAGTATAATTATTAGTCACTTTGGTATTAAAATCTAGAGAAGTGGTTCTCAAAGTGGGGCCCCTGCATCAGCATCACTTGGGAATTTGTTAGAAATGCCAATTCTCAGCCCTCTCCCCAGAGGCGGATTAAGGTCAGTTGAGGCCCTGGGCACAGAAGAAAATATTTAAACATACTCTCAGGTTTTATCACCGATTGTAAACTTGTACGTAATTAAAATGGCACATATGAAACCAAACTTGGTGTCATTAGAAAAAAGCGTAAAGTTGGGGTTTTGCGGGGCCCTTCAGAAGTGGGGACAGAGGGCGTGCGCCCTGTGTATCCGCCGTTAAATCTGCCTCTGCCTCTGCCCCTCACCCTTCCTGCTGAATCAGAAGCTGTGGGGATGGGGCCCAATAATGTGTGTTTTAACAAGTCTGCCAGATGATTTTGGTACCTGATAAATTTTGAGAGCCATTAGTCTAGATCTGGCCTCAAGGGAAAAGGAAGATGGAATTGCATTGTGAATTTGGCCTCTGTTGGTAGCCAGTGGGACTTCCCCTGGCCAAGACCTGAGCCTCCTGTCTCTCTCCCAGGTATGGCCATTCATCTAACTGATTCATACACACACTGAGATGGGGTTCTCATCCAGCAGAAAGACTATAAAATAGTTTCTGAATGGGACAGAAATTGGTCTCAGTAGCAGAAAGGTGGTGTTCATGGCTCAGACTCTTTTTTTCTTTTTTCTTTTCATTTCAATGGCAGGGCTTTCCTTGTTTCAAATTATTGGCCTAATATTTGATCAATTGTCTTTCCTGACCTCTCATTCAGTGGCAAACTAGCCAGTGTCATATGGCTGTTTCCCAAGGATACAAAGCTCAGTGTCACCAAAACTGCCTTTATTTTCCTACCTCCAAACTATGCACATTTGTCGGGTCCTTCTTTATCCTGTTCGTCTCTTGAAAAGGACCTAAAGACAGATTCTGTTAACAGATGCTGTTTTTAGAGCTTTGTCTCACTTCTTCTAGTTATAGAGAAAGTCAAATGGTTTAGTAAAACGGAACAGAGAACACAGGAAGAGATCCCAGGAGATATGGGAATTTCATATCAGACGAAGGAGGTCATTTAATTCAATGGGAAGTTGGATGGTGCTGACCCAAGGGAATATCCCCTGGAAGAAAATAGAGCTGGACCCTTATCTCAAACACTTGCAAAAATAAGTTCTAAATGGAGAATTTTCATGAAAAAAAGTAAAACAATGAAAATCATATAATTTAGAAGACATAAAACATAACCTAGGGACTGGGGAACCATTTTAACAGAGGTAGGAAATTCTTAGTCTGTAAGGGAAAAGAAAGATATATATTAACCTCCCAAAATCAACATTTTTGAATGATAAAAAATATAATAAATTATGTTACTAGACAAATACAAACCTATTGATCACTTATTGAAAGACTGGGAATAGCAGACAGTGTGGCAGACTACAGAGCCCTGTCCAGAGGAGACAGCAACTACTTAGCTCTAGTGGATGAATTGTTGCCATGCAGGGTTATGGGTACAGTGTGGCCAGATGTCTGGTCCTTCAATTTTCTTGTAACTCAGAAATTCCATAGTTCTATCAGATCTGTCTACTGGTACTCCAAATTCAAGATGTCAGATGGAAATTATCATTGTCTTAACATAATATCATTTCTCTCTCTCCCTCTCTCTCTGGCATCAGTATCCACCCAAATATGATACTTATGTATATGCACAGTTTTTTATTCTTTTCTCTTGCCCAGCTCTAACCCTACCTCCATTCAAGAAGTCACCAACTGCCTCCACTCCACCTCTTCTCGCACAGTTATTTCTCTCGTGTTCATTCACTGGTCTCATTTTCACAGGTGCCCTGGCCCCAAGTACTTAAGCTATTATAATAGTCTTCAAACTGGTTTCCTGCTTCCCACCTCACCTATCCCAATCCATCCTCTACTCATGACAAAGTCCCATTCCTAAGGTACAGCTTTTTTTCAACCAACTCCTGGGCCAGAAAACTTTGATGCTGCCTCATCGTTCAGCAAATGAAGGTGGATGCCCAGTGGGGCAACCGGCACTCTCCCATCAATGTCCTCGGCCTTCTCCACTTTGGCTCCTCTTTGTTCACTGTGAAGTACCAAACTGAGGCACCCTCTGTCTCCTCAGGTAGCTTACTTTCTCACCTTTGCTTATGCTGCTCCTTTTATGTGGAACATCCTATTGTCCCACCTCTACCCCCTGCCACTCAGTTCATGTGTCATTTGCCCCCAAACGATGCCCCTGGTTCCCCATTTGAAATAAGCTTTTTTATCTCTTACCTCCCACAATACTCACCTTTTCTAACTCTCTATTCTCTTCTACACAGGCCATAGTGACCGCTGCTGTTTTTCATAGAGTCTCCCTTTGCTCTTTCTTCTGCTTCCATTACCTCAGTTTCCTCCTTGTGGATCTCTTCCCCCCACCTAAGTGCTTCAGGATAAACTAACTTTACCTCACACTCCTGCACAGGTTCTAAGACTGTCCTGATTAACTGGAGCATCTTACTCCCCTCGGCACAGCAATTGGTTCAGTAAAGGGCATGTGAGCCAATCAAAGGTAATGAAACACAGTGAGACATTCTCTGGGACGACTGAGAAAGAGATACTCGTTCTTTCCTATTGAGATTCCCGAACTGTAAAAATGGCTAAATCTGGAGCTTCTTGAAATACCAACAGCAGTCTGAGAATAAAGGCTAATATGGGTGACAGAGTAGAAATTAAGAGAAATCAGTTTCTCTTCTGCTTAGTTTTAGGCACTGATTTCAATTTTACACAACCCTGTACATTTCCATTTTTGTTAAATCACTTAGAAGTGGGTTTCTGATTTTGCAGTCTTAAAAGTCTTGAATAATGTGTTATTAGTTTATAAGTTACTTGAAGATATGGACCATCTTGTTTATCTGCATAGAACCAATTATAAAATATTTTGCTCAAAAGCATGCTTAATAAATACAGGGTCCATCAGAAGTAATTTCTGACCATTCTGAGTAAAAACATGACAAATAGTTGACATTTAGAGAGTACTTGTGACAGCTTGAGTGGCTGCCAGTCTTCTGATGTTGAAGAGGATTTTGTCAATTCAGGCCAAAGAGGGGAGTGACATGACTGAATAGGAGCGTCTGCTGTGGGTGGCGTGACAGCGCATGGAACTTGGGCTTGCCAAGTTCTGTTCTGGCCTCATTCTTCCCCCTTTTCCAACCCCTTCTTTTTCCTTTGTTGCTTTCCACAGAGTTCCCTGTAAAAACTTGTAAAAGTACGGTATAGGCAAACATGGCTTGCCTCCTTACACAACCACATCAAAATTACAACTAAACTATGGAACAATCATCACTCAGAGCTGTCAGAAATAGAGCTGAAAGGAAGTCTGAGGACTACGGAATTAAGGAAACCACATCCATCCAGACTGGTAGGAGGGGTAGAGATGTGGAGACGTGGAATGGGCCGGTCCCACATCCATGTGTGGGGGATAAAATTTTGGGAGGGATATCTCTGGACCGAGGAGTCCCAGCCCCATGCCAGGTGCCCAGCCAAATCCCTCCCATTGACCTGCCAACAGCAATCAAGGCTCAACTGCTAGAGGAACATGTACTCACCCACACGAGGGATGCACCTCGAGTACCCAGTTTGGGTGATAGGGGAGGCTATGTCACTGGACCCTGTGCAGCTGATTACAAACTGAGGGTCTCTACAACCCCTCCTCAGATGTAATAATTTTTTATAATGGCTCACGAGCGAGGAGTCCCACATACTACATTAGTCCTTATTACCAAGACAGGGAGTCATAGCAGCTCTACCTAATACATAGAAACAAACACGGGGGATGGGGAGGCCTGCCAAAATGAGGAGACAAAGAAACATGGCCCAAATGAAAGAACAGATCAAAACTCCAGAAAAAGAGCTAAATAAAATGGAGATAAGCTATCTATCAGGTGCAGAGTTCAAAATACTGGTTATAAAGATGCTCAAGGAACTTAGTGAGGACCTCTGCAGCATAAAAAAAATCCAGTGAGAAATGAAGGATACACTAATTGAAATAAAGAACAGTGTACAGGGAAACAATAGTAGAGTGGATGAAGCCAAGATTCAAATGAATGATTTGGAACATAAGGAAGCAAAAAACAACCAACCAGAACAACAAGAAGAAAAAAGAATCCAAAAAAATGAGGCTAGTGTAAGCAGCCTCTGGAACAACTTCAAGTGTTCCAACATTCACATCGTAGGGGTCCAGTAGGAGACCCCTACGATGTGAAGAGTAAGAAATTGGAAATCTATTTGAAAAAATTATGAAAGGAAACTTCCCTAATTTGGTAAAGGAAATAGACATGCAAATCCAGGAAGCACGGAGAGTTCCAAGCAAGATGGATGCAAAGAGGACCACACCAAGACACATCATAATTAAAATGCCAAAAGTTAAAGATAAACAGAAAAATCTTAAAGGCAGCAAGAGAAAAGCAGTTAGTTTTATAGGGGACTGCCCATAAGACTGTCAGCTGATTTCTCAAAAGAAGCTTTGCAGGTTAGAAGGGATTGGCAAGAAATATTCAAAGTCATGAAAAGGTAGGAACTACAGCCAAGACTGCTCTACTCAGCAAAGATATCTTTTAGAATCAAAGGACAGAAAAGATCTTCTAAGACAAGAAAAAACTAAAGGAGCTTATCATTACCAAATAATTATTATATGAAATGTTAACAGGACTTATTTAATAAAAAGATCAAAACTGTGAACAATAAAATAGCAATATATACATATCTATCAACAACTGAATCTAAATTACAAACTATGTAAACAAAAGAACAGAGACAGAGTCATGGATATGGAGAGCGTTTTGATGGCCACCAGATGGGATAGTACAGGGGAATGGGTGAAGAGGTGAGGGGATTAAGAAGTACAAATAGGTACTCACAGAATAGCCAAGGTAATGTAAAGTACAGTATAGGAAATGGAGTTGCCAAAGAACCTATATGCATGACCCATGGACATGAACAATGCCATGGGGATTGCCTGAGGGAGTTGGAGGTACTGGGTGAAGGTGAGTAAAGTGGAAAAATTAGGACAAGCATAACAGCATAATCAATAAAATATAATTTAAAAAATAACAGCAGAGCCAGAGCTCTAACTTGTCGGATTCAAGCCCCAGGACCTGTTCCAAGGATATTATCTAGAGACACTCAGTAATGGTTGGTAGGTCACTATGTTGACCTCAAAAGATGAACTCTACAACAGGTAGTGTCAGCACCCCACCTCATGTCTCAGACTTACCAGTGTGCTCTTCAGGTGTCTAGCTGCTTGACTCTGCTTCCCTGTGCATGACATTGTGATATAATAAGAAGTATATAATAGGTCTTTGTCCTTGGTTCCTCACACAAGAGCTTCTAAAACCCTTGGAGTTTCCGGAATGATGGTGTGAGAAGAATGTCTTATAATTAGCCCCTTTCGATCATACCTGAGTTTATGCTAATGAGGTGACTCTTGGTGGACCACTACAGAGCTTTAGGACGGGGGCTGGTTGCCAGAGGAACTAACCATGTGATTAGAGAGTTGGAACTTTCTTACCCCTATCCACCGTCTCCAGAGAGGGAAGGAGGGCTGGGGATTGAGTTCAGTCACCAATTGCCAAAAGTTTAATCAAACGTGTCTACATAGTGGGACCTTCACAATATCCCTAAATGCCAGGGTTTAGGTAGCTTCTTAGTTGCTGAATATGCCCATGTGCCGGGAATGTGGTGTTCCCCAACTCCATGGGATGTACGTTTCCGCATTCAGGACCCTCACGGATCTCTCCTTATGTACCTTCTTCTAGCTGTTCACCCGTATCCTTTACAATAAATGGGAACATATAAGTAAAGCAGTTCCCTGAGTCTTGTGAGCCATTATAAAAAATTATTATATCTGAGGAGGGGTTGCGGAGATCCTCAATTTGTTGCACAGAGGTGTAGGTAACCTGTGGAATCGCTACTTGTGGTTTACCTCTGAAGCGGGGTGGCGTAATCTTGTGGGTTTCAGCCCTTAACCTGTGAAGTCTGTGCTAACTCTGGGTAGTTAATGTCAGAATTGAATTGAATTGCATTGCTTGGTGTAGAAACCCACACATTTGGTGTCAGAAGTACGGTGGGTAGAAAGAGATCATGACACTGTGCCTGAGGGTTCTTCTCCCTCACAACAGCCAAATCTACACTTCCCTGAAGGGTCCAGACATCAACACCCCTTCCCACCCCGGCGCCAGCAGCAGCAGCAGCAGCAGCAGCAGCAGCAGCAGCAGCAGCTCACAGCACAGTCTAAATGTTGCAGACTCTAAGAAGCTCGAGCATGGATACCCCAGCTCCCTCGGCCTGCATGGGATAATTCTGAGTCTCCTGTTTTGTGTCCAGAGTTTTCCTGAAGAGTTAAACTTGATTCTCCTGTTAATGTCACTCCTCACCGCCTATGACTACACATTTGAATTTTCCGTTTCTCTACTCCTGCTTTCTAAACAAACTATACGCTTCCAATATTCAGTATTTAAAAAGAAGAAATGCATGTACATGATATAAAGCCTAGCATTTCAAAGGGTATAGAATGAAGAGTAAGTGTCCTTTTTCTACCCTTGACTTCAAGTCCTTCATTAAATTCTCCAGAGGCAACCATCATTACGGGATTTTGTTTATCTCTTGAGTACTTTATGTAATGTTAAGGCTATAGGTATATATGTCCCTTTCTTTACATGAAAGGTAGCATATCAAACTACTGTTCTATCTCCCATTTGTAATTTTTTTAAAAATGTACCTTTCCATATCAATATACATAGTTTCTAATTTTTTGTGTTTTCCTTTACCTGTTGAGACTGAAAATAGAGAATTCCTGTTTCTTTAGGTCTGAGATAAAATACAGCTTATTCCTTACCCCATTTTATAAACATCAGAACTCTTATTCCTTAACATTTCTCCAGCATAGCCTAGCGCTTTTATCAGCAAGCGTGTGCTGGCCTGAGCAGGTACTGCTGTATCCGACCCAGAGCTCATGATCCAGATGGTCACATGGGCAGTGGCTACCCCAGGTTTGTCTCAGTGTACATTCTTCCAACACACTCATCTGTCCTGATTTAGTCTTTGTGAGTCAGAAGTTATTGTTTAATGTAAACTCTATCTAATGCATCTCATGAATATAACTATTCCATTGCTTTATGGATAGAAATGTTTTAATAGAGACAGGGCATCCTTTAAAAGTGTGCAAGAATCAGACTTCCGGCCAAGATGGAGGTGTAGGTAGATACACTCTGTCTCCTCGCACAACCAAAAGAAGGACAACAATAAATTTAAAAACAAAAAATAACCAGAACTGCCAGAAAATCAAACTGTATGGAAGTCTGACAACCAAGGAGTTAAAGAAGAAACATTCATCCAGACTGGTAGGAGGGGCGGAGACGGGCAGCTGGGGTGGAGAAGACACACAACAATGCTACAGTTGGTGGACTGGGGAGTCCCACATTTGTGCGGATAAACAGGGAGGAGCAACTGGGGAGTGAGAGGGACTGTACAACACAGGGTTCCAGTGCGGGAACAGAGAGCCTCAAAACCTCTACCAGTAAAAACCTGTGGGGGTTGCGGTGGTGGGAGAAACAGCCAGTCTCACAGGAGAGTTCTTTTGAGAGACCCACAGGGTCCTAGAATGTACACAAACCCACCCGCCTGGGAATCAGCACCAGAAGGTCCCAATTTGCTGTGGGTAGCTGGGGAAGTGACTCAAAGTCGGTGAGAGCTGAGCAAGCAGCATTGTTCCCTCTCTGACCCTTCCACCACATACAGTGTCACAAGGCAGTGACGTGGGTTGCCCTGCCCTGGTGAATATCTAAGGATCTGCCCCTCACAGCATAATAGGAGTGCAGACAAAAAAAAAAAAAAAAAAGCTCAAATGAAATCACAGATCAAAGTTCCAAAACTAGAACTAAGCCATGAAGAGATAGCCAACCTAACAGATGCAGAGTTCAAATCACTGGTAATCTGGATACTTACAGAACTGGCGGAGAATGGTCTCAAAATAGAGGAAAAAGTGAAGGCCATGCAAAGTGAAATAAAGAAAAATACACAGGGAACCAACAGTAAAGGGAAGGAAACCGGGACTCAAATCAATGATTTGGGGCAGAAAGAAGAAATAAACATTCAAGTGGAACAGAATGAAGAAACAAGAATTCAGAAAAATGAGGAGAGGCTGAGGAACCTCTGGGACAACTTTAAATGCTCCAATGTCCGAATCATAGCAGAAGGAGAAGAAAACGAAGAAGAGCAAAACATTGAAAACTTATTTGGAAAAATAATGAAGGAGAACTTCCCCAGTCTGGCAAAGGAAATAGACTTCCAGGAAGTCCAAGAAGCTCAGAGAGTCCCAAAGAAGTTGGATCCAAGGAAGCACACACGAAGGCACATCATAATTACATTACCCGAGATTCAAGATAAGGAGAAAAAAATTTAAAAACAGCAAGAGAAAAGGAGACAGTTAACTACAAAAAAGTTCCCATAGACTATCAGCTGATTTCCTCAAAGAAACCTTACAGGAAAGAAGGGGTTGGAAAGAAGTATTCAAAATCATGAAAGACAAGGACCTACATCCAAGATTACTCTATCTGGCAAAGCAATCATTTAGAATGGAAGGGCAGATAAAGTGCTTCCCAGATATGATAAAGTTAAAGGAGTTCGTCATCACCAAGCCCTTATTAAATGAAATATTAATGGGACCAATCTAAGAAAAAGAATATGATCAAAACTATGAAAAGTAAAATGACAACAAACAACTATCAGCAATTGAACCTAAGAAAACAAAAACAAAAACAAATTAAGCAAATTACTAGATCAGGAACAGAATCACAGAAATGGAGATCACATGGAGGATTGTCAATGGGGAGAAGGAGGGTGTAGAAAGGGGGAAAAGGTACAGGGAATAAGAAGCAAAAGTGGTAGGTACAAAATAGACAGGGGGAGGTTAAGAATAGTATAGGAAAGGGAGATACCAAAGAACTTACATGTACGACCCATGGATATGAACTAAGCGGGGCACAGTGCTGGTGGGAGGGGATGTGCAGGGTGGAAGGGAATAAAAGGGAGAAAAAAATGGGGCAACTGTAATAGCATAATCAATAAAATATATTTAAAAAATTAATGAAAATGTGCAAGAATCAAAGCACATTCGAGTTAGTCTTCAGAAGAGCACGTCTCTAAGGGAAGTCCTCTGTGACCTGGAGAAAAGGCATTGGCAGTTGTTTAAATGAGGGAGGACACTGTGGAAACCTCAGAAGTTACTGTCGCTGGGTTTACAAAACCATCATTCCCAGGGCCACATATTGGTGACTTCCTTTCAGGGGTACCTTCAAAGTTCTTTCATTCTACTATATAAACTGGACTTTTTACAATGTCTATGTTACAGAAAGAAGAAACCAAATTCCTTCTATAAGAGGTGATGTCAAGGAACTCCTTATTGGCTGGAATACAGAAGACCCTAATGTTTCATGCTTTAATTTGATCGTCAAGTTGTTCCAGATGCCTTTCTGCAGCAACTCTCCTTTAAATTAATTGTTGCAGACAGTGGAGGCTGGTCACACTTTTTTGCCTCCAGAGAATGCAAATTGTGGCAGGTAACTTTGCATGATAGAGGTAATTGACCAGCAGAACCTGGAAGATTTGTGTCAACTGAACGCATAGCTTCTGCTTCTCCTCCTAAATACTTGACTTTCTATTTGGTACATTTGTCTCCTGAATATCTTTTAATAGTTTTGTAGTTTTAAAAAAGATTATGGGACTTCTTTTTTCTTAGCATTGGGGTTTCCATAAAACCAAAGAACTTAGAAAGATTCTTTGAACAATTATACGAGAAAAAATGAGGACCCTGAGAAATTAGAAGTGTAATCTTTAAAGAATTTAGTTTTCAGGAAGAAATGCTGTGATTTTAATGCATGCATCCATAGGAGATCATTACTATACTTGAGAGAAGGATGGGAATTTGGTTGGTTCAAGGTCACTTTGAGTGTACACAGCAAGTTCCATCAGATAAACCCCTTTATTGCTGGACAGTGTATTAAAGGGAGGCTTTTTAGGTAAGTGGATTTTGCTTTGTCAGAGGGAAAGTTTCTGAAAATAATTTGATGGTCTAGATCAATGCCCTGACAGGTTCGATTTTGTCCTCGTGATCAGGCACTAAGGGATAGCCAGCTTTTATGATGTGCTTCATTGTACAATTACCAGCTCGTTCAGGAAATTCCTTTGCAACTCCAGATAGCAGTTACTTTGTACCCCGGAGCACTGGGACAGCCCCCTTATAATTGTATTCAAGCTTGGGTGGCTCAGGCTCTGCTTTTAGGTGTACACCTGGAGATTCATTAGACCTTCTTTCTCACTGACAACTTGGCCACACGGAATGTTCATTTGGAAGTTTCAGTCAAAGGTCTTTAGAGCTCCTCTATCCTGTACAAAATTGTCCTGTATTTGGTCAACTGACTGTTGAGCAATTGGCACAACCCTTGATGCCAATGTGTAAGAACCAGTAAAGGCAAAGAGTGTGATGCCTGACAGGAAGGAACCCTGGCCAGGTGTGAATTCCACTGTGTACGGAATGGGTGGTATGTATGTATTTATGGAGGTGCAGGGATAGTCCTTCCAGTATAGGGTAGTGAGTTGCTCAGAACTTCGACTTTGGAGCCAGACATATTGTGCTGTGCATTAGAGCATGTCCTTGGAGAAGTTAACTACCCTCTCTCTTCAGCTGTATAATTGTAATAATAATACCTACCTCCCAAGGCTGTTATGAGTTGGAAAATGAAATCATCAGTGTAAAGAGCAAGCGCTCAATAAATGGCAATGGTTTATGTGTGGTTCATCACTGCGGCAGGTGCTATTGGTGCCCTGGCTATTGTCCCTAACACATGCCAGCCCAGCGTTCAAGTCTTCGTGGCTGTATTGCTTTGCTCCAGGACTTTCTGGCCACCAAACCTCCTCTGCTGGTCTCACATAGCAGCCTGGGGGAGCTGAGGAAAGAATTCTGGGGGCAGCCTTCAAGCAAGGCCTGACTTGTATAAAATACCCCAGCTCCCCTGCCTCTTGACTGGAATGACTCTGGAGCCTGTCCTTTACACGGCTCGGGCACCCGAGTTCCGCAGTGGGATCGAGCTCCAGGTATCCACAGGGGTGACTTTCGTGTTAATGGACCTTTTATTGGTGGCCTTCCCTTCCTCCCTTCCTCTCTTTCCTACTGTACCACTCCCAAATAAACTACTTGTACTCAAATCCTTCTTCAGGGTTGCTTCTGGGAAACATACAGTAAGACAACCTTCATTATGAATACTGGACTCAGTCGGGTCTATTTATATGGGTCCAGGTCCCGAAATTTCTACAAGGAATCTTTCTGTAAGCAAGATATGAGGCGTTTTAACCAACTGAGTCGTAAACATTTTTCTTCTCTTAATTAGCACAATTGATCCACAGGGCAACTCTCTGGGAGCTGCCACTGTAGAAAGACATCTTTCACACACATTTGTTTCTTTTGCAGCAGTAATTCCTGATGGTCAGTTTGCCATTCTTTTCACCTTTCAACAGAGGTATCTGTTGTCATGCAGATTCAATCTTAGAAGGCTGGGAAAAATATCAAAATTTGCTTTTTGGCTAAACATAAGTACTCTTTTTATTTTTAGGCAAAAGGAACAATAATACCCATAAACGTAAACATTAGAGATTCACTCTCTGGACCATACTGAACTGGATGCCTTCTAGTGGTTTTTGAAAAAAAAAAAAGAGGAAACATTTAATGAAGGTTTTGAACCGGCAGCTATTTACCCCAGGAGCACTTACTGCCGGCGGGCGGGAAGCGCGCAGGCCTTAGTCCCGCATCGAAAGACGAGTCAAGTGCTGCTCCTGCTGTGGTTGAGAAAACAGCCATGTGACACATGAACTGAAATATAGGTATGAGTTATTTAAAATATATTTATAAAGCTTGTCTAACACTTTTGAAGTCCTCTAATACTATTTAATCAGCAAAATCCTGATTAATTTTCCATAAAACTATAGGGTTGTTCAAAGTAATGTTTAAGAAATATTGTTTTTTTTTCCTTTCAAAAAATGTCCATGTTACATGTTATGGTAAAGGATTGATTGGAAGAGCTTTTGATTTGCCATTTCTAGTTGATTCCTTTCTTTTAGTGGAATTATATCTAAGGGAAGGGACTCTGAACATTTACATGATAATTGTTCTAGTTTTCCAATTCAGTTTGAAAAGTTATGTCAGGTGAATCAGCAATAAACATTTAGTCAAGGAGTATGTTGAAGAGCAAACTTAGGATCTTCCTCCAACTCTCGGTGAATGGCAGAAAAAAATGAGGAGCCGTCTCTAACACCTCCCTCTCCCTTGTTTCCATAGCTATGCCAGTCCCAAGTCCTGTCCATTCCACATCCTACTCTAGAATCTGGTCATTTCCTCTCGCCATCACCCCACTCTACTCCAAGGGCAGTGGAGTATATATGGGCATATGTTGTTTAATCTTGTATAATAACCGAGAGGTTGGAGCATATGTTTTGAATGATATTTTTTTGTTAATTCCAAAGCCTTCCAAATATCCTGAGTAGAGGAAAACACGTGCATATACTCATTAATGCATCCATTATTTCAGCAGATATTTATTGAGAACCTACTATGTGATAGGCACAGATCTGGGAGCTGGGGATAAAATAGTGATCAAAAATAGATATGGGACTTATGGTCCAGGCAACAGATATTTATTTAATTATACAAATGATGTATAATTAATTATAAGTGAAGAATGTGGGTAACTATAAAGTGAGATACATGCTCTGAGGGATGGCAGTGGAGTACCATGAAATCAGCCAAGTGTAGAATCTGATCTAAGCTGGAAGAATGAGTGAGGTTACTTTGGCCAAATGGGTTGGCTTAGAGAGTGGGGTGCTGATGATAAGTACATACTTATCCAGGTGAAGGGACTAGCAAGGGCTGGGGTAGGAGGAAAAGACAGCTTCTATGAGGATCTGAAGGAAGGTTCAAGCAGACAGAGAGCAGTGGGCAGTGGACCAGATGAGACTAGAGAGAGGTCGAGACCATGTCATAAAGGCTTTTTAGGTCACTTAAGGAGATCTGTCCTTATCCTGTCAGCCACAAGAAGTCAATGAAAGGCTTCACTTAGGGAAATGTGATCGGGTTTGTGTTTTAAAAAAGCAAAAACATTCAGGTTAGCATTAAATAAATACACTGTGGGGAGGTCCAGAGAAGATAACAGGAGGTATGGATAATTAGTAGGCTGTAGCAGAAGCCTGGGGCACTGATGGCAATTCCTTAGAGTAGAGTGGGGTGATGGAGGGAGGAAATGACCAGATTCTAGAGGTAAGTAGGGTGTAGATTGGACAGGACTTGGGACTGGCATAGCTATGGAAACAAGGGAGAGGGAGGTGTCAGAGGCGACTTCTCATTTTTTTTCTGCCATTCACCAAGAGTTGGGGGAAGATCGTAAGTTTGTTCTTCAACATAATTTTGAAGTGCCTTTTAGTCCTTTAAATGGAGATGTTGAGTCAGCACTAGTATATGCATCTGGAGACCAAAATATTTTCTTTTATTATTATATAACTTGTTCTTTCCAAGTTTTAAGAAATTAGATGAAATGTGCTGGGTTTGGGTTTGTAAGTCCATGAGTGTATTTCTCAACTATTTAAAATAGTCACATCACCTCATAAAAATCAGTTGAAAATACATAAAATGGACTTTTATCCTAACCATATGAGGTTAAGGAAATCTCTTCTTATCCACTATTACTTTGGAGATAATGGCATGAAGGTTAGGACAGAATTCTTTTGTAATTTCTGTTGAACTTGAAATATAGAGATTTGGTGTTTGGTGTTGGCTTTGAGGGCAGTGGATATGCCCAACAAGTTAGCCGTTTCTATGTTATTGTGTGTCCTCTGATCACTTCTTATTTAACCTTTCTACCCGGACAATTCCTTCACTCCCATGAGTTTAACTACTCTTCACCTAACAGATATTTGTGATGTGTACTGTCCTAGGTTCTGGATGTACAGTAGTGAATAAAACACATAAAACAAACAAAAGTCCATACCTTTATAATGCTTGAATATGCTAATGACTCCCAAGTCCATGTTTAGCTCAGACCTCTCTTCAGAGATTTAGACTCACACGTCCGCATTGAACTATTCCTTGGGTGTCTGTAGCTCAAAGTACCTAAGCCCAAACTCCTAACCTTTTGTTCTGTGCTTGCTTTCCTGAATTCTCTGTCTAATAGTCCGTGCATCCATCCTAGTCAATCATCCAATCCAGAGACCTGGGAACCACACTTAATTTTTCACTCTCCTTCACTCCGAAATCCTACCAGTAACCCAGTCCTATCGCTTCTAAAATAGTTTTTACACTTGTTCCCTCAACCAACTTATCCTGTTTCTGTTTCCCTTAAACCACCTGTCCATGCTGCTGCCAGAGCAACTGGTCTAACAGCAAATCTGGCCATGTTCCTCTATAATAACTCAAAGCTCCTTAAAGCTAGCCAAAGCCTTCCTTGGTTGCCTTCTGTCCGCCTCTCCAGGTCATCTCTCCCTGCCTTGCCTCTCTTTCATTGCAACACAGAGTGGCCTGTTGTTACCATTCCCCAAGCCCGGAAGGTCTTTCCTAGGACTCTTCACCAATCTAACACCCATCTAGCTCATCATATAAGACCAGGCTCATTAGCCACTTCTTCCATGAAACGTTCCCTCATTCCTCTAAATCTCTCCCCACAACTAGGCAGGTGATTTCTAAGGAATCTGTGATTACTCCTTTACATGTTCTCTTGAAATTTCCTGCTGAACACTGGAATTGCCTGTCTTCCTCACACTGTGAAAGTAGGAACTGCATCTCAGCTATGCATGTAGCCTCAGGGCCTGCCACAGCATCTGACAACAGAAGGCCAACAATCAATATGTGTTGATGGTGTTGCTAAATATGTACTATTTAGGATGCTCTTCCATTGGTGAAATTTCAAGAACATAGTGTGATTTTTATTTTCTTGGAAGCACTAGGATGACATAGCAGCTTAATCCAAACTGTACTTGAAATAGAATGGGAAATAGGACTTTCTGCAGAAAAGAGCTCTCTTGTCTGCAGGAAAACAATGTGACACTCACCATGAAAATGCTTTGGTATCTCTAAGTCTCAACCCACTGTAGTTTTTCTTTAAAAGAAGATTGTCTTTTACAATATCTCAAATGTAGTAACAACATCGATTAGTTGAAATTCTAAAAGCCTCAGCTTACAGACAGGCTTCTATTGTGTTGAATTTGGCGTCCTCTCTTGACAATGATATGTACACAATTGATTCTATCACCTAGTTCTTTCCTGTCTTCAACTTATTTTCCTGCAACAAAGGATGGAAAATATTCACAACTGAGAACATATGTATATTTGGAATAGTTAGTTCTTTCTATTTTTTTTTCTCCTTTGAAAAAATGTACTTTGATCTTCAATGCACCACATGAAGGTCCTTTGAATGCAGTACCTAATGGGGAAAATAAATAAGCCAAGAGCTGCTGTAACTTAAGATGTTTGCCTTGAGAACTATTGGCCTTTTTGTCAGTCTGTCAGCCTGCCTGTCTATGTGTATGAGACTCTCCATTATGAACGCCAGTGTTTTGTGTTAAGTACCTTAGAGATTTTGTTTTAATATCCAAACACTAGCTTCTCAGTGTTCTTGCCAGTTGCTGTAGAAGTCTTTCATCACTTTGCAAGGGCAAATTTTCTTTTTTGTTTCTTACCCAGCTTTGTTTGCTAAAGCTCTTAAACAGCTGAAGAAGACCTTCCCACAGACTAGAAAGGATAATTTTGTCTCCTGATTGATTCAATTAAAAAATCCCCCAATTTCAAATTGATTTGGGGGGAATGGAAACATCTAAGGTGTAGTGGATGCATATGTAGTGCTGCTAGATTGCCCTTCAAGACAGGGGCACTCGTTCTCTGAGCTGACAGGAATGTTGGCTAAGAACTTACAACTAAGCCCCTCTTTGGGAACTGACCTCAATCCAAGAAAGCTGCCCAACACAAGCTCTATTGCAGGGGGTGGAGCTGGCCTACTAGCCTGAATTGGGAACAACTCTGAAGGGCCGTCCCGGCTTCAGAACTTCCCGCAGTCCAGCTTCTCTTTCTGCCCCACTCCCTTGGGTGTTTCTCCTATGGGCATGTCTCCATAAACCTCTTGCCCACATTTCAGAGTCCCAGAAATCCTTCCCAGCAAAGCCAAGGACATAAGGCACAAAGAATCTGACAATAAATCAGTTTAGAGGAAAGGGTGGTGTGTTGGAGTTCTTCAGAGAAACAGAACCGATAGGATGGATATATGTCTAGTATCCATGCATCCATCCATCCTACACACTCAGGACAGGCGACAACAAGCAGGAACTGGGAAGACTGCTAATGTGCATAAGGGTTTCTTTGGGGAACATTGAAAATGTTCTAAAATCAGGTTGTGTATCTTTGAAGCAGTTTAAGTGTCATGTCAAGTACAATTACTTTTTTCACCTTAGATGTTTATAATATTTGAACACAGACATTACCTTGGAGATCATCTGGTAGGTTTCTGTCTGGGAGACCATGGATTGAGGCAACTCTGCTGAGTGGCTGAGAGGATGAGGACTGAGAAGAGAGCACTGGAGGCCGAAGAGTCCTTAGTTTTAAGGTGGTTCACTCACAAAAGCACTTTTGATTAGGAATTTTCTCCAGCTCCTTCACCCCTCTTTATAGGTAAATGGAACAGAGGTAGATAAAGCCTGCAGGGACAGCCACATAGCATGGTGAACAGCTCATGCCCTGTTGGTGTGTTAGGAATATGCTATATTTGCTCTGGTTTCCAGGGTCCTTCTAGATCAAACATGTGAACTTGTTGGTCCTCGTAACTATAACAGCATGTTGGATGAATGTATTTAGGAAGTAGTCTACTATAACAAACGTTTATTGAGTACCTATAGTGTACCAGGTACTAGTTTGGGTGTGAGGATTGTGACGAACTAATTTAATAAAGAAGTTTAGATTCAACATTCACTCACCTGAAAATCATGCATTGAGCACCCACTGATTTTCGTGGATTGTGCTAGCTTTCCACTAAGGATGAAAACTGAAACATATAATTGCAAGCATAGAGGAATTCTTTTCATTGAATTGTGGAGTCAAATAAGTGGACATGGGCAATCCCAGCTTCACTCCCTGCTAGTTGTGTGACTTTGGGCAAAATCATTTAAGCCAAGGAATTTCAATTTTCTCGGTTGTAAAAGAAGTAAAATTTTGTTGAGATAATATATCTCATTGAATACCCAGCTCAATGTCTGACCCTTAGTATGTGAAAATAAATGTTCGTTCCCTTCTCATATTAAGCTCACTTCCATATATTTGGATTATGGTTTATATAGAAAGCCATTTCAATACCCCTGTAATTCAACTTCCTCATTTATAGGTGAGACAACCTGGACCCTGGAAATGGTATGTATCTTATTCAAGGTCACATAACTAGTTAGTGACAACATAAGCTCTGAAAGCCAGCTTGCTCAGTTCCTGGTTCAATACTTTCGTACCGCATTATAGTAACTTGTGAGATTTGGTTTTTTTCTGTCTCTGTTACTTGCATTCCCAGGAGGCCTTATCATTATCTTTAAACCTGAAGATTTCACTGTGGAGTGTCAGGACATTTAAAAAAATGAAATGTCACCCAAACCTGTTGCCAGTACAAATCCCAGGAAACCCCTACTCCTACCACTTCTCCATCCCAAGAAGTGTTCATTTGTTCTTTGCTTTTAGACTTCAGCCAATCCCTGACAGATTATTTATCCCAAAGTAGCTCAGTGTTTCAGTGCAAATTCGTGTTCCAAATGTCTAAACAAGAAGGTAGGGACACTTTCCAACAGAAGACCTCCTTAGCTGTACTCAGTGGGTCACCTCAAAGCCGAGGATACTGGGTATCTGTCATTGTGCTTGCTCCCTGTGGGAAAGAGAGGACACGCTTGAGACTGGGCCCTATCTGAGCTGACCTCTGAGGAGCCAGGGAAAGACTGTGATGATGAACTTGAGGGGGGTAAGAGGATAAAAACAGGCAGTTAATTTGGTATCTCAATTTATTATATATAGCTATCCATAACACTTTTAGGTAGGTAATAAAATTCCAAGACCTAGGAGTGAGTAACTACTGCAGCACAAAAAAGTGTCATTGA
Organism: Mormoops blainvillei; assembly: GCA_004026545.1. NCBI lineage: Eukaryota > Metazoa > Chordata > Mammalia > Chiroptera > Mormoopidae > Mormoops > Mormoops blainvillei. The sequence goes on along the minus strand of PVJD01000007.1, from coordinate 1,007,420 downwards.
GTTTGTGTCTTCTTCCTTTCAAAAGACTAGGAGAGAATGAAAGAGCTTCTCTCACTGCAGCAGTGTTCAGGCCCCAGCAGGGAGAGTGCTCAGAGTAGAGGGGTCAAGTTGAAAACCGTAGCACTGGTCATGGTGGTCCTTCAAAAACTGCAGCAGGCATTCAGAGAATGCTCCGAAATAACACCAGTTGCCTTAGATATGCACATCAAATATCTCCGTGGCTCTGCTGAGGGCCCAACACAAGTCGCTTGAATTGTTATCCTCGTAATAATTTGAACAATTAGTCATCCCTGAAGGCCAAGGGTCCTGTGGTCCCTCACGTGCTGCAGAAGCAGATGGAAAGCAAAAATCAGAACAGTGTGCATTCACGGACGGGCTCACAACAGGCTGGCAGGAGCAGCAAAGCTCAGAGGATCATGTGAAGGGGGTGCTGAACGAGCTCAGAAAGGAAACCTTGGTGATGGTCTTTGAGCCCACACCCACATCACCACGAGAGATGGGAATTTACCTGTCCAACGTAAGCTTCAGAGCCTGGAGGAGGAGAACTCAGCTCTCCAACTTCTCCCCTCAGTGGTCTTCCAGCTTACTGGTGTTTCTCCACCTTACCTGCACATTAGAATACCCTGGGGACTTTTAAAAAGATACTAATGACCTGGTATCAACCTAACCCCATTAAATCAGAATCTCTGAGGGAGGAGCCTGTATGTATGTGTATATATATATATATATATATAATTTTTAAGCTCCCAAGTGATTCTAATGTGTAGCCAAATTTGCAAACTTCTATGCTGTGCTGAGTTGTCACCTTCCCTCTGTCTGCTATGCCCTTGACCTGCTGGTCACGTCATATCTGCTCTTGTGGCTTCATGAGCCTCAGCCTGGCTACTTGCTTTCTGAATTGGTGCACTTCCTGTCTCTGAATGGCTGCATCCCTGCTTCTCTCCAGTGGTGGGGGCCCATTGTTTCCAGAAGTGTCCCTTGGGTGGGTTGAATGATGGCTTCCCCTGCAAAAATGTCATTTACCAGAATGTGACCTTATTTGTTAAGAGAGTCTTTGTGGATCTAATTATGTGAAGGTTCTTCAGAGGAGATCATCCGAGATTTAGGGTGAGTCCTAAATCTAATGACATTATCCTTGGAAGAGACATAGGAAGAATGAGGAGAAGGTGAGTCAAGATGGAGGCAGACACTGGAACCACAAACCAAGGAATGTCCGGAGCTACCAGAAGGTGAAAGATGCAAGGAAGGATTTCCCCTTCAAGCCTTTGGAGGCAGCGTGGCCATATGGATACCTTGGTTTCAGACCTCTAGCCTCTAGGACTATGTGAGAATACATCTCTGCTGCTTTAATCCACCAAGTTTGAAGCAATTTGTTACGGTGACCCAAGGAAACCAATAGATATGCCACCTTGATACCCTGGATTTTGTTTGGTTTTGTCTGTGGAAGACAACAATTCTGTTAACATGCTTCCTCTGGACTCACTTAATAAACTCACCAAGTTTTGCCTTTTCTTATTACTACATCTAGAAAGTTTTGGGGTGTCCACTAGCTTTTCTTCTTTTTCTTCCAGCCTTCTGCTCTCTATCCAGACTATATAGCACTCACCGAAAACCACCTCAGAATGGTCGCATCCCAGCATCTCCTAATAATTGTACGGGTTTTAATTTTTCATATCACTTTCTTTAAAAATGAACAAAATGTGTGCCTGGTTATTGTACACAATTGAAACAATTTGGAACACTAAGATCTGCCCTCATGGGCTGGCTTCCTCCATCCCACTTTCGATGTTTACCTATGTTCAACTGATAGCCAAGAAGAGTGTGGTGAATAGCCCTGCCATCCTTTTGTCCAGGCAGGTACCTTTCAAGCAATAACAGACTCAGGAAATGTAAGCTATGGCACAGGTGGAAACAGAACTACACTTGAGGGCAAGTAGGGTGGGATGCTGAGAGCCAACTGACTGTTTCTCCTAGAATCTCTCTGAAGAATCTGTAGGATGCGAGGAACAAAGGCAAATTGGAACCCACTATCTTTGACCCCTTAGGGTTCTGGCCTTGGGAGACAAGACCAGGACTAGAGGGAGGCAAGTGTGGTAAAATTTAAAGCACTGCTCACTCTCAGGGCTATGCATGCATTGAGAAACCTTCAGGTTAGCGGTGACCATCCCATTACTGGCAGAGGAGGAGTCCTGGCTCTCTCTTTTTGTGGCTTCTGGGTGTTTCAGAAGGAGGAAGAAAGCACAGGGGTTATTCTCAGCTACATATATCAGTCAAGTTCTGCATGAAAGCCTCCGATATTTTCCCATTTTACATGCAGTGAGAGGCAAAGTCCTGGCAGACCACATGCCATCAGCCCTCTACCCTGCCCCGGAGACCGTTCCTTGCTGATCCCATTTCCGCTTCACAATTCCCTGCACTTGCTCTACTCCAGTCACACTGGTCTCCTTCCTTTTCTGTAAACATACCAAGCCTTACCTGTCTCAGGGCCCTTGTACCTGCTGCTCTGTCTGCATGCGATGCTCTTTTCCCAGGGATCCGGTATGTTCGCCCCCTTCCTTCCTCCAGATCTCAGCTCAGGCGGCACCTAAGCAGACAGGACTTCCCTATCTAGTCTACACAAACAGCACCCCAGCCAAACCCACTGCTGGGGTGCTGTTACCTTTTCCTTTATAACACTGATTGTTACCTGCCTCTGTAGCTACAGACAGTCAGACTACCGCAGGTTTTTGAGAGAAATGGTCCAAAGATAAGCCAGATGCTTTCTCTCGCTGACTTCACTGTGAGATGGCTGCGGAGAGCAGCCTGTTTTTCGTTCCCGTAGAAGGGCGTCATTGCACCTGTCTGTTGGAAACTAGGCCTAGGGAAGCTGCGCATCCTTCACTGGTTCGTACCTTTGTGAACTTCCTGTCCCAAGGTGTAAATCGTGTATCTGCATGGTTCTCTTTCTCTCTTAGGCTTCCAGGAAGTTTGAGAGCAAACCGTAACGACTTTGTGTGGCGTGACTGTCTTTTTCTGTGGTTGGGGATTTTCCAGATGGATTTATAGTTCCCGACCCTGATTGCTTGCTTTTAGTTATGTAATACTGTATAGTTTGGGGTTTTTTTGTTATCTAGGGATGAGGTGGGAGAGAAGCAAGCTAATTATTGAGGGTACAAATAAATATACACATGTGATGAAGGGGAGACTCCTGGGCTGATAGCACCACTGGGATGAGTGAGTGGGGTTTTCCCAATATTTAATATTTAATATTGCCTGGGAAAGAGGGGAAAAGGGTAGGTGGAGACAATTAGAACAGTTGAGTCCTGAGGTCAACTTTTTGTTCACATCCTTCTTATATAGAATATAAAATGAATAAAAGGTATCCATAAGTTTACAGCATTTTTGAGCTAGAAGAAATTATTGGTAAATCCAAACACTTCCTTGCAGAAATGAGGAAGCTGAAGACCAAGCGATTTGCTTAAGGCCCAAAACTATTTATGGGCAGAGCAAGGTGAGAATCCTTTTTCCTCTCCTCCTGACCCAAAGCCTTTTCCACATACCGCCCCAAAAGTTATGGTTCTTCCCATTTTGTGTACTAAAATTTTTTCATTCGAGATCCTTGGAAAAGGTGTTAAGAGCTCATGTTTGCCTATATGTAATTCCTTTTACTCCATAGACTTTTCAAGTTCTATGGAAGTAATGGAAGGAAAGTGCTCTCTGATCAGTTCCCCCAAAGCCCGCCCTGATTTTAAGGCTCAAGCACAGCAACGTGCTTGTTCCAGCAGCCTCCCTGTTGCTTAAGGGGTTATGGATGAGAGGGTAAAGGTCAAAACTCAGGGGATGCTTGTTGAAACAATAGCAGAAACAACGGTGGAAACTAGAGGGCTCGGGCAGCTTGGGGCTGGGGGCTGGCCATGGGTGAATTCCAGGTGGCAGGTGGGATCATCAGAATAAAAGTTTTTCAGGGAAAGCTGCCTGCAGGGTCCAGGAAAACAATAAGATTGAGATTGCAGATGTGCCCCAAACATGTCTGGTTTGGGTCAATGTTGGCGGAATCCTTAGTGTAGGGCCTCAAAAATCCATAGAATCTGATAGGGGGAAAGCAGGCCGAAAAGAGAGAAAGGGAAGTCCCCACTGCATGCAGGTATTGCAGTCTCCAGGGAGTATGAACACACACAGCACAACACAGGCTTCTTTGGTGAAAGTAGCACCAGGGATTAGGGCCTGACTTGAAGAGGAAAGTCATCCTGATGAATGGGTATATTTGGCTAGTTCCGGCCGAGTGGTTTTCAATGGTGACTTCAGCCTAGAGTGCGGTAAAGCTAGCCACAGCCCCCTGGTGTCACAGGCGCTTTTTCACTGTTCAGCCAAGCACGGAACCCTGGGGGTCACGGAGCGGGGGCACCTGGGAAGTGTTTGGGGCCCAGAAGCTGCTGCCTAGAAAACTATGCAAATTTTACTGTAGGCAAGAAAATACTGGGTCTGCTCACCCATCCTTCTGCATTTTGCAGGTGTGTCTTCCTAGAAAGCGAGAGCCTTTATAGCAGGGCACAGATGTACTGGCCATGAGCACTTATTGATACAATGGAGTGCTTGTGTTAGGGCTGGGCCTGGTCTTCCATATCACAGGTTGCTAAACAATGGGCCTTGGCCCATGACAAATAACCAGCAATGATCCCAATGACGACTCCGCAGCATCTCTTTTAAAGACAAAGAAAAGTGATTAAATGAACTTAAGAAATTTTGCAATGGTCAATTTTCTCATGAGACAGACACACAGTTGAAGTTTAAGTTTATTTAAGCTGTTTCGGAGTTTTGAACTGTCTTTGTATCTCTGTCCCCTACTAATGGGCTCCGTGCCTGGATCAAAGGAGGGCTTGAAGGAATCAACCTGAAGCCCCTGAGCTGGCCATGCCAGGGCATTAAGCTAAGGGCTAGGGCAGGCTTACTGACTGTCCCTTGAAACTCTTTCCAGCAATGAGGTAGGTTGTCAGTCTTTAGCTTCCCGAGCCTGGCCTGAGGACCACCTACATTAGAATCTCTCAAATTCTTTGTCAAAAGTTTAGCTCCTAAGGCCTGAGCAACACCCACTGGATCAAACTGTTTGGGATATGAGCCCAAGAATTGGTATTTTCAATTCTTAAGCATGTGCAGTGTTTTGAAAAACAGTTCAATATTTACCCGAATGAATGCTCATGTAGTTGGCACCTTGGTCAAGAATTAGAACTTTACTCACAACGCAGAGACTCCTTCACACTCCCTCCTCTCTCCAAAGGTAGCTTTATCCTGATTTTACAGCAATTGCTTCCTGGTTCTTCCTTAGGATAGATGCATTTACTATAGCAATGCATTAGTTTTGTCTGGTTTTGAGTTCTATATATATGGAATCATACAGTTTGTAGCTTTGGCATCTGATTTGTCTGTGTGTGTGTCCTCACCACAATGTTTGTGAAACTTACCCACGTTACTGTTTGCAGTTGTAGTTCTATTATATTGGATAGCTAGACAACAATTTATTTACCTAGTCCACTGTTGGTGGACACTGGGTTATTTCCAGTTTGGAACTGTTATGAATAACAGTTATGTGCCCTGAACTTTCCTGCACACATTTCTGTTGGTGATACCCTAAGGGTGGGGTTGCTGGTATTCTTATCTTGATCATGAGTACATAAGGGAAGTCACTTTACAGATTGGTTACTGTAACTCCAATTTTAAGAATCTTTCTCTATATTTTTGCAAACTGGTGGGCAGAAGGGCCACAAGTGAACTTTATATTTAATTAGTTGTCATTCCTTCCTTACAATTTCAGGATATACTGCCTAGATTTGTTTTCAGCTGATATTTTAAATTTAATTTCCTCTATGTGGGTTACTGCTAAATTTCTTGCATTGATATCCTAGGCAACTTCCTAATCTGTCCAGAAATTAAAATGCACATGTTTAAGAACCTGCTATGTGCCAGGCACAGTGCTAGTTCCCAGGAACACAATAGTGAATAACAGAGGGAAAAGTTTGGCCTTCCAGAAGCTTAAAATCTAGTGGAGGAGAGACATATACAAGAGAGGACACAAGTAAATACACAATTACAAATTGGGAGACAATCTGTAAGAAAAGAACAGGGTGCTGGGAGAGGGGCGGCTGTGGGGAGGGGTGGTACCCTTCAGATACGGGAGTTAAGGGGAGGAAGTGGGAGAGAGCCTGGCTTGAAAAGTGACAGCTCAGACCTAAAGGAGTCTTGTGAAGAGTTAGTGAAGGATCTTCCAAGCAGATAAGGTTCTCTCATGTGGGCTTTGAGGGAGACAGGAGCTGGGTGCATTGACAAACCAAAAGGAGGACTTGGCAGAGCATGGCGGGAGTGAGCCTGACCAGCCAGGCAGGACCCAGGTGTGGGCGTGGTCTGCTGCCCCGTTTTAAAGGATGGCTGTGGCTACCGTAACGAGCTGGGTGGTAGGAGGCTAGGCGAGGAAGCAGAGAGGCCAGTTAGCTGGCTACCGCAGTCATCCAGGCCAGAGATGACGTTCAGCTGGACTAGGACGCTGCCAGGAGACTTGGAAAAACTTGGATGAATTCAAGAAACATGCTGGAGCTGGAACCAAGAAGTCTGGTGATGGATCAGCCATGAGGACTGAGGGAGGGACAAGTGTGAAGAATGACTCCCAGGTTTCTGGCTTGTGTAACTGGACGAGAGGAGTTGTCATTTACTAAGATGGGGAAATCTCTTCTCTAGACACCAAATTCCTTTTGTAGTACTTAAAAGCTACTCCACTTTCATCCCCCTGTAGTCTTGATATCTTTCAACATTCAGTCTCAAAATAAATCCCTAGTCTTTGTTGACAAACTTTCTTTTACTCTCTTGCACCATTATCACTTATTTATTGAGTGACTATTTGTATGCTCGCTGTGTCCAGAACTCCTGGTCACAGTTTGAAGATTAATGAATGGTGTGGATTAATGAATGAGTTCTTCGTATTACACTCACCTATGGAGCCAGGTCAACCTCTGGAGTGTAAATAAGGGCAGGCTGCCCCGATATGGAAGATAACAGATCTAGACATGGTTCTCAGAGCAAATAAAATGGCTTAAAAATGATCTTTGGAGGAGAACAGTTATCAAATATTATGTTAAGACCTAATAAAAAGTTCTGAAGTCAGAAATGTAAAAGAAGTGACAAAAAGAAAACCTCCTTCAAATTCTTCTTTTCACTAATGAATTCATTACCCAACATTTTCAACTCAAATTTCAACTATTTTGAGGCCATTTGAAGTGAGCTTCCTGTATAAAATAAAGGACTTAATCAATTTCTTCAACATATGCTCCTTGGAACATAAAAATATCAGGAGTATTTTGAGGATAGAGCTTTTGGGGAAATTCCTAACTTTTCAGATTGGTCCAAGTAATATATTTAAAAAAATAAGATTCAAGTCTCTTAGCTGGTTCATTGGAATCATCTTTTAGTTCTCTGGAGTCTCATCTGGTCATTTGGGAGCACTGGAGCAGGAAGAAAAATATGAACCAACTGTATGGCTGTCCACCTGCCACTTCATCACTTGGAAACCATGAAGAGGCCAGGTTTCTCAGTGGCAGCTAACAGAATCCACCCAGTTCGCTTAGGCAGAGTTAGTACAGAATTTCCAGGATGACCAGGGAACTAAACCTGATACTGCGCACTCAGGAATAAGCAACCAGAAGAAACACCAACCAAACAGTGAGATTTTTCTAGCAGAAACCTCACTGTCCCCACTGCCAAGTACCCGGATCATATGCTGCAGGGACCAGAGAGGAGAGCCTTGGCCACAGCTGCCACAGAGCAAATGCCTTCATCTCCACATGTGCCAGAAGATCCCACTTCCCCTCATTTGTATCACTTTCCATTGCTCACTGCTGTCTTCCAAGTCTCTTAGGGATGCATCTGTTTGGTATAATCTAGAACACTTGCCTATTCCCATAAGAATGCAGACTATGATTGGTTCCAACTGGAGTCCAACAAGTGCTTCCTAGAGGAGCCTAGGCAGGGTGGTTTTCCCTTTTAGCCTTAGAGATAAGGAACACATGCTAGACAACATTGGAAAGGACTTTTGAAATAATTTGCAGCACCTGTCACAGACAATGAACAAGAATCACCAGGAGAAATGATCTTCCCAAGTCACTGGTCTCCCCCTCAACAATAATTCCACTGAGAAGAAACATTTACTTGGGTCTTGCCTACATTTCCCAAACATTGTCCCTTCACGCACTTCCTCTTTCAGAACGAGTTCAATGTCATTATGCACAGAGCACATGAGTAAGCATCCACCTAAAACCAGTAGCCTTGGAGGACCATTGCTTTCCCATGGAAGACCCTTGGACGTCAAACAGTTAAGCAGTCCTTGTAGGTCAGTGGCCTTGCTTTCCCTGATTTCTTGAGGCCTCTTTGATTTGCGGCAGGTCATGGATCAGAGGGTATTTTTTATTTTTAGAGTATACTATAAGATAACATCAAATGTCAATAATGGTGAGGTCATCCATTATCGTCAGTGGTGGTGGGGACAAAGGTGGTTTTAAAAAAAGTTCTTAGGACTTTCTGTTTCTGATTCCGCATGCAAGGAGCTTGGAAATTGCCACTATAAGAGCAAGAAAAAGCTGAACAGACTGAAAAAATCAACAGCTCTTCTTGGACCTGTAAAAGAAGTGAGGGCACAGGGCAAGACTGCCCCCTAGACTGGAGGGACAGGTGATTATGGGAGTCCCAGCTTACCAGGGCAGAGCAGAGACCACTGTGGGAGCCAGTGTGGGGTGAAAAGCTGAAACTGTAATTGCATTTCTGTAGGCTCCATGTGGATGACTTTGAGAGTGGAACATTCTAGTGAGTGGGACCCAGCCACTGGGCGGGGAATCCACAATTCTGTAAGATTTACCTCCAGAGGCTTGAACAGGTTCTGAAAGTAAATAAGGAGAAAAATCCCCTGGTGCTTCTGACAGGGGGAGGGGAAAAGGAATCATTTTGAAATATACTGGAGCATTCTGCTCTTTTAAAAAAAAATTTTATTGATTGATTGGGGGGGGGGGAGTCGAGAGAGAGAGATGTCAATTTGTTGTTCTACTTATTTATGCATTCATTGGCTGCTTCTTATATGTGCCCTGACTGGGGATCAAATCTGTGACCTTGGCATATCGGGATGATGCTCTAACGAACTAAGCTACATGGCCAGGCTGGAGCACTCTACTCTGAACAAGGCCTGCCCTCAGGGAAACCTGTTTAACTACAGCCTGACCTGCTGGGGTCTTATCAGAGACTAACCGACCAGGGAAAAGGGAAATGCCCAACTCCAGCCAGCTCGCCTAAGGGAGAGAAAGCAGCCTGAGAAACTCATGTGACAGTCACAGTCCAGGGGCACAGTCTTACTAAAGACCAAGCACAGGACTATAGAACGTTTCCCATTTCCCACACTGCATTATTAAAGGCCTATTTATACAGTTCCTTGCACCCAGTACATTACATCCAGCTATCAGGAAAAAAACGATGAGGCATACCAAAAGGCAAAAACCACAACTTGAAGACGCTGGGGAAGTATGAGAAAGAGATGACAGAGATGGTGGAATTATCAGGTCAGAAATTTGAAACACCCGTGATTAATCTTCTAAGGGCTCTAATGGATAAAGTAGACAACTTGCAAGAGCAGATCAGCAATGTAAGGACAGAGATGGAAATCTTAAGAACCTAAAAGAGATTCTACAGATCAAAAGCATTATAACAGATAAAAAAGAAATTCTTGGATTTAAGATGGTGGCAGAGGGCACTGTCCATTGTTTCAGAGGTCCCGGCACTGCAGCTGTGAATGGAGGGGTTCAAGAACCAGCTTTCTGTCATCTGACATGGAGAACACAACAGGACATGGACAGTGACTGGTTTCATTTCGAGTCCAACCGAGAAAGTTTCTGATGGTTGAAACAATACTTCCATGACCTCAGGGATGAATCTGATATCTAGTTTGCCCATCTTAGCATATATCCCAATGCTACATCAGAACTTGCTTTCCCTGAGATAGATGGGATGATAGCAAATCTAATCACTTCAACCTTTGAACCAAGAAACTGCTCAAATTTATTGGTTCTTCTCACAGTTGTGGAGCCATGGCTGCAGTGGAAATCCTGCATCTGATTTAGAAGAATAAAGACCAATGAAACCAGGTAGGAACCAAGCTACTGAGATGGAGAAGAGAGACATTTGCTAGTCCTGGTCCCTGTCTCCCTGGGTCTTTCTCACCCTTTAGCATTTAATAAGGCCTGAGCTCTGACACCCCTGGTCCCACCCTAAACCAGTTTCACTACAGAGCTGCAGGAGACATTGATGCAAAAGCCAGAACTGCTGCTAGGTGTCATCATTTGGGTTGTCCGTGGAGGACGGGAACAGGACTGGACCTCTTGAAAACAGTAAGTCAGCTTGTAGCATCTCCTCCTTTGGGAGTGGAGGATTCTGGGGAGAGAAGGTAGTGGAAAGCTGGTATATACACTTTTCTGCCTTCTGGAAAGAAACTATTGAAAAAAAACTGCTTTCTTTTGAAAAAGAAGAAAGAGGAGGAGTGAAGGAAGCAGAGAAAGCAGAAAAAAAACTTTAGGAAACAGCTGATACGATTGTGGCTATTTGGGAGAAATATTTGGTTTATTCTCTTCCTAACAAAAAGTAGTGGTTATTTGGCAGAAAGAATTTAGAAAGGCAGACAAATTACATATTATCATTGGAGAAAGTCAAGTTTGAAGGAGGAAATGCTCAGGATTGAGAAGATTTATTTCACAGTCCCTATTTCACCATCTTTAAGGATGTGCTTGATTGAAGTCTGTGTATTGAAGAATGACTTTCACATTGAGGCAAAGGTGAAGAAAGTCAACTCTTATAAAAATATATTCTACCAGATTCTGACTTTCCATGCCACTTTTAGAAAAATGTGTTTAACATGACACAAATGATTCTTCATAAGCCATTTCTGGCTCTTATGACCACCTCCTTTGATCTGATGTTTCTGTCCTAGAATTCTGCACAATATAGAGTCAAAGTTCCCAGGTGATGGAACACATGATCTACCCACTGTTATAAAACTGACAAAATTTTCCCACATCCATATTTTCCACACCACTCCTATGATTCAGGGTTCTTCAGAAATCAGTAGCAGAGACTTGGTGGCAAGCACCTGAGTTCTCCAGTCCCCAGGGTGTACATTGTCCTTTCAGGTGACTCCTAGCCTTTCATCTGTTTCTGAGGCCCCCTGGATGGCAGGAACAGAGGCTCTGTCAGACTGGCTCAGGTAGGTGTGGTATGTTGAGTCCACCATGTCGGTAAAAGAACCTTTTGTTCCGGGGTGACAGATAAGGAGCAGGGACACCAGGGCTCCTTCTCTGGTGCAGCACCGCTCCTCAGAGCACCGCATCTTCTCTTCAGCGGTCCGCCTTCCGCTTGGCTTGGCTCCTCTTTCTGTGCCTTGCTTCTCTTTTCTTTAATATCCGTCTCTTCTCTGTCTTGCTGATATCATCCTCTTCTTTAAGATGTGTCTTTCTTTTAATGGCAGCTTGCTTATGGCTTCTGTGGCTTCTGCTGTTCTTCATGCTTCCGGGCAGCGTGAGCTTCCACAGCCTGATTCTCTCCTTTCTCAAGTCAAATTCCCGGGAGTGCGAACCCCACTGGCCCAGCTCTTCCACTTGGCTGGTCCGTGGAGTGGTTACACCGAGGCCTAATCACTTGGATGGGGGGCAGGGTCCTGTGACAGAACACATGCCGCCAAGGTCTTTGAAGGCAGTGGGGCCTGGGGAGCACTGGGGGTTAGCATTCCTCAGTCTATTATTTCTTTTGAGCTGAATCCATATCAATCTCTGGATCATTGTTTGTGACAGAAATGAAATCTAGATAGTGAGCAATGATTTTCTGATATAATCAAGAAGGAAACAAATGGTAAGGTCTGAGTATTGATTGCCTTATTCTCTATTACTAAAGAATTTGGGATAAGACCTACCGATCAACCTGCCTCTTCACTTTACCAGGCTTCATTGTCATGCCCGGAATTCTCTTTCATCCATATTCAGCAGGCCAAGCTGAAAGTCTGTTTTCTCCACAATGAGATGAGCGGAAGCCTTCCCCTGCTACATGTCACCTTGGCACTTTCCTACTCAGCTGAGGACATTGCATTAGCAATGCCCTGAGATCCAGGCTTGGGAAATCTTGACCTGCAAGTGTCAGCAAAGGGAGAGTGTGGGAGACTGTTTTACATCATTTAGGTTTTCGTTACCTTCACTTCTCTGGGGCTTGTGCAATGAGGGTCATGAACATGCAAGGGTATTTTCACTCATTTGTAGATGTTACTCTCTTTCCCATTTCTCCCAGGCCCGGACTGTCCTTTTGTTGCTTAAAGGCTCTCCCCACTTCCCCCCCCCTCCCGCCCCCGACACGCAGTTTTTCCATTGAGGGCACAGTGAGCCAGCCCACTGCGTTCCGTCCAGCTGGGAGAACCTACCATGGAGCATGTGACATGACAGGGGGGAAAATTTATTAGGCAGGAATGGCCTTTTATTTCTGCTTACCTCACTAACTTCTCCCCATCTCCAGTTCCACCTGAATTATTTAACACTTGCACTGCTGGCCCCCACATAGTACTCCTCAACTGCTAAGCTCCTGCTCCTGACTTCTGGTTGGGACGCGTTCTTATTCAGCCTGCCTTTTCCAGTTTTTGATGGTGCTTCTCTGAGAAGCCCAAGCTGGTTCCCCGCCCTCCAGGACAGGCTGTCTTCTCTGCCGCCCACACCATGTGCTCGCAGGGCACCCAATGCTTTTCCTCTTTGTTGTAATTTCTGCCAATTTCCTCAAGGGAGGACTCAGGAGCTCAGTCCCCGCAGCGTTAGGCAAGTAAAAAGTGCGCACTACTTGTTGAATGTTCGAGCTTAAAACTTGACTTTGGCTAGTGGAATCTTTTTGTCCATTCTGAATTTGGGGTGATGTTATGAATTCTGGTGGGACTCCCTCATGGTGTTTCATTAATAAAAAGGAGCCAGTATTTCTTAACTATCATGTATCAGTGCCCTGTTAAGTGCTAAGCGCCTCACAGGTTTTTATTTGTCATTCTTTTCAACTAGTGAGATAGATACTGTCTGTTCCCTAGACTAGGAAACTGAGGCTTAGGGAGCTGAAGTGGTCTCCAGGGGTCCCCAAACTCTGGACCGTGGGTTGGTACTGGGCCACACAGCAAGGGGGGGAGCTTGAATCCTCCTGAAACCTTCCCCATCCCCCCACTGGTCTACGGAAAAATTGTCTTCCACAAAACAGGTCCCTGGTGCCAAAAAGGTTGGGGACTGCAGGAGACCACCCAGCAGGTAAATGGCTGAGGCAGAGCTGGAACCTGGGCAGTCTGGTCCCAGAGCTCTGTGCCTTAAGCGGGATCTGCGGCCATCAGTCCCTGGAGCTCCTGTGCTCTGCTTGCACTTAGAGACCCACAAGAGACTGAAAATGCAGCTCTTTGTGTCTTACAAATCTCTTTGCTTTCCACTAGTAATCTTGAAAGTGTCTTCAGCTGGAAAAAAACAAAAACAAACACCAAAAAACCAAAAAACCACGATGTTCTGCCAAGAAAGGCATGGCATTTAAAAAAAAATGTGTAATTCATATTTATATGTGTAAAGCCAATTTCTATTTCCCCTCTTCTGTTATTTTTTGTTGCCTTTTTTGTTATGCAAGTTAATACCAAAGTGCGTTTTCCTTTCTCAGAGATCCAAATGAATCAGGAATGCAGAGAGTAACCTGTGAAAGGCCTCTTTACCGCCCACTCTCTCACTGGGCAATTCCGTTTTCTTCCTCAGACATAACAATTGGTAACCATTTGGAGTGGATCCTTCAAGTCCTTTTTCTATGCATTCACATACACATATGTGACCATGGAATGAAGTTCTCTTTCCACATATGGGTTTCATACCCTGTGTGTGTTTTCATCACTTGGTTTTTTTCCTTTTAGACATTGCATCTTGGAGATCAATCTCAGTCTGTTTAAGAGCTTCATAGTGTTTACCATCCTTTAACATTTCCCTTACTGGTGGAAATGCGGGGAGTTCTCAGAAAAATTGCAAATCCCAGCTAGCTTCTTCTTTTAAAAAATGTTTATTTTGCTTTAAAAAATGCTCAGGAAGAGTGCTCATTTGCGTTGAGGTTTGCTGCTCCTTTTCACACACTCTCACAATCAGTGCCACTCATACTTTCTAGAATGTGGAATGCAGTTCACTGTGTTTTGGTAAAATTAGTGACTCACAATGTCTCCCCCTCTCCACCTCCCTTCCCAACTAGAGGGGCCCAGTCTATTGTGCTCTTGGAAGTAGCACAGGATGTTGTTACACTTGGCTTCCCAGTTGCACAATGGTCTCTGAAATTAGGCCCAGCACTAGTTAAGCCCTTGTTCGCTCTTCAGATGCTGACCATAGATTGGCATGACGAGATTGCTACCTGTGCAGTCAGAGTTCACAAGTGCATGTGTGTGCATGCATGGTGTGCTTGTATAGTATGTGTGGTGTGGTGCATGTATGTGTGATGTGCATGTGTGTGGCATATGTGTGGTGTGTGTATGTGTATTGCATGTGCTGTGTGTATATGTATGGTGTGTGTGATATGTCTATGTGTGGTGTCTGTGTGCATTGCATGTGATGTGCATGCATGGTATGTGTGGTATGTATGTTCCGTGGTATATGTGGTATGTTTATATGGTGTTTTGGTATGTGTGTTGCATGTATGTGTTATGAGTGTGGTTTGTGTGTGTACATGTGTTGTGTGTGTGGTATAGTGTGTGCGGGTGGAGACGCCGGCCCGCTCCTCTGCACTGGTCCATTCACATGGTTGTAGGAGTTCTCGGGGAAGGAGTTTCACACAGGAGTGAAGCAGTAAAGGGACATTGCTCCCTGACTCGCTCTATTTTATCACTCTTGTAAGAATTATTTCCAAGTCCAGAATGTACACAGAACTTAAAGAACAAGTATTTCCTCTTCTGGGTAGAGCCTACCACAAGGGAGATGTATACCTCCAGGCGAATCTGCAAATACAGAATCTCCCTGTGGAGAAAGCTTGGGGAAAATATCTTGCTAGGAGGTATCAGTGGAGGAAACACTGCTCAACACCTAGTTTGCAAATAAGTTTTGGTGATTAATTCTATGTGAATTAGTTGTTGAGACACTTGGCTTCAAAGACCTGCCGGCCACACTGTTTTCTGCCATTAGAGGGATCTGCTCCATTGATGTCACCAGCCTGATGTTGATATTTTTTAAAAAATTTGGTACAGAGTTACAGTTTTCTCTTCCGTTAGCACCCTTGCATTTTCCATTAGAAAATTTCCTTTCCACTGGTGTCCAGTGAGGTCCAGTTTCTTGCTGCATTAGCAGTGTGTGGAGGCTGGAGCTGAGTCTCTGGGCTGCTGCAGGGCAATGACCTAAACTGGCTCTTTGGACACTAACTCTGGAATCGGGTCTCTTATGATACTAGAATGATCAATTTTCGATAAAAAACTATTGATAATTGGACTTTGGGACTAGGTTCACACAATTTTAAAGCCTTCCTTCCTTTCTTCCCTCCTAACTTAGGAATACTGTTTTTCTTTTTTCCCCACAAGAGTTTGAGTATTTATATTTTATATATTGCTGCTTTCCCCTTTCTTTAAAAATGATTTTTTTCATATTACATAAATAATTCACCTCCTTTTTTTAAATTGTAGAAACATGTCATATAGAAAGTGAAAACCCCTGTAACTCTTTCTGATCTGAGATTGTTGTTCTCGGGTCTCCACCTACTTTTATTTCTCTCAGACAATGAAATTTGAAAATAATCCATACAGAATGCAGAACTAAATTCTGTATTAATTTTAAACATTCATAATCAGTAGTGTAAGTTTCCAGGGTGCAAGTATCTTCCGAAGCAATCATCAAGAGAAAAAGGAGTGTGTTGAGGTGAATTTTGGTGACTTTTCAGTAAAGAAGTATGTAGAGTTCCTTTTATAATGTATTGAGGGAATCTGAATTCTTTATCTTCCTTTTGGGTTGGTAACTAGTGACCACAGACATCAGAAAGTAGATGAAGATGGCAGTGTTAATCCTCAAAACACAGGACTTCAGGATTACCTCTTTTCTCCCTAAAATGTGGCGCTTGGTGAGGAAGCTCCATCTGTAAGGGTGACACTCACCATCATAGCTTAGAATCCCGCATGGAGGGTCCTTGCCAGGCCCCAGTCTATCACATCTAGACACAGGGAGCTGTCAGGGTCTTGGCTTTTCCCAGTGAGCCTCTTCCCACCTGGGGGCAGGCAGGCTAGTCTGCTGACTGTCTGCTATTGTCACCGATCATGCTAGCCAGGCCTTCTGAATGGGTGCCTCCAAAGGTCTCTTGTGGAAGAGATGTCCCTTGCCCCAAATGACCCCTGGAGAAGGGCGTGACAAAGCACCCAGAGATGTGGTCTAGTTTATTAGCTGATTTAAAAGACCACCAACTTTATAACCCAGTACCTGGTGTCGGTATCGGCTTTCTCCAGCCTGGCTATGGGACTGAGAGGTCGCTCTTTCCTCCCAGAGTGCCTGCATTTTTTGAGGATGGAGTGAATGTTTGTATTTTCATGAGGCCATGAGAAAGGAATGTGAATATTAGAAAAGAGCTCTATTTGTTAAAATGATAATTGCTAGAATGCTCTGGAGCCTTCCATGTTTGCTCTTCTATGGTCTTATGAAAGCCCCAGGAGTGGGGCAGTGTCTGACCCTGATGACTTGGACTCGCCAAGCCCTTCCAGATGACAGAAATTTGCTGTCATTTTGGTTACAATTTTCACTAACGACTTGGATTTCCCTTTGGCCACCAAATATTGCAAAGCAACTGATTTTTACAGCATCCAAGAGCTGACTAGCCCCATGGCAGTTGCCCAGGCTAACTACATTAGAGCGACTGTGTGAATAAAATAATAAACAAGTGTATAAACATGCATAATTTATTTGAATCAATATTCATGCCTGATTACACCGGGGCTGTTTCAGATGTTTGAAAGCCAGGCCTGGCTGGCCCCTGCAGACACCCCCTGCAGTAATTCCCTCAGGAAGTGAGCTCACCTCCCCTCTTGGAAGAGCATTTATAAAATGCTGTGTTCCTCCTGGTGCCAACTCTGCAGGATTGGGGTCAACTGTGAGTTTCAGTTACTCCTCGTAACTACTGAGAGAGTCTTTGAGAGCAAGTTTGCCTCCTTGTGCCTTTACATTTGTTTCCTATTGTACAGATAAAGTGTGGTGCTGCATGGGGCTCTCTAATTAAGAGGCAGGGTGAAGAGAAGGAAAAGGGAGGAATGAAAAAGAGTGTCTGTGAGAGCTTGGTCTCTTCATGTGCTCCCTGTGGGCCAAGTGAAGGCTCAGCACTGCGATTTAAGGGAGATGCTAGCAGATTAAAACATCTGCATGTGTTCCCTTTAATAATCTGAAGGTGTCAGGCTCCATTAACCGAGGCCTCCAAGCTGAGCAGCATCCTGGTCTACTTGGTGGTCAAGTGTGAAGTCAGGTCAGGTTCAGTCAGACCGAGTTTGAGTCCTGCCCCTGCCCCTTACCAGCCGTAAGGCTGTGGGCCACTTGCTGGCTCTCTCCATGCCTTAGGTTTCCTACCTGGAAAACGAGGATGACAGTAGGCCTCCTCCATCATGTACTGAAAAAAATCTTAGAAGAAGACCTAGTTCCTAGAAGGACACATGGGAAAACTAGCAGGAATCGGTGAATTCTGGCTCCCCGAGGCTCTGTGTACACACTTTGTGCAGACGCATGCTAGGATGAGAAGGAGAGCCCATTGTTTCCACGAGTGACTGGTTCGGCAGTTTAGCAAAAGCTGCTGTATTCTTTTGTGCTGTGACCACCCCTTCACCCCATTTTTCTGCATTTCTTCTATGGCACCTCAGAGGTTGGAGACAAGCTGTCATCTTTCAACAAGTTGTGGATTCTGGCCTGGGCCTGGCACCTAGAGGATGACCACGTTCAGAGGCCATCCATATCTTCACCCTATTGCAGTGACACAATATGAAGATCTCTCCAACATTGAAGTAGCGATTCTATTTTCTTCCTTTCTTAAATGTATAAATCAAGTTATTGCTACTTTTTATTCTTTTAAATTTGTATTGAATTTGTTGGGGTGACATTGGTTCATAAAATTGTAGAGATTATATTTTCAATCAGAGACTCCTTTCTCCCGAGTGTCCAACATGCTTCTAGGTTGCCTCACTCTTTCGCTTCTATCTCTCCTGTCTTCAGACCACCAGTGAAAAGGAAAATTTTCCCTAAAGCTTAGGGTTTCTCAACCTTGGCACTATTAACATTTGGGGTCAGATAATTCTCTGTCCTGTGTATTGTAGGATATTTGGCAGTGCTCCTGGCCCCCACCCATTAGATGCCAGTAGCGTGCTTAGCCCAGCTGTGACAACCAAAAATGTCTGCTGACACTGCAGTTAGAAGGGGAGCAGAATCACTCCTAGTTGAGTGACACTGTCCTCCAGGAATGCAAATGGCTTTTAACGTTCTAAACACAAAGAGTGGTGGGTGTGTACGTGCATGTGCACGGAAGGAGGGGTGCCGCCAAAAGAGCTCTGCAATGCAATCCAAAGCCAGGTGGTTGGAAGTTCTCTTAATTCTGGGGCAAATTCAAGGTTCCCTTCTCTTCCTTCTTCCCACCCAACTGCGTGGTCAGTGAAGAGGCATTCCAAAAACAGGTCAAAGACAAAGTGGATCCTTGAGACCGTAAAAAACAGGACCATTGTGGGGGTGGTGGAGTTTTGAGGTACAGCGTTAGAAAGATTAAAGTGGCTGTTTTTTTGCTGTTTTCTTCTCTCTTTCCTATTAGTGTGGCTACCGAGTTAAGGTTCTGGAGAAGCCTTCAGGCCTGGACAGCTAGGAAGGGTTGGAGGGCACTTGAGGAAAGAGAGTACAGGGCGGGGAAGCTCTTCCCTGCCCGGAGCGGGCTCTGATGAGGGAAACTCCACCAATGCTCCACCTCAGACAGGTGCTGTCACTGGAGAGACAATCACCTGATCAGATCCCACCCGCTCCGGGCCTGTGATGGGAGCACACGCAGAGAAAGCAGATAGTGGAGAGTTGCAGAAGCAGGCACACACCTGGAAAGAAGACAAAAATGACAAGCTATGATGCAGGAGAAACCGTGAGGTACAGATACAGAAACTAGAGTAGAAAGTAGAAGCACGGACTCAGGAGCTAAGGTGACAAATAGCTTTGAGAGGCCCCTCGCCTTTTAGAACCGCTGTGAATGTTGATGGCAAGGAGTAAGATTCCACTTCTTAATGAGATTTGATGAAGTGAGTTCTTCCTCACTTCCCTGTGTATCCCTACAGTAAACTCCCAGCAGACTAAGCAACCTGATTATGTGGGAAATACCTAACTCAGTGCTTTTCCAACTGGAACCTGTAGATCTCCGAGGTCCACAGACATATTCTCTGCAGTTTGCAAGCTTTCTGAGAATAAGCCTGGCTTTTAGGTAAGCTAAAATGATTAATATAGTCACATTTGGGGTCACTGAGAGCTACACATTCAACACTGTAGCCAATGACTGCATCTGGTTATTGATAATTTGAAATGTGGCAAGTTGAAATTGAGTTGTGTTTTAAGCATAAAATGCACACTGGATTTTGAAATCCTAGTAAGAAAAATACACGTATCCAATGTCTCAGTAAGTTCTTGTACTCATTATATGCTGACACATTTCGGATATGTTGAGTTAAATAAAACATTATAAAAATTAATTTTGGCTGTCTCTTAACCTTTTAATGTGGCTACTAGAAAATTTAAAATTATATCGGTGGCTTGCATTATATTTCTGTTGGACATCAACATGTGTTCTCAGAGTGGATGATATTGTTTCTTAGAGGCACAGATTGGGGGCACTTTGGGCCTACTTCACGTCGGTGTGAACACGAGTTGGGTGGCTTCTCAGTGGAACGAGTCTGCTGGCCTCACTCTCTGTCCTGGCCCTGCCACGTCTGCTCCTTCTCCCCACTTCTGTGATTTTCTACAGCTCCACTCCTTCAAGCCTTTAGCGGGGATGGGTGGGGGAAGCATCGTGAGAAGATCATGTGATTTTAAATTAATAGCTCTCTGTCCAAAGACGGGAACTGTGTGACTCTGGGCCAGTTTCTTAACCACTTTCCACATCACTTTTCTTACCTGTGAAGTGAAGTGATGCCTCCCTGCCAGAGCTGTTATATAAATGAAAGGAGAACATGTATGTAAATGCATCCAGTGTTCAAAAGCCTTCCCTTTTCTCCATTCTTGGCTTATTTTTTTTCTAGTGTTGCCTCTACTCAATTTTTAATTCTCTGAACGCCCATTTGCTTTTCGTAGTTATAAAACTTAAATGAGCAGCAAAAGGAAGGAAGATAGATCAGAAAAACCAGGCTTAAGTTAGTGCAATTTTAAAGCATAATTTTCAAAAAGTTAAGTGACTCTTCAAACACATATTTAGGGATTACGCATCAAAGGTTTAATTAACATGATGAGAGAAACAAGTAAATGGTAAAGCAGGTTTGAGAGGGCATAGAAAAATTGGTGTTTATAGTCAGTCAAAATAAAAATGCTGCATTAATTTTGCTACGTTTAGATACAAACTGATTAATGTCCTATAAGAAAACAAAACTAAAATGTTTAGAGTTATGTTTTCTTCTGTATAGAGATAATTCAAGATTATAAACTCTAAGAATCAGGTGACTCTTAGATGCGCCTCTTGGTTGACGCTCTGACATGATACTGCGAGAACAGGAGTTTTCCTTTTGCTTAAGGACCAAGTTATGGATCAAGTTTTTAATAGTGTAAGTAAGACCTGAAAGCAAAAATTGATGGCACAATGGCTACTGTATTCTGGGTTGGTGTTGGCATGAAGCTTTTGGTTATAAATCCTAGTAAAGCCCAATGAAAACTTTTCTTTAAAAATGGAAAGCCACCCAACTTCCATTTAAGCTAAATTTTTCTATTGGGCCCAGTGATTCTAGCATAAATTTTCCTCTCTCATAAATTGTTTTCTATGATTTGGAACAGTGAGTATCTTTGGATAGTAACAGAAGATTCAAAGTCACACCCCACACATGACAGTGATACTTTAGGACAATTCCTAACCACTAGAATCTCCTGGGTGTAGGATCTTGTCTTGAATCAAATTTGAACCTTTTGGTATAAGACCCCTGCTGTTGGCTGGCAAACCATAACTTCCTGGTTTTTAGAAAAAAGGCTCAAGAGAGGCGCCTTGGACTTCAAATGGCTATTACAAAACAACATTTTGATGAGTTAAGTGTAAATGAATCAGAAGCATATGGACTTAATTAGCCATTTCAAAATGCAGGGAAGGAAAAAAGCGTGCGTGTGTCAAAACACATCTCGGGGTTTTCCTGCTAAATTCAAAATGATAGAAAAACAGATGGAACCATCTGCCAAGCACTCAGGTTGTGCTCTCCACATGCACTATCTTATCAGGGAACACAGAGCTGTGAGAAATTTCTACCATAGAAATCGACAACATTTTGGTGTCATGCCTTCCAGCCTATTTGTGGCCTACATTTAATTAAAGCAGGCCTACGGATGGCTGCGGAGAGCACAGCTCCCATGTTTTTGAAGATGGTCCAGAGCATAGCCCTCATGGGCCCATGTGTGTGGTCCTCTATTACAGTCAAAACCCCCATATTATTCTTCTCATGCCCCTATAAGTTTTCCCATGTTACCCCTCACACTGCCCACAGAGACGTCCAAGTGCTGAGCACAAGCTACTCCTGTCGCCTATTCTTGGTGAAACTGAGTGGTGTCAGGCAGAAAGTCAAGGAACATACATGCGTTTCCACTTAAATGTGGAGCTGTTCTTTCTCCCCAGTGAGAAAGGTGCTAAAAGTTCAAGGGTCAAAAGCTGCCTTCAAGTTGAATGACATGAGGTGCCTGGTGGGCTGAAATAGGACATGCCACAATATGAAATAAACAGAATTGGTTTGTATTGAAGCCAGAATGGAAACATGGGGCAGTTCTTTTCATAGCTTTTCAAGAAATCATGTATCAGGCTTTCTTATGCATTGAGATTGCCCAGATTTACTGCCGAATGGATAAATAACATCACCATACATTTGTTGAACAAGAGTCTACAAAGTGCATTTTTCATACACCAGTCTTTACTCTTCACAACAGCTTTATGAATGGGGTGGCATGGTCCCCATCTTACAGAAGAGCAGACTAGGCTGATTGAGGTTTCGAGATCTGCTCGGGTTCTCTCAGTTAGGAAAGGATGGGTTGGACGTGAATCAGGTCTTTCAGTTCTAAGACCAGGCATTTCCCATTAGTCCATATCTACGAAAGAGGAATATGGGAGTTACAAGTTTTATTTAGGTGCAGATCACAGACTTATACTTGTCAGCCACACGTGCCTTCCAATAAGAGAAGCAGAACATGCCCTGGGGCCCTGAACTCTTACCAAGGTCTGCCTGGGACTTCCTGGTTTATACCTGTTATCTTGGCTTCATTAAAAATAGTGCCGCATTTCACTAAAGTGTTCCAGTTTAGATGATAAATTATCTGACTGCTCTACTCCAAACCCAGTCTAACATGATCAACTTTTGTTGGTTTTATTTGGATAAGTCATCAAACCTTTCCATATCAGATGCTTCCTATGTTTTTCAAATCAATGTTTGAGCACTTGTGTTTTCACAGAGTTTTCGGGTTCCCAGATATAACTATCTGCTGTAGAATCAAAGCATTGGTTTGATACTCACGCAACCTTTACCACTTAGTTCTGACTAGAAATCCTATAAAATGTACTTACTCCAAAGTTTAGTATGACTTTATCAGTTATTCCAGGGAAGGGTGGTGAAAGTCTCTCACCAAATTCCCAAGAAGGGAAGCTGGTCCAGGGCACCTTTGCGCTTCCCTTTCTCTGTCCCTCCGCTACCCATAGGCATTGTCTCCTATTGTCCCCATAAAGACAATGTCCCCCACATTGTCCTCTGAGTTCCCATAGTGTCTTGCCTCAGCCCTCACTAAATTTCTCGCTATATCCCATCAAAGTTCAAATTTTCTCTATTTGATTGTCCTCAGATGCACCTCAGGAAAGCAGCCTAATGCCCTCATTTCTGTTAATCCTCTTAAGCCTTGTTAATGGAGATGTTTGGGGCAAGAGGCCAACTCCTATGCTATTTGCATCACAGAGCTCACAGGTAAGGACAGTCTCTGTGGGAAATGAATGGAACACAAGGAAAGAGGCAGGGAGGGGGGAAAGGATTTCTGTGGAAACCCCTGACTGCTGAGAGGAGTTGTCTCCATGGCTCTATTTGACCCTTCAAATCTGCAAATCGCTTGCTTACATGGAAGGGGTTTGGTCATGTTCTCATTACAAGGGCAAGGAATTCCACCGAGTGGGAATCACAAGTGAGGACTGGAACAGAGCTGCAGTAAGGCCTCTCTGATGAGGCGTTTCTCTTTGTGTGGGCCTGCGCCATTCTTTTCCACAGAGCAGCCTCCTCCGTGGTTTCAAGGTCGTGCTCCTCCACAATGGTGGCTAGTGCTCAGTCACCATGGTTCCTATGCCCTCTCTCTGGCCCCTTTCTACATTCTATCATTTACTGTTCTTTGGCTGTTAGTAAAGCAAAAGAAACCAAATATGGTTAGCCTACCAAAGGAAGAAATATTTTGGGAGAATATGGGGCATGTGTCCCTTTCTTTCCCATAGAAGTGGACTTCGAGTAAAGGATGTAGGGGCAAGTTTTTTGTTGTTGTTTTGTTTTTTGAGAGGTGCTTTCAGGAGGCCAGGTACAGGAGGAGAGTTATGAGTCAGGGAATGGTAAGGCAGCCGCTGTGGGTATGACAGGAAGCAGGCTTCCACTCCTGGAGATCAGGCCCAAACACTCTGAGAACCTCTGGGAAACAGTATCCTACCTCTGATTTAACCCACACTGGTGCCAGGAAGCTGGGGCATTTAGACTTCCATTTATCTGTAGTTACGAACTGCTCCTGGGAGTGTTAACTCCCTGGAATTGTTACTGCTACTGGCAGGCAGAGTAGGCGACCAGTCAGAGAATGGCCTCAGGCAGAGTTACATGGGCTTAAAGTAAAAAGCCAGTGGCTAAGTGCTAGTTTGTCTCCTTCCTTCCTTGTTGACAAATGCTATCCCTCCAGTGAGAGATAAGGTGTATTCCTCTGCCCCCTTGAAACTGGGTGGGCTGGTGACTTTTGAGAAATAGAATACAGGGAAGTGATGCCTGGCAGCTTGTGCCTGAGTCTGCTGGAACACTCATTCTGGGGGAAAACAGCAGCCAAGGAAGATGTCCAACTGCTCCAGGACTACCATGCTGTGAGGAAGCCCAAGCTTCTCACACGAAGAGGCCACAGGGACAGAGCCAGAGGCGCTGGCCAACCTTAGGCTGTTCCGGGCACCCCAGACCAGGTGTCATAGAGGTGAGCAAAGAAACCTTCATATGAACTTGGCTTCAGGCCTGGGTTGGACACACCTGCGTGGGGAACCCCCAAAGGAACCCATGACAGATAATAATAAATTGTTGTTTTACTCTGCTAAGTTTTGGGCTGGTTGTTATACAACACCAGATAACTGGAACAGTGAGTAAGGGTGTACTGGGTGCCAGGGGGGTTGGCAGAACACCAATTGTGTTGCTGCAGGACAGCACAAGGAATCAGAGAAAAAGCTGCTGTCCAAGACTCAGAAAAGATACTGAATTGACCTAGGTGGCAAGAAAGAGTGGACTGTCACTTCAGAACAATGCTCTTAACTGTTTCCTGTCCCAGAACCACTCCACTCAAGAGTCAAGATAATTGGACTCCAAATGTGGGTCAATGACATCTTGGGCCAGAGATGACAGGGTATCTGACTGACAGTGGCACCAAGATTGTGTAATGGAGAAGGTAGCTCTTAAAATAAAGGACGTGAAGAAGTAAGGAGACCAGAAGAAGGGGGATGGCTACTGGGAAGGAAAAAATAAGGAATGTAACTCCACCCCATCTCACCCCTAGTTCACTTTGCTAACTTCTGGGTCTCCAGTCATCAGTTTCAAAACCCAGGATAAGAATCAGATTTATCGAGTTCACCTTTTCAAGTTAATCCACACCAGACCCTAGTTTAAAAAGCTGGAGTAAGGTGGGAGGGCTCAATCACGTTGCAAAACCCTTAGTGTGCCTCCTGGCAGGGCCATGCTTGGGCTATGAACCTGCAAAAGGGCTCTGAATGGGCAGGCATTCTCTACTGGCCCTGGAGGCACAGGTGATGACCAGAGACTTTAGGTTGAAGTCCCAGCCTTACCAGTGGCGGGACTCTGCAGAAAATATGTAAAGTGTGATGGTCAGTTTCCTTCTCTGTCATCACAGTACCTACCCATTGATTTATTGGGAGGACCAAATAAAAAGCACCTAGCACACTGCCTGATATACGAGTGGTTAGCGGTAGAGGTGCTTCATTTTTAGATAAGGTTGAGGTCAGCCACTGTGACTGATGTTTAAGCTTTGATGAAGAGGACCAGAACCTGTGCAGAGGGTACAGCAGTAGCTGTGTACCTTGTCAATACCCTTCACCCTCGCCCTTCCAGTGAAGGCTGACTTCCAGCTGCCAGCCCTGCACCTCTTTGCTTGGGAGCTTTCTTTGTCTGTTGAAGTGAGCTCTACTCAAGGCAGGGGCAGTATAGGGAATTCGTGACCAATATGTCCCCTGACCCCTGTCCTCTGTCCCCAGCAGCTCCCAACCAATAACTGTAGGGAGCTGTTGTATAAGTACCCCAGTGCCAGAGCCCACTGGGTGAGTTGCTTCCGAGGCATGCATTCTATGGTATCTTCCATAATTCCTCAGAGGGATCCATCTCCAGCTGTCCACAATAATAGCTTGCTCGATACTGCATACCTAATTGGTGGCCTATCTTACTGCATCTCACTTCCCCACTCCGTCTGGTATTCCCTAGGAGCCTCTGCTAAATACATTACTTGCACTTGGATTCTTGTCTCAGGGTCTGCTTCTGCAGGGACTCAAACTATGAGAGGGAGGAAGGTTCCCCGGTCTATGACAAGAAGGACCCTGACTCTCGATATTTACCTTGTCCTGGCTTCTTATCCTCACGGGGCTGGTTCTTGGAACAAACACCTGGGCTCAAGTACTGGCCCCTGTCGTCCTCTAAGCAGCTCCCTGTGGTGCTCTCAGCTACCCTCCACCTAGACATCTGCAAGATTGGCATACATTCCACTGGTTAGGCCTGTGTTCTTCTCAGTTCTGTGTTCTTGCGAGCTGGGCTATGACCCACTAAGATGCTTGTCAAACTTGTCTTGCAGAGGAAGGAATATATTCCAGGAAGCCTGGGGGACTTCTGAAGAGACTATACTCACAAGCTCAGAATTCACTGCAGTGTTCTTCCTCTCCTAATAGTGTATGTGTATTTTGCATTTAACTCAAAATAAATGTGCTCTCTCTCTCTTTTTTTTTGTAAAAGAAAGTGAGTTTACCTTGATGTACACAGTAATATTTTTAATTCCTTACCAAAAGATAAAATTGGTGGCTCACTAAGATGGGCCATGCTCGTGCTTGGAATTGAGGGTTTTCTGGTAGTGCCCCAGCCTTTTATCTGGGCCTGTGGGAGAAGCATGGATCACTGGGTCACTTGGGACCTTCCTATTTCCTAGGCTACTTACTGACCATGATCAGAACCATTCAGGGCCTGACCTTAGGGACAGGGGAGCTTCTCAGCCCCTCCGGCCCTGCCTGGGGAGAGCCGAGGCAAGTGGCTTCCTGTCGGGTGTGGGCAGAGCTTATTGCTCCCGAGGCTCAGACTCAGCTCTTGGCTCCGGGGCAGATATTTAAAACTTGAGATGTCACAAAGGTCTTTATATTTTCTCTTCCCAGTATTGCCTGTCTCTTGGAACTACTCTCCTCTTTTAAAGACGATTGGGAGAATAGAGGAGTAAAAGAAAAAATGTAGTTTTCGTGGTGGCCCTTGGGATGCTCTCCGGCATGTGCCTCCCTTACACACCATTCCAGCATCTCTGAAATGCTCTATCAGAAATTCAGCCAACGGTTACTCTTCCTAAGAGTGTAAAAAAAGTTCCATTCCTTTCACTTTTTGAAAGCAGAATACCACAAAAATTTAGGATTTGTTGAAAAAAAATATTAATAAGCTCATGACATCCCTTGTCAATGCCCGGGTGATTGGGAGGAAGGGGTGAATGGGCAGTTCGCCTCAGTATGTCATCTGGGGGATGTTAAAGCAGGTTTGGGTCCCGAGAAGGTATCTTATTACTTTTAAAAATGCACACAGACAACATGTTTAACTCCAGTCATGACATTGTGTTACCTTTCTAAATTGATTCAAGAAGCTAATGGGATTTAATTTCATGTTATCCTGGCACAGCCAGTGTCCAGTCCGCTTTTTCCAATTTCCACCCCAACTCTCAAACCCAATGTGCCATGTGCTGATGAGCACAGAGGATAAAGAGGGCAGAGGGTGGGGCTGATGAGCAAATTAAATGGCCTATATCCCTTCAGCAAGCTTGCGAATTTATAGCTGAAACTTCACAACAGGCGCATTATTGTAACAACATCTGCATTTTATAATGCACCCTGTGACAGCAGCTCTGCCATTATCTGCTGTGCGGTTCCTCGTTTGCGCTGTGCCGAGCGCCCAAGGCATGGTCAGGGAAGGACTTCTTTCCGCGGTGATTAGATTTATGGCCCCGGTCTCCATCTGAGGAGAGATTAGCGAGACTAAGGCTGTTTAGTTTGGCAAAGACGAGGGGAGCGAGGGATGTGATAGGTACATTATGGAAATGATAAATGAAGAAAGGGAAGGCTTTTGAGGCCCCCTATTTGCCATTACAAAGGCACTTAACACACTCTGGTCCCCACTCCGAGCCTGTCATTAACCCAGGTGGTTCCAGGCTGTGGAGGGGGCAGAGGCTCGCAGAACCGGCCTCAGGGAAAGGCTCTGCACTGATGGGAAATGTCTGGGTGGATGTATTTATATGAAATAGCACCTATGGTTACATTAGTGAGGATCGGTTTACTGGGGCCATCCATCCTACTTTAGGGCATGGTGACAAGACTGGCTGTGCTTCCTGCTTCCCCGGGGGAGGGGGCCCCAGACGACTTGGCACCAGTCCCCTCTGCAGGGTGTCTGGGTTTCCAGCAGTTTTTTCTCCATAGGAGACGAGGGGGAATCCAAACATTGAATGGATGCAAATATTTGGGGCACTGCAGGGAGGG
Organism: Mormoops blainvillei; assembly: GCA_004026545.1. Taxonomy (NCBI): domain Eukaryota; kingdom Metazoa; phylum Chordata; class Mammalia; order Chiroptera; family Mormoopidae; genus Mormoops; species Mormoops blainvillei. The sequence continues at coordinate 979,220 of PVJD01000007.1, read as the reverse complement.
CATGCCAGGATGTGTCCAGTCCTTAGGAATTTAGTAAGGGCCAACCGAGACTGCTGGTCTTGAATTGAAGAGACCAGGAAACTGTTGATTTTATTATTCACCTGGGACTTCCCGGACCTCTGATCCCCAAGAGGACTGACTCTCTTAAACACGGGGGCTTGCAGACCATCTGGCTGATGCTGAGGGGCAATACCTTTGATGCCTAATGTTAGCAATGGGTTTTAGTGGCAGAATGTTGGGGGCATTCCCAGTTCTTTCACTGGCTCATTTTCCCTTCCTCAGTTTCCCCATGGAAGACTGCCATCCTAATCCTAGTCTCCCCAGGTTGGAGTGGGAGTGGTGGAGAGATCAGTGTGTTAATGTCTAGGGGCACTTTGAAGTCTGCACCGTGGAGAGCAGAGCTCCTTGGGGGCACTCCTGCCGGAAACTGTTCCAAACTGACCCCCCCGCCCCCCACGCCCCCCACGCCATGGGGAGTGAATTCTTCCTGGACTTCCACCCTTTCCTTTCCAATAGCTCCTGGGGCAACTAAAACACACTCTCCTTTGCCAAACTAACTTTCTATTACAGCCCCCCCGTTAATTCTGCTTTCCTCCGCTCCTTCCTCCCTCTCTCTCCCCTGCCTCTTCCCCTCCCTTTTTTCTTCCTTCCCTTTTTCTGTCTTTCCCCCCACTGCTGTGTGTAGGAATCGTAACTAAGAATTTTCTCTTGTTCGTGCACAAAAAATTTTTACATGGAGTGGCAACCAATTTGGTTGAGGGATCTCTCTTCCTCTGAAGCAGAAACCCAACAGTATCTGAGCGGCGCTCCAGACCTCGGATGTGCTGGGAACAGCAGGAGAAGCAGGGGGAAGAAATCACTGTGATTTTTCCCCCCTTTTTTCTGCTCTGGGTCATTCTCTTCAGAAGAAGGCTAAGACCCACTCCTGACCACACGCATACACACACAAGTACATACACAGACGCAGCCACCCAGAGTCCATGGTGTCTTTTCTGGGGATGTTGAAAGGAACATATGTGGGAAATCAGATGACCAGCGGAGGGGCTGGAGGACCCCAGCTGAGTAGGTAGGATGAACCATCTGGATAGCAGGTCATTGATAGGTACAGAATGGCTTGGGGTATATTATTTTAATCTTTGACCCAGGTGTTTTATTTATACCAATTTATGGCAAAATCATGTGCTGCTAAGCTTTTGTAAAGAGTAGAATTGATAAAGGCAGTAGTGAAGCAGGTTTTATAGGTGCCTAGAGCCAAACTAACAAAACTCAATGAAATGCATTATGAAGGGGAAGAACACAAAATCTGCACGATGCACCGAAGGCTGGGATTGCAGTGTATCATCATAGACACCTGGCATTGCAGGGCTTTTCTCATCTCCTGGTCTTGGTTGAATCTTAAACAATTTAAATGTGGTGTTTAAGGTCTCAGACCACAGGGGAAATAACAGAGAGATCCTCTGTTTAAGAGACCTGTGGAGAGAAAATGGAAAATGTCCTTCATGGTGTCGTTGTCCTTGTGAAGATGTGTGTGTAAAAGGTCAGCCAGGAGTCTCATTTTAGAAATAGCCCAGGATGGAGTCCTAAGCAATAGGTTTTTGTTATTTGATTTTTAATACTTTGACATTTTTCAGAGGTCTAGAATAGGCACGAGTTACAAAGATCCATTATAAATGCTTATGTAAGTCATGATCAAGATCATGGTTAAAGTGCAAGTCAAATCTTGATCACCATTTATATAAATGGCATGTTTCTTTAATCTGGACATCCTGTGTAGGTATCTGTTGTGTTCCTCAGTAGAGAGAAACAGTACTTTAAGAGGCAAAAATCTCCTTTTCAAAGCATTTTTATGTTCCCCTTTTCAGTTTCTTGTCTCTGCGTTCTTGCTTATCTCTGGGGCCCTCGCCAGTAGTCCAAGCAGGAATGGGATGATGGAAGTTGGGACAGGGACTGTCCGAGCTAGCTGCTTCTCCTTCTACTCACAGGGGGTTCAGGGCGTCCCAGGCCACCCACCCTGGTTTTATTTACTTCCAAGCCACAGTGAGGTCTGGGAGTCACTCACAGGCGGGGCCTTTTCCCTGGCGAGCAAGTCATCTCAGGGGGGCGGGAATCGCCCAGGGCAGTGTCTTTGAGAGATGTGGCTGATTCTGTCTCAGTTCTCCAGGGTGGTCAGCCTGTAATTTCAAGATTTACTGGCCTCACGGAGATAGCCACAAATGGGGCAACAGCGGTAATTACAAGAGGCTGCTCCACTAACCCTTGGTTACAAATGTTAGTTAGAAGCTAAAGAACCTGCATCCAGACATTTCCTAGAGTTGTATGGGCTCTGTGTCCTTTTCGCTTTTATTTTCCCTTCCTTAAATAAGAGAGGAGAGAAGGGGGGGGGTAGAGAGAAAGAGAGAGAGAGAGAAAGAGAGAGAGAGAGAAAGAGGGAGAGAGAGAGAGGGAAGTGGGGGCTGATCAATTCTTATTTAATTTCATTGTGGCCAGTAGGAGTTAGAAAGTCTTTGAAGCTCAAATTATTTTAATGCTTCTTTGGTTTGTTTTATATTTGGAATTGGAAAAAATTAGGAAGCTGCATTCCTAAAGCTCATGAGAATCAGTGTTATAAGTCCTGCCAGTTCACAACTGAAGATGGGCTAAAACAAAATGATTTTGGGCAAAATGTCTCCAAACTGAGCAAAAGAACTGAAACTTCTGGGACTCCTGCCCTCCTCACAGCCGCCTGGACCATGAGTCCTGGTTGTATTCCTGTCCCCTCTGAGAGTGCAGTTGGAGGGAGCTCTGCTCATATTGTGTTCATTATCCTTGGAGAACCCTCCCCAACTACACAGAAACATTAACCCCATGTGCCAGAGGAAAGTGACAAGAGACAGCCCTGGCTTCTGGAGACAGTTCCCAGCCTTTGCCAGTCTACTTACCCTCCTGGTCTAGGCCTCTCTGGGGGCAGTTAGAGTTCATTCACAGGACCCTGGAGGGATTTGAAAATTGAACTGACCCCAGAGGAAAAGAAGAGCATTGGGCTGTTTGCCTCCATTCCTATCTTAATTTCCAAAGTTTAAACCCACCTCAGGCTTTTTTGATGTGCTCTGGAAGACTACCAGATCCCCCACTGAGATTACTTCACACTTGGGAGTCAGTGTAAGGTTGCTTTCAAGTCAGGTCATCAGCTTTTCCTTCCCTTGGAAAGGCCTTGCGCTTTTAGGGCTCCCACCAAAGATCCTCAAAGTCTAACATCTATCCTGGAACAGGCCACTTTTACCTCCCTATCCCTGGGAGTCTGCCTCTGCAGAGCGGCATCCCGACTCCTGTCAGTGAGATGCCTTGCAGGGACGCTCTGAGGACAAGTTTTCCTTTTGCCACAGAGAGCTCTTCTGTGCGGGGGTGGGGTGGGGGGCAAGGCAACGCAGTGACATTAATAACAACTGTGGTGACCAACCTCTCCAGTGTGTCCACCTCCTCCTGGAGTAGAGCAAGCTTGCAGGGAGGGGATGGGACTTGAGGGGGAGTTTGCCACCCCTAAATATGCTTTTTTTTTTTCTTTTTGCATATTGATGATTTCAAGGTAGTTATTTTTAAGAAGCAAGAGACTCCATAAGAGCCTTTTACCCCCCACCCCCCTTAGCTACCTAAAGGAATTCCGACAGAAAAACCTGCTTAGAGAAAGGAGGTGTCACTTTAGCATAATGTGAACTAAGTGCGGCAGGCAGGGAGGAGGCTAGCAAGTCTGTTCCATTGGACACCCCTCTGTGTCCCCTTGTTTCTGGGTGGCCCAGAAAGCCCAGCAAGAACTCACCACATGTTTGCCCTCTCTCATCTATCTGCAAATTTGCCTTCCTGCTTGTTGAAATCCAGGCCACTACCCTCCTTTCTCCTTAGCTCAGGAGGGCATATCCGCCTCAACTTCCTGATCCGTCCTCTGGTCCCACATTCTTAAGGAGTCCCCAGGTGTACATATGTAATAAACTTGGTTATCTTTCTCTTGTTAATCTGTCTCATGTCAATTTAATTCTTAGGTCAGCCAGAAGATCGAAGAGGGGAAAGAGGGGGAAATTTTCCTCCCCTACAAATTTCCCCAAGTGCCCTCCTTCCTGCGTAACTTCAGAGGATACACTGATGGACTAGAATAAGCAAAGTGGTTCCTGCTGAAATAACTGACCTTTTCTTGTCTGCTCGAGCGAGCAGGTTCCAAAGTGGCAATTTCCAAAACTTGACACCAAACATAATTGTCTTGCCTTGACCGAAGTGAGTTTGTGGAAGGTGTCTCAGGACACGAAAGCTTATCCCTGAGTTGAGGCGCCATTGCCAAATCCTTGGAAATTAGGTATATGCCAGTGGCATAGAGGTGAGGGTGCTTATTTTGGGGCAAGCTGATCTGAATTTAGATGTTGACTACATCATGTATCAGCTTAGAGATCCAGAGTAAGCCATGCCAACTCTCTTTGCCGCAGTTTCTCTGTCTGCCATGTGGGAATGATGGTGACTTGTACCCAGTGCATTGTGAGGATTACAGGTGATGAACAAATGATGAGACTCCAGCATGCCACCTGGCAGGAAGCAGCACTTAATAAATGCCAATCAAAACTGGGTTTGAGTGAATGGATTACCCTTCTCTCATGGCCTTCTAGTACTAAATACTGGAAACCTAGATCCCCTGCACGGATTTGCCTAGTCCAGGAGGGCTCCCCCAGCTGCACATTTAACAACAAAGAGCCAAACGAAAGCTTCGACTGAAAGCCGTGTCAGATCCTGAACCCCAAACTCACTTATTGACATCTGAAGCTGAGTCACCTTTTCTTAATCTTTTTCTCATTTTTGAGTATCATTTATTGATCATCATTTGTCAGGTGTTTTTAAAAACAAAACAAAACAGTTTAAATATAGAGTCTCATTTAATTCTCAATAACACTTGGGAGGTGTGAGGGTTAATCTTATGTGCCAACTTGATTGGGTCACAGGTGCTCAGATTATGGTCAAACATTATTCTGGGTGTGTCTGTGAGAGTGTTTTTGGATGAGATTAACATTTAAATAGATAGACTGAGAAAAGCAGATTGCCCTCCCTAATGTAGCTGGGTCTCATCTAGTCAGTTGATTGCCTGAACAGCACAAAAAAGCTGACCTGCCTTTGAGTAAGAGAGTATTTTTTCTCCCTGATGTCTTCAAACTGGCCACTGACTTTTTCCTGCCTCCAGACTTGTACCGAAACATTGGCTTTTCCTGGGTCTGGCGCCTGGGGGCCTTCGCACTGAACTACACCATTGACTCTCCCAGCTTGCTGGCTTACACTGCGCATCTTTGGGCTTGTCAGCCTCCATGATTACACAAGCCAATTCCTTTTAACGACTCCCTAATTATATATCCCGTTGGTCTGTTTCTCTGGAGGTCCTTGACCAATGCAGGAGGATAGGACTGCAGTGGGTGTGTGTTATGAATTTGAGTCTTGCCTGTACCACTTCTGAGGCATTTTGAGTAAGTTTCCCACTCCCTGTGCCTGTTTTCTCATTGGTAAAATATATACAATAATCGTACCTGCCATTTGGTACAATTTTTTTTATGATATTAAATAATAAATGTTTGCAAATGCTAAGCATAATGCTGGGTACACAGGAGGTGCTCAGTGGGTGTTATCTATTATGGCAACTGAGAAGCTCAGAGAGGTTAACAACCAGAAGTCACACAGCTCCTGACAGAGCTGTGCTGGCTGACTCCAGACCCTCTCCTATCTTTTGGACCAGTTTCACTCACTAATGCTCCTCTCACCATCTAGTGACCACACCTGAGGGAGTAGCTGGACTGAAGCAGAGCTGTGTTCAGATCTCTATTGTTCAGCTGCATGGCCACATGGGTGGCCTTGGCGTGGAAGCAGCTGTTATTCCTGGCCTCCGCCAATCTTTGTAAAATTGAATGCGACCATACATCTTGCCTTTGTCCAACTACTGGGATGCTTTGTTTCTTCTTCCACCTTCTGCCCTCCCTGCAGACCTCTGGCCAGCGGGCTGGAGTTATTTCCCAACTGTGGTAGCAGGCAGTGCTCCTGAGCTATTGTGTCTGGGCTGTATGGCATGTGGATTGGGTGGCGCAGGACTGGGTACAGAACACACTGCTAGGTCCTGGGAGGTGTGCAAAAAGAGGAAAGCACACGGGCTGGCCCTTGAGATGCCACCATCGAGTGGGGGAAGTAGAGCAATACTGACCAAGAAAAGGCCCCCAAATAGAACTTAGCAGCCTGGGCACATAGGCACATAGCAAGACAAATTCTGCTTACCCAGGTAAATGACCAGTAAGGCTTTATTTAAGGCACTGAACCTGGATATGGCGAATCCAAAATGATACCAGGAGGAGGTGTGCAGAAGACTATTTTGAAGAATACATATGACTCAACAGAGTAAATGAGAAGGTACATATGCAAATTCCTTCAGTAATTATAATTTGCACCATAGAATTAATAGTAATAATTGTAATGTCTATTTATTGAACACTTATTACGAACCATGTGTATGGAGTACACCTGTACAGAACATTTCATGCAACAGTTTATTCAATCTTTTCATTCTACACAAATTTCTTCAGTTATTATAGGGAATGTTTGTAAAAATAACAGTAATAATGATAACTTTTTAAAAAAGATTTTATTTATTTTATTTTTAGACAAAGGGGAAAGGAGGGAGAAAGAGAGTGAGAGAAACATCAGTGTGTGGTTGCCTCTTGCACACCCCCACCAGGGACCTGACCCACAACCCAGGCATGTGCCCTGACTGGGGAATTGAACTGGCGACACTTTGGTTCTCAGACTGATACTCAATCCACTGAGCTATACCAGCCAGGACTAATAATGATAACTTTTGATTGAGCACTTATGATGGGCCAGATGCCTAGATACTGTGCTCAGTATCTTTAAAAAAAAATCAATTTACTTATTGATGAGAGAGAGAGAGAGACATCAATTTGTTGTTTTGCACTTATTTATGCATTCATTGGTTGATGCTTGTATATGCCCTGACTGGGGATTGAACGCGCAACCTTGGCATATTGGAATGATGCTCTGAAAGACTGAGTTGCTCGGCTAGGGCTGTGCTCAGTATCTTTACACACTCAGTATCTTAGTATTGCATTTAATCAACATAGTAGTCTGGGGGTGGACATTAATACTTGCGTTTTACATATGCAGCATCTGAAGCACAGAGAGATTAGTGACTTGCCCAAATCACACAGGTCATAAGTGGCAGAGCACAAATTTGACCTCCCAGGACTGTGTTAATGCTGAATATTGTAAGAGTCCTTGTACTCAAAGAGTTTTCAATTTAGATATGGTGCTTACAAGTAATATTAATACCCTAAGTTAGATAAAACCATCAACAGGATAGAGATTCTATTTTGTTAAGTTTTTTGCATATTAAGATCTGGCTTTATAGAAAAAACATTGACAAAGAGCCTTATTGATAAATTCATTTCCAGAGTAGAATTATTTTTCTTGTTTTTCTTTATTAATATGCACTGGCAAAATGCCAGTCCATGAGGTGTTAGCTTTTTTTCACCCATTTTAAAGCACTGGAACTGCTTGTGGTAGGCAGCTTCTGCCACAGCCCCCAATGATCTCTGCCCTGTAGTACTCTTGCCCCTGTGTAATCCCTCCCCTTTGAATGTGGGCTGGACCTACGGACTTGCTTCTTCTAAACAGAATACAGCAAAAGTGTTGGGATGCCTCTTTCACGATTAAGTAGCAAAAAGACCGACTTCAGCTTGCTGGCTCTCTGTCTCCTGCTGGTATTACGGCCCTCTTGTTTGCTCGCTGGGAAGAAGCCAGGTGCCATATTTGGAACCTTCTTATGGAGAGGCCTACGTGGCAAGGAGCTGAGGGCCCCCTCTGGCCAGTGGCCAGTAGGGAACTGAGTCCTGCTAACAACCATGTGGGCCTGGAAGCAGATCCTTCTCCTTACTTTGCCGTAAGACCACAGCTCTTTCCAACACATTAACTGCAGCCTGGAGAGGCCCTGTAGCCAAGGGCCCAGGTAAGCCATGCCCAGATTTGTGACCTGTAGAAACCGTGAGATGTTTAAGTTTGGGATAACGTGTTATGCAGTGATAGATAACCAAACAGGCCCTAGAAAGTTAGAAACTATCTCTGGCAACAAGCTTTTGTATGGCCCTCACCCTTGTCCTGTAGCCCTCCCTGCCCCACCTGAACCCCCTCTCAGCCAACAACAGACCAAAAAAAAAAAAAAGACTTTTTCACATTGTGGTATATGAAATGGCAAACTCCCTCCTTGGCCAGTGTGTCAGTGATAAGCTCTCAGTCCTCATCTTTCTGGAACATTCCAAAATGACCGATACCATCAATCACTCCTTCCTATTCACACACGTTCTTCAGGTCATTGCACTCTCCTGCTTCTCCTCCTGCCTCACTTGTGGCTTTGTCCTACTTAACTCTCTTCTTCTCAACCTGTCGACACCATGAAACTTCACGTTTCAGGCTTCAGTCTTTGTCTCCTCCCTGGACACTCACTACCTTGGTGAACCCCTTCAGCTGCATGGTAGCAAATGCCACCTGGATCGCAAAAAGTCTCAATCTCTATTTCAAACTCAGACTTCTTTCTTGACTCTAGACTTGTGTATCTAATTCCCTACTTGAGATCTCTACTTGGAGGACTTCTGGCTGAGATGGAGGTGTAGGTAGGTATACTTTGTCTCCTTGCACAACCAAAAGGATGACAACAACAAATTTAAAAACAAAAAATAACCAGAACTGTCAGATAATGGAAATGTATGGAAGTCTGGCAATCAAGGAGTTAAAGAAGAAACATCCATTCAGACTAGTAGGAGGGGCAGAGATGAGCAGCCGGGGTGGAGGGGACATGGCAAGGGAGCTGCTGGTGGACCACGGTGGTCAATGCAGTGGCTGGCAGACTGGGCAGTCCCACATTTGTCAGCAGATAAACTAGGAAGAACTGGGGAGTGAGAGAGATGTGCAATCAAGGGTTCCAGTGCAAGAAAAGAAAGCCTCAAAACCTCTACCGGTAAATACCTGGAGGGATTGTGGAGGCAGGAGAAACGGCCAGTCTCAGAGGAGAGCTCATATGAGGGGCTCACAGGGTCCTAGAATGTATACAAACCCACCCACCCTGGAATCAGCACCAGAAGGGCCCAATTTGCTTGTGGGTAGTGGGGGAAACCAGTCAAGAGCCCAGCAAGCAGCATTATTCCCTCTCAGGTCCCTCCCCTGCATACAGTGCCATGAGGCACTGATGCAGGTTGCCCTGCCCTGGCAAATGCCTAAGGCTCTGCCCCTCACAATGTAATAGGCACGCCAAGACCAAAAAAGTATGGTCCAAAGGAAATAACAGATCAAAGTTCCAAAAACACAACTAAACGATGAAGAGACAACCAACCTAACAGATGCAGAGTTCAAAACACTGCTAATCTGGATGCTCACAGAATTGGTGGAGTATGTTTGCAATATGGAGGAAAAAGGGGAGGCTGTGCAAAGTGAAATAAAGAAAAATATACAAGGAACCAACAGTAAAGGGAAGGAAACTGGGACTCAAATCAACAATTTAGAGCAGAAAGAAGAAAGAAACATTCCACCAGAACAGAATGAAGAAACAAGAATTCAAAAAAATGAGGAGAGGCTAAGGTACCTCTGGGACAACTTTAAATGCTCCAACATCCAAATCATAGGGGTGCCAGAAGGAGAAGAGGAAGAGCAAGACATTGAAAGCTTATCTGGAAAAATAATGAAGGAGAACTTCCCCAATTTGGCAAAGGAAATAGACTTCCAGGAAGTCCAAGAAGCTCAGAGAGTCCCAAAGAAGTTGGATCCAAGGAAGCACACACTAAGGCACATCATCATTACATTACCCAAGATTCAAGATAAGGAGAAAATTTTAAAAGCAGCCAGAGAAAAGGAGACAGTTAACTACAAAAGAGTTCCCATAAGACTATCAGCTGATTTCCTCAAACAAACATTACAGGAAAGAAGGGGCTGGGAAGAAGTATTCAAAGTCTTGAAAGACAAGGACCTACATCCAAGAATACTCTATCTGGCAAAGCAATCATTTAGATTGGAAGGGCAGATAAAGTGCTTCCCAAAGTAAAGTTAAAGGAGTTCATCATCACCAAGCCCTTATTAAATGAAATATTAAGGGGACTAATCTAAGAAAAAGAAGATGATCAAAAATATGAACAGTAAAATGAGAACAAACTCACAACTATCAACAACTGAACCTAAAAAAACAAAAACAAACTAAGCAAATTACTAGATCAGGAACAGAATCACAGAAATGGAAATCACATGGAGGGTTATTGGTGGGGAAGGGGAGGGTAGACAATGGGGTTAAAGGTACAGGGAATAAGAAGCATAAGTGGTAGGTACAAAATAGACAGGGGGAGATTAAGAATAGTATAGGAAAAGGAGAAGCCAAAGAACTTATATATACAACCTCTGGGCAAGAACTAAGTGGGGAAATGGTGGTGGAAGGGGGCGTGCAGGGTGGAGGGGAATGAAGGGGAGAAAAAAATGGGACAACTGTAATAGCATAATCAATAAAATATATTTAAAAAAAAAAGAGATTTCTGCTTGGAGATCTAGTAGACTTTGCAAATTCAGTGTGCCCTAAAATGAGTCCTTGTCTTCCCCCTCAAAACATGCTTCTTGTGCAGCTCTACCCATTTGAATGGATAGGAACACTAACCTTTCAGATGCTTATGCCAAAAACCTTGGCCCCATCTGGACTCTTCTTTCTCACACTTTCCATCTAATCTGTCAGCAGGTCCTGTAAACTGTATCTTTAGAATATATTACATCTAGAATTTAATCTATCTCATCGCCTTCATGGATACTACCCTGGTCCAGCCACTATCACTTTTCTCCAGGATTACTACAATAGTCCCCAACTGGTCTCTCTGCCTCTCCCTGTATCCATCCCCCACCCCAGTGTGGTCCCTCTGCAGTAAGCACAACAATTCTTCTAAAGCCCCAAGTCAGATCAAGCCACTCTTCTGATCTAGGCCCTCCAACCCGAAGACTCTACGTGGAATGTCCTTGCTTACTCTGCTCCAACCACAGTGGTCCCTGGTCACATTCTTGCCTTGGCTCTTTGCTCTGGCTGTTCCCACACGTCAACTTCACGTCCTTTAGATCCTTCTTCAAAATGTCACCTGTTCATTGAAGAACAGTTAAAAATTGCAAGTCTAATCCTCAGTATTCCCCAGATCTCTTACTTGGGTATACTTTTTATTTTCCCTGTTGCATTTATTACCTTATATTATTTGCTTTAAAATTTTTTTGTTTGTCGGGATGATTAGGTAAGAAACAGAAACAGAGGGCATCCAAATAGCGAAGGAAGAAGTGAAACTCTATCTATTGGCAGATGACATGATATACAGAAAATCCTGAGAAATCCACTAAAAAACTATTAAAACTAGTAAATGAATCCAGTGAGGTTGCAGGACACAGATCAATATATAAAAATCATTGTATCGAACAATCCAAAAATAAAATTTAGGAAACAAGTTCATTTACAGTAACATCAAAAAGAATAAAATACTTAGAAATGAATTTAACAAAAAAGTGCAAGACTCGTACATTGAAAACTAGAATACATCATTGAAAGACATCAAATGGAAAACTTAATATTGTTAAGATGGCAATACTTCCCAAATTGACCTACAGGTTCAATGCAAATCCTATCAAATGTCAATGGCCCTTTTTTTTTTTTCCAAAAATTGACAAGCTGATTCTAAAAATCATATGGAAATTCAAGGTGCCCCCCAAAACAAAACAATCTTGAAAAAGAATAGAGTTGTAGGACTCACAGTTCTAAGTTTCAAAACTTACAAAGCTCTAGTAATCAAGACAGTATGTTATTGATATAAGCTAAATATATAGATCAATGGAATAGAATTAAAAGTCCACAAATAAACCCTTACATTATGTTCACCAAAATCCATTCAATAGAGAAAGAAAAATCTTTTCAATAAGTGGTACTGGGACAAATGTATATCCACGTGCAAAAGAGTGAAGTTGAACCCTTACCTTATGCGATATACAAAGTTAACTAAAAATGCATCATAAACCTACATGTAAGAGTTACAACTATAAAACTCTTAGAAGAAAACAAGGCTCATCTATGTGACCTTGGGTTAAGCAAAACTTTTGTATATATAACACCAAAAGCATAAATGACAAAAGAAAATATAGATGAATTGGGCTTCAACAAAATTGAAAACCTTTTGTGTTGCAAACGATACCATCCAGGAAGTAAAAAGGAAACCCACAGAATGGGAGAAAATATTTGCAAATCATGTCTGAGAAGGTTATAGTATGTAGAACATATAAAGAACTCCTACAACTCAGCAACAACAACAAAAAACAACCCAATTAAAAAACAGGCAAGGACTTGAATGGCTATGTCTCCAAAGATTTACAAATGGTCAAAAGCACATGAAAAGATGCTCGACATCATTAGTCATCAGGGAAATGCAAATTGAAATCCTAATGAGATGCCACTTCATACCTACTAAGAAGGCTATAATAATAATAAAAAAAAGGAAAATCGTTAAGTGTTGGTGAGGATGTGGAGAAGTAGGAACCATCATACCTTGCTGACGGAAATGTTAAATGGCGCAGTCCTTGTGGAAAACAGTTGGTAGTTTCTCAAAAAACTGAAGGTAAGATTACTAATTTTACACTTAGGTAAATGCCGTAAAGGATTGAAAAGAGGTATTCAAATAAAAAATTGTTATGGCAGCACTCTTCTTGACAACCAAAAGGTATAAACAACCCAAATGTCCATCAACTGATGAATAAATATTAAAATGTGGTATATCTATGCAATGAAATATTATTTAGCAATAAAAAGGAATGAATGATGTGCAACAAAAAATGGATGGGCCCTGAAAAATCATGCTAAGTGAAAGGAGCCAGTCACACAAAACCACATATTGTATTATTTCACTTATATAAAATGTCCAGGACAGACAAATCTATAGAGACAGAAACTAGATTAATGGTTTCCAGAGACTGAAGTTAGGGAGAAAATGGAATGCGGAGTGACTAATGTGTACATGGGGTCTTTTTGGGGATTATGAAAACGATGGTTTCCCAACTCTGAATACAATAAAAACCACAGAATTGTACATTTTAAATGGATGAATTTTCTGATATGTGAGTTGTATCTCAGTAAAGCTGTTTAAAATAAATTATGCTTGTTGTTTATTGACTCTCTCCCCTACCTAGAGTTGAGTGACACGAGGGTAGGAACCTTATCTGTTTTGTTCACTCATGTATTCTCAAGCACGTAGAACAGTTCCTGGTGCTCAATAAATATTTACAGTATCAAGGCATATGGGAAGGTTTTGTGTTAACTTTTTTGGTTTCCAAACAATACAAATATCCTAGCACTGGGCAATAATTTTATCTATGGTCTATCACATTAACCTACATGTAAAGAAATTAGTTTGTTACCTTTCTCAGATGGGATTTTGATCAGACACAGTGAAGTCAAAGAGCTCTGGTAGATGCCTGGTCTCAGTGGGACAGCGGGCAGGATGGGTTGTGGTCAAGAAGGCTGAGCCTGGGTCCAGGGGAACGGCAGACTCTGCCATCCTCTAAAGCAGAAGGCGTAGGCTACTGACTCAGGAGCCAAATCTGGCTTCAGACACGTTTTCAAGGCTCCTGCTGTGTACACCTGGCATCTATGTGTGTATTCCTGCCCTCTAGCTCAGCATGGTGCTCAGGTACAGGACTTGGTGGGAGAAGCTTGGCTGGATTTTAACCTCCACATACCCCTTCATGGGCGTCCTTGAGAGGTGGACATGATATACCACCTTATACAGTGGCCCTGTGCATTAAAAAAAAACAAAAAAACTTCCATTGATTTTAAGATTCAAGTGCACACAGCTTATATGAAAAGTCATCCCAGGAAATGCCAGCAGAGGAGTAGGGACAGGAGGGAGGAAAAGGGTGGAAGGCAGTTAAGGGCCAATGATCAAACTCAGTACGGTGCTGCATCCCGTGGAAAGTCTGGGGAGCATTGTAGGACCCAGGCCTCAGAGTTATCCTAGCAGCAGGGAGGAGACTGGGGCATTTGTTCACCAAATCCTATCAGTTGCTGAGGGCTGCTGCTGGGGGTAGCAATTCCCCAATAATTCCTGCCTCTGCACAAGGCGGAGGGGCCTTTCAATGCTTCAGAGAAAGCCCCGGCCCAGCGATGTTCTTACTGGCAGCCAGGCCTCAGCTTGCACACACCAAAGTGGTAAGGCCCTAGAATCTGGGCATGGGACCTATTGTTTCATTTTGGTTGCCAATATCTTAAAATTGGGGAGCTTTTATGCAAAAATGTGAATTTCTGGCTTCTTGAGGGAAAAATGTGAAGACTTGGCAAAACTGGGCTGACATTTCCACTTGGCGGCTCTGCACTGACCAGGCCTGCTTTAAAAGGGGCCTTTTCTTCCCAATCCTGATGGGCACTTGCCTTTGTGATTCTTGCTTGAGGCCACACAACTTTCAGCCCAGAGTGCATGGGTGATAGCTGAGCTGATGTGCCCTATGAAAAGTGGCATAAAGAAAAATATGCTATAAATGGATTTTTTTTTCATTTCCCCCCCAAAGAGCTATGACCAGCATATGCTTGACTTGTTGTGAGAGTGTTGAAAGCTCTTGCCGGTATTTTCATATATGTAACTCCCCCAAATCTAGGAGGGCCAGGGCTTTGACCAGGGGCCCCTTCACGCACGACTGGCCTTCTGACTCGCATGACCAAGCCTGAGACACTGGAGGACTCAACAGGCCAGCGTTGTGTGAAGCCTCCGGTCTGGGTCTGGCCTGAGGCCAAGGCTTGGTGGTGTTCCTGCTGGAGAAATCTGCTGATGCCGTGTGGCTCGGGCCTACTTAGTGCCACGGAAGCCGCTCGGGGGTCCTTGTACAAGATGCGGGAAGAGCGGTGCCTGTTAGTAGCCAATTGGGCATCACAATAATCAGTTGCTATGGCAAGTAGTGTGAACAGATTGTTTTCATAGACTCTACCTCTCCTCTTTGCATTCAGAGCCAGTCTTTTAACTTACTCTGTGCAGATGCAGAAAATCTGACCATGGGCCCCTGTAGTTTTGGCACTGGTCTGTCTATTTGGCCCTTTCTCATGTTCCCTGGCAGTTCCATAAGGGTGGGTCTTCGCTCAAGCATCTCTTTCACTTCTACCTGGTCTTGCAACGTGGCCTGTCCAGCATGTCAGTTGCAAAGTAGTGGGACTTCTTGCAGAGGGGTCCAGCACTCCCAAGTGGCTGCTCCCAGAAGGAGAGAGCCTGGCAGGCCCTGTGCCACCCTTGATGATCTAGCCTTAGAAATCATGTGGCATTACTTCCAAGTCCTTCACAAAGGCCTGTGCAGTTTTAAGCATAGGGGACATGAACTTCACCTTTTGAAAGGGGAATGGTAGATCCCTGGAAGATCACATGGGAGGGAAAATAGTGTTGTAGCCATTTTTGGAAAATGTCATCTGCCGCAGCCTCTTAATTGGGATCCTGGGCTATGGACTGGGGTGTAAGCCCAGAGATTCTGGAAACTCTGGAGCTCTGGTGGGCCCTTTGCTACCACTGGTTACTGGAATTAGCAAGCCAAAGTGGACCACGGTTTGTGGCTGCTCTCTGTGTCCCTCGGGTTTGGGGCTTGGATGAGCTAGCTGTGAGTTCTGTCACCAGAGATTTTTTAGTGAATAGTCGTAAATGGGAGAAATATCAGAGCCCAGACAATATTCATTGATTTTTCTGGGGTTTACCAGGTGACAAACCTGTCCCTAACATTTGCAGGACTGGAAGCAAGAGTATACATGGAGGCCTGCTTACCAGATGTCTAAATATTTATAGTTTACAAATATTTACACTGTATTTATACAATTTATAAACTGATTGTTAAATAAATATCTTATCCTGCCATCTTGGCAATTATCCGTCAACACGATCTGGAAGGCTTAATTTGGATTGGGATTTCTTGGCTTCCTGGGAGGAGAAAGTCAGTCCTTAGCCCTTGATGCAAGCCCTACTCACCTCACACCCCGTTCTGTTCCACACTGCAAGGGCTTAGAATGTCTGAGGGCTAACAGTCCAGCCAGAATCTATCTCCAAGCTCCATCTGTACACCCTGCAAATAGTCACTTCTTGGTTAGTTCTTGGGCCTAAAGTGTACACCCAGGAAGCACAGGCCATCACGGGAGGTCGATCAGGGAAAGAGGCCCCACAGCCCATGGAAGCAGGGAAACCTGGGTCTCATGTCCCGAGAGCGTAGTTTAGGTGGGCTGTGCAGGCTGGTCCCAAGCCTAGAGGTCCCCTCACTCCATTGGGACAGTGGGTGGGTAGGAGTTGAGTGGCCAGAGAAGGGTCAGATGATTCCTCAGAAATGTGGGGGAGGCCAAAGGAAGGAGTCCCCATCGTCCAGGTACACTGATGTCCCGATTAGTGTCTGATCCGCCTGACTTCAGGGGTGCTGCTTCTGACAGCCCTGGGGGTGCTTTCTATGGGTAGATTTGGGTAGATTTCCACAGGGAGGGTAAATGTAACATTTAAATGTCTTCACCATTTATGAAGATAATACACATTTTGTTATTTTTAGTTCCACTGAGAAGAGGAAATTGGAAATTCGATGGATTCTTGGACAGTAGTTCCTGTTATTGCACAAAGCTTCCTTCAGAACCTCCTGGTAATATCTACCACTCCCTGAAGCATGGTGTAAAATGCTGTTCAGGTACTGTTTCCTTCAATCCTTACCACACGCCTACGAGGCAGGTGCCTTTATTTTCCACATTTACAGGTGAGAAAACTGGAGCTCAGAGAAGTTAAGTAATGTACCCAAACTCACATGGTTAGTGAGTAACAATTTCAGGATTTGAACCCAAGTTTCTCTCTCCAAAGCACATGCTTTTAACCGCTACACTTGAGGAAACCTGGATATAAACAATGTTGTTCTGCTTTCAGTTATTCACTGGCAGCTTCCTGGGAGCCCCTTCATCTGGGTATAGGATATCCTTGGATGCAGGAAACAAGCCACCAACTAGCTTCCTGCACACCTCTGTCCAAACTTGCATTTTGCATCAGGGCCCTTCCTTAGGTTGGACCGTTGGTTAGAAGAAGCTGCAGAGCTGAACCATACCACACAATGCTTTTGTGATGTGCAAATATGCCATCTAAAGAGGGAAAGGAATTTTTTTCTATTTGGTTTCCTGCCAAACCAATTCAAGACATACAGAAAATTTAGGTCTTTGATTCCCCTTATTTTTGTTTCCCTTCTGCATTTGGCTTTCCCTGGAGTAGACTCTCATTCCATTTCCTATTATCTTTGATTGAATTATAAAACCGGAAGAATTTGCAGAGCTAGCCAGAGTAAATGGGTCTTGCTAATCCCGTGGTTAAAGGTCAAATCAGCAAACACTTGGGTGTGAAGTGTCCAGGGCCAATTTCATTATGGTCCGTATTTGTAAAACCTGGGTGAGAAAAACTGTATCAACAACCAGGAAAGGATACCTTCAGTGGTTTTTCTATTTCACTTTATCCCAGCCCATTCTACAGCACACTGCAGAAATTTGACTCTCCGTAAGAAAAGTCATCTACCCTTCTGATCCAGCATTCTCATCTGGAAACATTGCTCTTTATTCAACCTCACAAGTGTTCTTGGTGCATTAGCAATTCGGGTTCAAGGCAAAAGCTCTGCCTCCAAAGAACAGAGTTCCCAGGCCATAGTTTATCTTGTTACTGACTTAGAAAGACTGTGGATGCACTGTATGCTTGACTGGGAAACACCTGATGCCATTTGACATTGTTACAAAGAGCAGAGTCAAAGGAAAGTCTGTATGGTAAATTGCAGAATTGTTCCCGGATTTTTACCCTTCCCTGTATTTATGTTCTTTTCCTTCTGACTAGATGTGGAGAATATTTTCCTGCCCCAATGATGTTGGGTTTGGCCATGGGATTGGCTTGGCCAGTAGGATATTAGTGGGTAGAGTGCAAAGAAAAACTTGAAATGGGCTCGTGTAATTAGGTCTGTCCTCTTGTGCTTCTATTGTCGCCATGAGAATGTGTCCCAGAGAGCCCGTTCAGCCCAAAAGAAAAGAAAATGTGAGGAGCAGACCCAAAACAAACCTGCAACCTGGAGTCAGGCTCAGCACAGAGCCCCACTGAACACAGATAGGCAAGCTGGAAGGCATAATAAATGTTTGTTGTTCTAGCCACTAGTTTGGAGTGTTTTGTTTTGCAATAATATTATGGCAAAAGTTAATGGATACAGTCTACATTAGACTGGGTTCTTGAGAGAAACAGAACCAAAAAGATAGAGATAGATAGGTAGGTAGATAGACAGACAGACAGATAGTCGATAGGAGATTTACTATGAGGGGTTTGGCTTAGGTGATTATGGAGCCTGAGCAGTCTGCAACCTGGAGGCCCAGGAAAGCCAGTAGTGTAGTTTCAGCCTGAGTCCAAAGGCCTGAGAACCAGGAGCGCCGATGTCTGAAGGCTGGAGAAGACAGATGTCCCAGCTCAAGCAGAAGGCAAAACTGCCCCTCAACCTCTTTGTTCTGTTTGTGCTCTCAGTAGACTGCATGATGCCCAACTGCCTTGGTGAGAATGATCTTCTTTACTCAGTTTACAGATTCAAGTTCTAATCCCTTCTGGAAATACCCTCACAGACACACCCAGAAATCATGTTTTACCAACTATCTGAGCATCCCTTTACCCAGTCAGAATGACTCATAAAATTAACCATCATACAGTCCATCAGAGACTAGTTAAATTTATATCCTTAGAACTTAGGGAAGCAAGGATGCCCATATCACAGCTCTGCTAAGTAGCTTTGAAGAGTCTCCAGTTGATCCAAGTAGATTAACGGTAGACCTCTTGCAGAAGTTCAAGTGATCTGATAATATAGAATTTATGGATAACTTCTAAGGCTGAACAATGGCCATTTAAGAAAGTTTGCCTGGCAGGGAGGAGACGGAATGAAACGTAGCAGTCATGAATAGGGCTGTGAAGTTCACAGATGAGGTAAAATCATGAAATAAATACTGGGAGCAAAAAGGAACATTGTATGTATGTTCTTTGGGACTAAATTTCTCAAGACTCTACCCTGTGGGAGCTGAGTGAATGGTTTGCGTGTGTGTGTCTATGGAGCTGTTTTTCTTGATTCTTTTTTGTTCTCTGGCTGTGGATTTGTTAGAAAAGATTTTTTTCTTTCGTAAACTGGTATTTGAATAACTGCCTGAAGCCACCCTGTGACAAGTTTGGCCTCTGTGCCTGGGCCTCTATTTTCCTCTTTCCTCATTTACTTAGTCCCCTGGCTGTAGATCCCATCTTGATCCTGAAGAATTGAAAATATTTCTCCAGCCATGGCTCTCCTCTGCGCTCCAATCTCTGTATACAGCTGTCAACTTGAGAACTTCATCAATAGGTGTAACAGTTATCACCTATTGAACATGTCAAAATTGAATATTCACCCCCCTGCAAATAATCCCTGCCCCCTTCCATCTTAGTGAATAGAAATTCCATCCTTCTGATTGCTCAAGCCAAAGCCAAGGAGTCATTTTGACTTCTCCCATTCCTTCATTCTTTGCGTTTAATCTGTTAGCAAATCATGTGGCCTCGCTTCAATACTGTACCCAGCAACGTACCACTTCTCAGTGCCACTGAGGCCACCCAACTGGCCCAGGCCACCACATTGCTTCTGGATTTTTCAGTAGCCCCCTAACTGATCTTCCTGCTTAAAACTTGGGTCCCTTTCATCTGTTCTCAACACAGTGGCCAGAAGATTCTGTTAGGATATAAGTCAGGACATTTTCTGCCTCTGTTTCCTGTTTCACTCACAGTAAAAGACCAAGTGCCTGCTCTGACAGGTACAAAGCACCCCTGTCCCCTCTGCCTTCGGAGCTCTCTGCTCTCCCTTCACTTAGTCCCCGGGCTTCCTGCTTTTCTCGGGCACAGCAAGCTTGCTCATATCTGGGTATCTTTTTAATTACTATTCCTGATGCTGGGAACGCCCTTCAAGCCCCAGGATTCAGCGTGTCCCCCTCTTTCCTTCTTTCAAATCTTCACTCAAAATCATATTCTCAGGGAGGAATGACTGTCAATAAATACATGTCAAATGAATGTATGAGCTGGATTGTTTCATCTTAGAGTTAATTCTAAATTAGAATTGCAGGGTCCTCCGGCTGAAATCCCCCACCCGTTGCCCTCTGCCTCGGGGCAGGGGTCCGGCTGCCCCCCGCCGCCTCCATCAGCGTCCCGGCTGCTGTCGATGCTCCACTTACACGTGCCAGGTTCTGCACCCAGCGATTCCCCTGCTCCATTTCACTTAATTCTCCAAGCACCTCAGGAGCCACGCACCCCCGACACTGGGTGGACCCTGTGCTGAGTTCTGGGCTCCTCCAAGGCCTCCTCCTGAGCTCATCTGGCATGAACTCCTCGAGGCTTGAATGGTGTTTCCCGGCACTTTGGACTCAACTTAGAGGGAAGGAGGGTAGGCCTTCTCATCTGACTTTCATGGCCCCTGGGTGATTTGAAGTCCCAGGGCAGCTTGAGGAAGATGGACCCAGAGCTGGAAGGTGACGCCCAAGAGGTGGCAAGAGCTTTGCTCAGTGCCTGGCTCCATGTTTGGAGACTATGTCAGTGGAAGTGACGCTTCCTGGGGCCTCCTGGGTACTAGATAGCAGAGAGTGAACCGAGTTACAGAGATGAATCTGCTCACGTCATTTTTTTATGGCAACAATGTTGGGTCAAAGTGGGAGCAATATAAAAACTAACCCAAATAATTGGAGGGGCCTGGGTGGTCTCTAAACTCTGAGGGATCTAACTACAAGTAATGGGGTGAAACTCAGCAAAGGAAAGTACTCTCACAGGGAGGCTGGTTATATGGTGCCATTGGGTTCTAAGGAAGTGGTAAAACTCCCTCACCGAAGTCGTTTTGACTGACTGCTTTGGGCAAGTGTTCACCAGGCCGAGTAGGGTGGGGTGCGCTGCCTTGGAGGTGTGTGGCTTGCTCCGTCCCTTTAAAGTCCCTGGAAGGCAGCTGGTCTTTTTCATGAAGGAACCCCAGTTTCAGACCGGGGTTCAAAAGTTTGATCTGAAAAGGCATTTTAAGGAGATTGTACAGAAACGTTTTAGTGCTTCCTGAGTTAACAATCTGGAAATAGGAATAGGAATGAGGTTTGTCTCTCTTCTCTGAGAATACTCTAGAAGCATCTCAGCGTTGGTGGGCAGACACATGTTTAACAAACAGCACACCTGCTAGAGCCAGCAGGCCCCCCGAGTCATCTCAGAAACTCAGATGAAGTTGGTGCTTTTCATTCCTCTTGTGTGGATCGGGGTCTCACGGGAGTCCTGTCCAGGGTTTTAAGTCAGGTTTGGGATAAGAGCAGGAGACAATGGCGCAAAAATGTCCTTTTCTCCGCATGCAGGGGAGGTAAGTGGTGGAGGGGATGTTTCCCCCACAAAGTTGTTCAGGAAAACAAAGGACTTGACATGACACCCATCGGGCCAAATTCAGTCACAGGAATGTTTTGTTTGGCCCATACAGGGTTTTTAGAAAACTCTGAGCCAACATTTAAAAATTGGGCGTTTTCCCATTACTATCTGAATTTTTAGACTCTCCTAATGATTCGGAAGGCCTAGCAATCCCAGTCCTCCCTCCAGTGTGGCAGCTGCCAATGCCACTCCCTTTGGGTAAGGTCCTCGCTCTCCGGCTTGCTGCAGTCCCCACCAGGTGGACCTCATATATTGCCACTCGCCGCCTTATCCTAGGAAAATTTAAGTTTGCCACTCCTGAAATAAAGTAATCTTTTATTTCAAGAGGTGAGCTTGGGAATTTGAAAATTAAAGCAGTTGCGTCATAGCGCCAATGGGTTTTATAACAGACCAAGTGCTGTCAACCTGAGGCTGGTGCCACATGAAGGTCTGTGCAAGGAGAACGAGTAACTCCCGGTCCTCAGCTGGGTTTCTGAGAAACAGAGCCCAAGCCGGCGATCCCTGTGCAAGGGTTCTACTGCACGGAACTCTCGGGAGAAGGGGTGAGGGACGCAGGAAAGGGCTGGGAAGGAGTAAAGTAGGGGTGTGGTCTCAGCCTGATCTCATGGGTCTCCGGAGCTTGAAATGCACCACAGTGCTCACTTTGCAGAGGCAGGGGGACCCTTTCCCACTCCTGTGTCAGTTATGGGGGAGGTGGATGGTGGGGGAACCCCCAGGGCAAGGTGCTCATAGTCAGCGGAGGAGGGAAAGAAGGCTGTAAGCTGTTAGAAGAGGGGGTCTGGGTGGTGGGAATGTACTGGCTTGATAAATGGCATATGTGTGGGACATTATCACCTACCATCAGTCATTAAAGTAATTAATTCTTACTATAAGAACATTAACAAATATTGGAAAGGTTAAGAAAAAATCATGACTTATCCCAGCCCTTAGAGATAATAGTTATTCTTATTTATATACTCAATTATTCTTTTCCCTTTCCTTTAATTCTGAGTTAAGATAACTTGGCCACCCCACCCATCCCCCGCCGCCCCCAGTGCCCTGCCCAGTACTCCTAAGCATTCTGCCCAGAAGAAAGCAAGAGCGTGATTGACCCAAGGCCTCCTCTGCCGGGCCCTGAAACTGACTGCAGTGACTGCACTGAGGCCGCTTCCATGATCCCTCAGAGCGGGGACGCCCCCACAGGCCTGAGGGACACCAGCAACCGAGACCCTTTGGCCCGAGGACTCCCAACGCGAGGCCCCAAATGTTACTCACTGAAGACTCCTGTGGGCGCCTTTTCTGGTCATGGGAGATGCTTGTCTGAGCTCAGAGCCAGCCAGAAGTGCTGTAAAGTTAGTGTTCTGGAAGCAGCTCTGAGCAGTGATGAAGATGGCCTCTTTGTTGAGATAACTCAGATTGTTCTACTCTGCCCCCAGTGCTCCCCACAGGATTACCTCCTGCAGTCACTGGCTTGAAAACATACCCTTTATCATCTTCGCTGCCGCCTTCCCACTCCATACCAGTGTTTCCTGGAATTACCTCCCAAATAAAGCACTAGCCCTGGAATCCTTGTCTTGACCTCTGTATCAGGACACCAGAGCAGCTATCTCTCCTTGCTCACTGCAGCTCTGGGGTGGGAGAGAGGCACAGAAGGACCGTGGCTGTCCTGCAGGTTTATGGTGTTCCTGCTGAGAACCCCAAGGACGAGCCCCACTGCTTCAGAGGCCAAAGGGGTAGGAGGCTCAGGCTAAGGATCCAGATGCAAAATGGAACCTTGGGACTGGAATTGGCCCATAGGATGATTTTGTTTGGCTTGAAATTTTTCAAACGTGAATTAGTTGCCAAAACCAGAAGAATTCACATAAAAATCCACGTTGTGTTGTCTGAGAGAATTGGAGGATGTGGCTGACTGTGCTGGCCAGCGCCCCCTCCTCATGCCAATGAGCTGTCCCAAATGAGCGGGCACCGCCCCCCTCAGACAGGGTTTGTGTTCTAGGTCTCCTCCAACTCTGCCCACTGGCTTTGCTCAACAGGGTCCCCTAGGCATTTGGAACGAACCCTGAACTAGAATCCCTGGGATCTGGAAACTGGGACAAAGACATGCGGTCTTGTGCTAAATCACCCCTAGGGAACAGTGATGGGCTGTGGGCGGCACTGCTGCTGAGTCCTGGGTTTGCTATCAGACAACTGGCAGAACTCAGGCACGAGAGAATTCTTTCTGATACAGGTAGGATGGTCCATGTTTAGCTCAGGAGCCCAGTGCTTTCTTAAGAGACAAAGCCCAAAAAGGCCAACAGGCCCCTGAATATGGCACTTCTAGTCCAGTAGTTTCTTAACCACTTTTTAATCTTACTTCTTAAAAACACCAGGATTTGGGCCCTACCCTCAGGAATTCAAGTTTGACCAGCCTGGGGTTATTGATATTTTTAAGAGCTCTTGTGTGTTGCACAGCAGAGGAAAACATCAACAAAATAAAAAGACAACCCCCAGAATGGGAAACCATATTCCCTGATACATCCGATAAGGGGTTAATATCCAAAATTTATAGGGAACTTACAAAACTCAACACCAAAAAGAAACAAACAAACAATCCAGTTAGAAAATGGGCAAAGGACCTGAATAGACACTTCTCCAAAGAGGACACATGGATGACCAATAGCATATGGAAAGATGCTCAACGTCACTAACCATCAGAGAAATGCAAATTAAAACCACCATGAGATATCACCTCATACCCATCAGAATGGCCATCATCAACACAGCAACAAACAACAAGTGCTGGCGAGGACGTGGAGAAAGGGGAACCCTTTTGCACTGTTGATGGGGATGCAGACTGGTGCAGCCACTGTGGAAAGCAGAATGGAGATACCTCAAAAAATTAAAAATGGATCTGTCTGATGACTCAGTGATCCCACTTCTGGGAATATATCCGAAGGAACCTGAAACACTAATTCAAAAGAATATAAGCACCACTATGTTCACTGAAGCATTATTTACAATAGTTAAGATATGGAAGCAGCCCAAGTGTCCATCAGTAGATGAGTGGGTAAAACAACTATGGGACGTTTACACAATGGAATACCACTTGGCCATAAAAAAGAAAATTTTACTCTTTGCGACATTATGGATGGACCTGGAGAACATTATGCTAAATGAGATAAGCACAGTCAGAGAAAGACAAATACCATATGATCTCACTCATATGTGGAATCTAGTGAACAAACTGAGCTAATAAGGAAAATGGGGACAGACTCATAGATGGAGAGCAGGATGACAGCTGTAGATGAGGGGAGGTTAGGGGGTAGAGGGACTGAGCAAAAAGGAGAAAAGGCTCATGGACATGGACAACAGTGTGATGATTGCTAGGGGAAGGAAGATATAAGGGGACTAAATGGTAATGGAAAAAAAATACAATAAAGATTAAAAAAAAACAAACTGTTTGTGTGTGCTGGAGCAGGCTTGGATGGCCCAGGAGAGCCCATGGCATGTGTCTTTTGTCGGTAGCTTGAAACTGACAACCATTGGGAGTACTTATACCGGGGCGACCAGAGATACTCCCCTTAGGGGGCCTACTGTTGATATTTCCCAACACTCCACTGGAAAGCCTCATGCCATTCTACTGGGAACCAGGACATGAGTGATGCCCATAGCAGGGATTGTTGTCCCTCAAGTGAAATTTGTTGTGTGCTTTGGGACAGAAGTCTCTACATTCAGAGGGCTTTAGGTCTAACTTGGGTGGGGGAGCACATTGAATCTTTAATTCAGCTTTAGAGCTGGAATCTCCATTCTTCTGTTCACTAATTATATGGCCTTGGATAAATGTCCTCAACCCCTGGGCCTTCAGCCTTGGTTCAATAAGAATAGCACCGTTTACCTTTCAGAAAATGAGATGCCCCAAATTAGTCATCTGCCACAGTGTCTGTCTTAGAGTCCTACACCATAAATGCCATTTATCTGTTTCTTTGTCTGAAAGGGATATGAAGTACACAGTGTTATTTCCAGAGGCTCCTGTGAAGAGCCATTTCGTGAATGACCACTGACTGCTCGTCTTAGTGGTCAAGGTCCTCGTGGAGGCTGCTGGGAAGAACCACATGACCCGGTTCTTCAGTGCCTGGGCCTGAGTTCCAGGGGTGGTGGAGTTCATTTTTCAGTTGGAAATGACTCTTCCAACTATGACTGCTTTCTCCTTAATACAGGAAAATCGGGGGTGGTTGTCCATTGAAAGAAAAAAAGAGCTACATTAATTACAGTCTCACCCATGACAATTTACTCTGACTAAAATCTTAACACTCACCGTTTCATATGATCTCTTTTAACCCGAAAAGCAGTTCCTTTGCTCCCTTTATAACCCAGACCCAGTATTTAGCAGGGTAATGGGATTTATGATTTTGTTTACATCAGTCTCCGTGGCGATCCACCATAAAAGATCTGTTGCTTGGCAACTTGGCATTGTGGTGCTGCAATGGAGGGTGGAATTTTTTGTCTCTCTGAAGCAAGGGCTTAAGGAATAATGAAAACTTCTGCTCATACTTCTCATGAATGCTTTTATTTTCAAGGTCAACCAAATGTTTTTTCAGGAAAGACTAATGCACTTTTCTTCAAGCGATATACCGTAAAATGTTTCTCCGAGATTATCCTGTCTCTGCGTGGAGGACAACTGGCTCTAGATGTTTTTATTCTCTCCTTGATGTTGCAAAACTAGGTTTGAGCAACTCTGGGAGCATCATAATAGAGTGGGTCTCTCTCATTTACTGGCATTTTCCGCACTCATTAACAAATGCCTTTTTTTGTTGTTGTTGTTTTTTAATGAGCTGCTACACACTCTGAATCACTTCTCATCTTAGAAACCCGTTTCATTTGGTCTGCAGTTGGTTTACCACGATCCCTTTGATGGCAGGGTCAATGTTAGCAGAGGCCTGGAGGGCACAAAGCAGGACCCCAGTTTTCCTCTGAGGTTCCTATTGACTGTAGGCACTTCTGCTAATGATCAAAGGGCCTCTTTTAAAACATGCGAATGCCCTTTCCTGACCTCTTTCTCAACATGGGTACACATGAAGGGGAGAAGAAGTTGACTCAGAGGAAGGCCTGGCCACCGCCCAGGCTGGAGGTGTGCAGACCATGGCGAGAACCCTGATGGGGATGACAGTAGCTAACTAAACACTTGCCATGAGCTCATTTGATTCTTGCAACAACACTTAGCCACATCTAATCAGGTGGGGGGCAGCTGCAGCTGCCCTAGTAAGCAAGATCTACACCCGCCCTCGACCAATGCCTCCTTCATCAGCCCTTGCCTCCCTAACCATTCCCTTCACTAATCTCTTCTTTCTGTTCTCTCAGGTCAAAATCAGGGCTCAGTTCTCACAGTGAGTGGTCCGTCACTGCACGGTCATAGGCTCTTCCCCCTCTTGAGCCAAGTTTAAACCTAAACTCTTTGTTGTATCCATTTTAGGTGCAATAACAACCTACTTGATAACACTAGAGTTAAAGGCAGTGACTGCGACTAACTCGCATTATGCTAGGCTGTGCCTCCTGTGAACTAGCGCTTCTCCAACGTGAGCACAAGAATCACTTGCAGACCTTGTTAATGGGCAGATTCCTGAGCCTCATACCCGAGAGATTCTGATTAAGCAGGTCTGAAGTGAGGTCCAGGAATTTCTAACAAGCACCCAGATGGCGCTGCTGGCCCTGCCGGCCGCTGTGAGCAGCCCACTCTGAGCATTTTAACCTGTTCCCTACTCGAAAGTCTGGAAGCATCAGTCTCTTGCATGAAGCCTTATGTGAGTTCAGGAAATGTTTGATGAGACACTTCATGATACCCAGTTTTCATCTCACTTCTTGCCAAGAACTTGGCAGATCTTATGTTTATGGACCGTTTACAATTTACATGCAATACATTTCATTTGTAGAGGTTGTGATTTACATGCATTACGTTATTTGGATCAGAGGCACATGGTTTTACCTGTTTTACAAGTGAAGAAATGGAGGCTGAGATGATAACTTACTCATGTTCGAAGAGCAGTACATGGACTCCGAGCCAGGCCTTTGGGTGCTAAGCCCTGTAGTGTGTTCACTCCACCACAGCTGTGTACCTCTGTTTCCCATCCTGCTGGAGTGGTCTCAGTGCTCTGAGGCAGAAGAATACACACTCGCTGAGGAAGACAGAGATGGAAGAAAGGAATCCTAAAATGAAGGCCGAGAGCTTGAGCTCCAACTGCTGAGTCAGCACCCAATTCTCCATCCATTAAATGGGGTTCGTAGAGTTCACACCCCACAGGTTTGTGTAGGGGGTTAGATGTGTGCAGAGGGCATGTCCTGCAGTGGGCTGTTACTAGTATTTGGTAGGGAATAAGAGAGGATATTAGAAGTACTAGGACAGCGAGGCTACTGCTCATGTTGATTTTAGATGTCTCATAGGCAAAGAGATGTTCTTGTTTAACTCAAATTCTTACAGTTTGCAGAATACCTTTTTTCATGGAAATAAATCTTGGCTCTGAGGCAGTCCTTCTCATTTGGGAACGTGAAAACCCATGGCTGTAGCTCATCTACTTTTCTTTCTCTCTTTGACTCAAAGCATTTGAAAAAGGGTTTGAGAAATTGGTTGTTTAGCCAACTCGTATGTGAGCATCTTACTGAAGGAAGAGGGATTGCTGAGAAAACTAATAACAGCATCTATTTTTCAAGCACTTACTATGTATTCATCGAGCACAGCCTTGGCATGAGGAGGTGTAAATATGAAGAAACTGAGGCCCAAGCTTGTGTTTGAGCTCCCGCAGGTCCTTCTACAAAGCCAAATTTCTTAACCACTCTGAGACCCCTCAACCAAACACCCAAACCTACTACTAATTAAAAAAACAAAACAAAACTAAACTAAATTTGAGAAGAGAAGCCTCCAGTTCCTTATTTTTCCAAGTTTGGTCTGTTTTCTAAGCTGACAGTTCTGGGTACATGTTTTATTTCAGCTTAAGTTCCCCACCCCTCAAAGTCCAGTAGTGTGACACATTTCAAGACAGAGGAAGGAGAGAGAAAAGTGGGAGGCAATGGGACCCTTGAGGCAAAAGGCAAAGAGCCTAAACCATTGATCCTTCAAAAGAGGTGTCCAAACCTGTGGCAGTGTCCTTAGTCCTTGGTGTGGCTGGTCAGAAGGCTACGGGCAGTGTGTGCTGCACAGCTAAGAGGCCTGGGTTCCCTGGTGGTAGTTTGGAGTTCACTGGGCATTTCCAGTGCCATTAAGGCAAACTCTCCAGTTACGATAACCTTGGAGTACCTGGGGCACTGCCTGCAAATTTCCCTTTGTTGGGGTCTGAAAATTGCTTTGGATGACCCCTAAGCTGAGTAATTTGAGCCTCCCTGTGGTTGTATCAGTCCATGATGTCATCATAAGAGCAACCACTCTTTCGAGTTCTTGGTACGAGAAGGCATTCTGCAAGGTAGCTAGAATTAAGTACATTTTGTAGGAATGGAAACTGAGGCTTAAAGAGGTTCAGCCAGGTACCTCAGAACACATAGTTAGTAAATAAATGGTCTGGGTGAAAGCATCCAAACCAAAGTCTGCCAAAATGCACTTTTCCTTTAACCATTTTGGGCAGCCCAGCCCCTGGGAGCCTTCTATATTAGGACCGGGCCCATGGGAGAGAAGACTTCAGTGGAGTGGTTGTGGTCTCTCAAAGCTCACCTTCACCCCAGGTCACTTGGCAGAGAGGCTGGATGATTTTCACAAGAGTGGGAGGGTGCTCCTGGGCCACAGCAAGCAGGTCCCTTTCCCTCCGCTTAACTGAGACTTAACATGGCACCTTCTTAAGGCTCAAGCCATACCAATGAGGTGACGTTGCCCTAGCCTGAGAGGGAAAGAAGGGCAGGAGCAGAGTGAGTGGATGAGCTCACGCAGCTTAGCCCCATTGCACTTGGCTCTGCCTCAGAAGGGCCAGGTGGGTGCTATAAGTGGCTCTCAAGATGGACGCATCCCCAAGATGCCTTTCTAAGTGAAAAAAGACAAGTCATAGATGGATAGCATACCATTTATGTAAAGACACATATTCACACAAAAATACTATAAAGTTTCCGAGGGCATTTATGTGCCCGCCCTTGCTTGCCTATGGGTGCACACACATGTCTACAAGAAGTTACTCCTAACTTTGGTTGTCTCAGAGAGTGAAATTGAAGAAGGAATTCAGGTCAAGAAGGACTTCAGTCTTATTCAAACGTCAATTTTTAAAAGCAGAGTGGATTCGTGTATTGCTTTGCAATTAAATACAATAATTATAAAAAGAGAAGCAGCTCATTGCTTTGCCCACCACCTGAAGGGCACCATTTTGACAACTCTGCATTGACCTCAATAACTGAGGTTCGGAGGTTTCGTGTTGTAGTACTATAACTTTAGTCTTTGAGTCTGAAGCAAAATGGGTGGAGGCTCTGCCAAGTTCACATAGTCCTTCGGGTGTGGGTCAAGCAGCAGCCTTAGAAAGTCTGCTTAGAAAGTCAACCCAGGGTTGGTGGCTGCTATCTTTTGGCCTGCCCGTCTTTTCTTTTCTTTTCTTCTCTTTTCTTTTCTTTTCTTTTCTTTTTTTTTCTTTTCTTTTCTTTTCTTTTCTTTTCTTTTCTTTTCTTTTCTCTCTCTCTTTTAAGTGTCTTTAAGCCTTCGATTTTGCTACTGGGAGGGTCGATGGTAAAGGGGACTTTCTTTCCAGATACATCTGAATTTTACTAGGTAGTGAAGCAAGTGCATTCTGGAGGGAGGGAGGGATGAACATTGTCCAGGACACTGGCAACCAGGTTTCATACAGGTGATTCAAGGCTGTCATGTGAGTCTGGCTGTGCCGTGGGCCACAGGGAAGCAGGAGGCTTGTGGCCTGCAAAGTAGGCACATTCTTTCCAACAAGGAAATTCCCTTTCAGCTCAGCCAGAGGATTAAACAGATACTGCCTTCCCCCTTCACCTTAATCTCTGATAATCCCAAATAATCTCCCCACTGAAAATGACAAAGTCCTAATGGGATTGACTCATACAACCTCGAGGCTTGGCCAGCCGGGTGCCTGCTGAAGCACAAACTGACTCCCTCCAATTCTAACTCCAGTGTCTGGACAGAACCCTGGAGTAGGTAAGGTACCTGGCATCAAAGTTCAGGTCTCACCTCTCCCTTGACCATGTAATAGAACTTCTGTGCTCATATTGCAAGAGTCCAAACCATGCAGCCTAACAGAAGGTGTCACAGCATGGACCTCAAATACCTTTCTTCCCTTACCTCCCACAGGAATGGCAAGAGTGGCCAGGCCTCCCTGTT
Source organism: Mormoops blainvillei (assembly GCA_004026545.1). Lineage (NCBI taxonomy): Eukaryota > Metazoa > Chordata > Mammalia > Chiroptera > Mormoopidae > Mormoops > Mormoops blainvillei. Next base: position 948,470 of record PVJD01000007.1, on the reverse strand, counting down.
GGATATTGAAGTCACACAATACAACAAAGGATTCAGCAATAAACGGACATGGATGGCAAGTCTGAGGAGGAGTTGGAAGGCCAAAGAGGTGGTTCAATAGAAAATAATTACATTATATTTTGATACAATTGATGAGAAGCCAGTCATGCCTGAGAAGAATCTTTAATCCCTCTGCCAACACGTAGCAGATGTCTTTTCCTTGGTGAGGCAACCTGGTGAAGGGACAGGAATATGGATTTGGAGGTAGGAAGATGTGAATCTGAACTCCAATCCTGCCACTCACTAATGATGTGACCTTGACACACCACTCATCTCTCCGAATCTTAGTTTCCTTACCAAGAAAGTTAGTCATATAATGACCATCTTCTATAGTTGTGAAACTTAGAGATAATATATATTTATTCTTCCTGGTATTTACTAGGTGCTCAGTAAATGGTAGCTACTATTATCATATTATCTATACTGCATTAGTGAGAACTCATAGTCACAAGTGTCATAAACCTAATCACAATAAGACATAATCAAAAAGAAAATTTATTGACTTACTTAACAGAAAAGTCTAGAATTTTAAGAATGACTTAATCCAGGTGCTCAAATGGGTTCATAAGGAGTCAGCCTTTCCCTTTCTCCACCTCTAGGCTGCTTCCCTTTGAGCTGGTTTGACCCCAGTGATGGACACCAGTAGATCTAGACTTATAGTTGTCCAGTTGAGAAACTCTAGGAATAAAAGGACCTATTTTAAAGTGTTTAAACAAATTTGTAGATTATTATAACTTGAATGGTTTAAGTAGATCACCTTCCCACCCCTAGGTGAATTATTGTGTCCAGAAGGTTGGAATATGTTGGTCATTCTGTGGTCACATGTCTGATCTAGAAACCAGGAACTGGGGAAAAACCCACATGAACCACAGGGAAGGTTGTGGGGGTAACCCTAAGGAAAATCGGGATGGGTGCCATTATCAAAAGAAGGGGTGATAGATGCTGGGCAGGCACAAACAGAAGACCACTCCCACCCCGCCCCAGCAGCTACAAGGGCATGTTTTTAGTGGATTCTCTCATTGAAAGGCTGACAACTTTGGAAGGTAACTGTTCAGCAGAGGATTGCCATTAATTTCTTTAGCCGTTTGTCAAGTTCCCTGATTCTGTAGTTTTTCAGAAATGCAAATTAATGAGTGAATTAATAAGTACTTCTTCATTGATATTCACGAATATAATTCAAAACTGCCCCTCATTCTAAATTTCCATGGGAAATCATGCTGGAGTTTTACAAATAATTGGAAAGGACTTCTAGAAAATGCTTTTTTGGCTCTTAACATTAGTGTGGAGGAAACTTAGTAGACGCCCTGGCCTCCCAAATTGCTTTACGTTTAGCTCACCAGGACATACGCTATTCCATTCCTATTGATTGGGTACATTTGGAAGCAGAAGTTCCTAAAATAATAGAAGATTCTTTTGCTATCAGAAAACACTGGGTTTGATTGGCTCCATCCAGTTCAGCAATGACTGGGCAGTATACCTCAATGACATAGAGACACAAACCCTTACTTAAAGGGTACAGTAAGTACACACATGACTGAGACAAAACAGAATGTGGATATTATTGAAAATATACAAAGGGCTACGGGGGAATTCAGAAAAAGACAATGAATGCTTTGGGAACTTAAAACCCCTTCATGAAGAACTGCAAGCTTAAATGGATTGTGAAGCACGTGGTCATATCTTGGCAGAATGAACCTGAGCAAATGGCTTAAAGTGTAGTTTCCTGTGGGTCTCAGCCTTAGCCAATTGATAGTGATGCTATCTATTGGCGAGGGATGCCCAAGGTATTCACCTAGGCCATGGTACTTATCGTGAGCCCCCACAGACGTTTCCCAGCGTGAGCCAATGCTGTGGCTGTACCTGCCATTGTGGTACTTATTATGATTGTGAGATACTCCTCAGCAGAAAGCCATCAGGGAATTCTGAAGAACAAGGTTATTACTCACAGGAAAGTACATGGTATGCCCAAGGGCCACACAGAGGTCCTGTGTAAAGAGAGAGGGAGAAAGTGTGCACGTGGGGTTCTGCCTTTATTTGGATTGAGGGTGGGTTGCCTATGGTTGCACAGGTTCACTCTTTATTGGCCAATTTAAATCACAAGAGTAGGAATTAAGGTGTGGGAAGAGAAAAATGGGGTCATTCAAGCGGTCAGCTATCAAGGTTACCCAGGGCTTTCTAAACGGGCGCCTTTGTGGGCGAAGCAGGTCTGGCTTCTTATCTAGTTGTTTAGCTAGTAGTTGTGTCACTTGGGTGGAAATAGAATTACTTAAGAAGGAAGTCTTTGAAATGGGGTTCAAGCCTCCAGAGGATTTTTCCATTCACAGCCCCCAAATCAGAACAACTGGATTTCAAAGTGTTGTTTGAGCTCACAAAATGCCCTCACGAGCATTTTCTATGGATCCAAATATAAAGCCTCCCATACAGTAGACAGGCTCTCTGTGACTGCTTGCTTCGGATTTGGGCTGCGGTTCAGAGATTTGACCTACTTTGTAATAAATGCATCTCTCCCTCCCCAACCCTGGCCTCTCTGCTTCCCAGTGCTCTCTTGAGCTATGGATATGTGGTAGACTTTGCAGCTTGATCTTGCATCAAAGGATCAAAGGCATTGCAAGTTTCAGGATCTCGCCACCACTAGCACCTTAACATTATACATAAGTGGATTATAATTCATTAGCAAAGGTAGAAAAGAATAGACTCCCACTTTCTCCAAGCTGATGAGAGCCCAGTGGCCTACAAGCCTTTACCTGAGAGATGACTCCTTCAGACTCATGCAGGCAGGAATGTTCAACAGTTACTTGGATCGCTTCCTTCACCCCATGCATTTGTAGCATGGCCCATTAATTTATGCCTTGGAAAATCTTTTAATGATCAAAAAGACAAATTTTTAAAAATTTTACTTGGCTCCTGTTCTGTGCTATAATTCGACTGTAAGGCAAGCTGAGAGCAGGCTGTTCTAAGGTCTGAGTGTGGAGCCTGGGCTCTGGGCCGCAGGATTTTCAAGTCCCCACAGCACCGCTGTGCAGTCCCAGCTTTGGTCAAGTTACTTCTGTTCTCCTTCTGCTCTCAGCTTTCTCAAAGGCACTGAGTTTAAGTCGCTTCTCTTGGGTGCTATCAAGAATGAGTTTCAGAAGAGTCAAAATAAAGATCCCTACCAGGTCAATGGGTGATTTAGGACAGGCAGAGTTCTCCTCAGGGCTCACGTCCTAACTTCAGTCATTGACAAGTCTCTTCTCTTCCTTCCCTTTATCAGTGTTTTCTGAGGAGCGTATACCCATGTGAAAGGCAGGCATTTACTGCTACCTTGTAGATTGCATGTAAAGGGAACTGTGGAGACATCTGGCATTTCAGGCCCTATCTGAATTCGTGTTGCCACCCAAAATGGAGAGTTGGTTTTAGAATCAAAATTGTTAGCCTGCCATTTGTAACTGTGCCAACCTAAATACCTTTCATATGGAAACCCAAAACCTTCCACCAGTGAAAGCCACCAACATATATGAGAGGGATTAGAGACCTCCTGATATTTGGATATGTTTAAAAAGACAGAAAAGTGAAAGCACTGTGCTCAGTGGGTGTGGGCTGCTGAAAGCTGCCGCCACAATAAGGTGCCAGGGCGAGAGGATTACAGCCAGGAAGAGGAAAATACCTGTACCAACAGCCTGGCCCAGAAAACTGTGGAAGGAAAGGAGGAAGTTCATGATTTGAGGGTTCTAGCCCAGTGGGGAGTCTGAGATAAACAGCTCTGTTGGGCTGTTCTTTATTTCTCCTGTTGGCAGGTTTTGGGAGTGGAGTGAGTGGGCTGGGCTGTGTGTGGAAGGTGCTTAGGGACCCCAAGGAAGGGAAACCACTGCAGATGGGCCAGCTCTCAGCTGCTTTGGCAAAGGCCACCTGTGAGTAGGGAGCTGGTGGTGGGCTTACCAGGGAGCTGCTTCTTTTGAAGCACTAGGAAATTTCTGCAGGAGCTATTAGAAGGATAGACTATCAGGGGAGAAATCAAAAGCACAGGAGGACAGTGCTCTTTGGCTTTCTGTGTGCGTGTGTGTGCACGTGTGTGAGAGAGAGACAGACAGACAGACAGAGACAGAGAGAGAGACAGAGGGACAGAGAGGCAGAGAGAGAGATTCCTAGATTCCTCTTCAGTTAGTGAACACACTACAATGGTTTTCTTCTGCCTTACTCATGGGGACACACACTGGAGTGGTGGAGTCAGACAGCTTACTATAAGGTCCTTGGTGAGTTTCTGGAATAAATTGCATCCTGGACTCAAAGTAGGAGAAAGCACATATTGCAGGCACAGGGAGCAGAGCACATTTGTCACTAGGTCCACAGTGGAGAGCACAGTTCTAAGCATTTTCATAGATCTGATATCATTTGATTCCATAATACCTCCCGGTGTGAACAAGGCAAGTGTTCTCCTTTTTTTTTTTATCTTCTCCCCAATATATGGGGAGACCGAGGGGCAGAGAGTTTGGGTCTCTAGCTAAAGGACTGGCCTACTCTTTGTCAGAATCCAGTTCTCTCCTCCTTTATAGCTTATGAAGCTCTGAAACAGCTTTGCTTGAAACAGGGCATCTCATCTTGAGTAGCAGTTGTGATTCCAAAGTTCCCATGCTGGAGGCAAAGAATCAACTTGGAAAAGGCAAGCTTGGCAAACACAAAGCTTTGACTTAAGGTGTGCTGGCTTTAAGGGAACAAACCCCAAAATTTGGACCATGAACATGAATTTCTCATCGGGGTCACTGCAATGTGACTATTTGTTCCCTCAGCCTGATATTTTGAGCATCTTCTGTGTGCTTTGCATTAGAAAGACAAAAACTTTCAGTCCTTCTGGAGCTTACATCTGATGGCAGAGGACCCAGGATTGTTAAGTTACAGGCGGGTAAGTCCTAGCAGATAAACAGAGCAAGGAATTGCAAATCTGAGCAGAGTGGCCAGAGACATTATTGCCAAGAGGGTGCAACAACAGTGAGGGATGAGCCAGGCGAGTGCCTAGGGGAGCACATTCCAGGCAGAGGGAATAATAGCAAGGAGGTCACGTGGCTGGGGCCTCAGAGTGAGGCCTGAAGAGGAAGTACAGGGCAGTGATGCTCACTGGTCAGGGCCCACTGGCCAACTGCGAGGAGTCAGGCTTTTCCTCCAAGTGAAATGGGAGCCAAAACAGGTTTGAGCAGTCATATCTCCTGACTCATGGTTAAATGCACTCACACTGGCTGTGTATTGAGAACAGGCAGAAGGGAGGCAAGGACAGAAACAGGGAGATGGTTAGGGAGCCATTGTAATAAACTGAGTGCAATAAACTGAGAAGAGATGATGGTGGCTTGGACAGTGATTGGATTCTGATATTATTATTATTATTATTATTATTTTTTAAACCTCACCCAAGGACATGCATATTGACTTCAGAGAGAGGGGAAGGGTGGCAGAAAGAGAGGGAGAGAAACATTGATCAATTGCCTTCTGCATGTGTCCCAACTGGGGACCAAACCCACAACCCAGGCATGTGTCCTGACAGGGAATCAAACCCATGACCTTTTGGTTGACAGGATGAGGCTCCAACCAACTGAGCCACACCAGCCAGGGTGGATTCTGATATTCTTGATGGATGTTGTGTAAGATGTGAGAGAAAACCAAGAGTCAAGATGATCCTAAGTTTTTTTCTAAGAGGTTAGAAAGATGACGTTTCTGTGAACTAAGACTATAGGAGGGTAGGGCTTTTGAGGGGGCTGTCAGGAATCCCTCTTGGGACATGTTAATTGTGAGATCCCAAGTGGAACTGTGAAAGGGGGCTGGTAGAAACACTCAACTGGAGGTTACGGGTGAGGCCCAGGTTGGAGATTGACAGTGTGAGCCCACAGCATATGGATATCATTGAGAGGAGAGACCTTGGGTCTCCAGCACTGATATGTCAAGAGAAGAAGGGAGCTTAGGGAACATTTTCTGCTATTCTGGAAACAGGCTGGTTTAGAGAAAGCTACAGCTTAAGTGGCTACTGAAAAGTTTACTTCTAATCACCCGCCTATGGATGAGGTTTCTTTCCACCCTGGGACTTTGCAGGTGACTCTGACCTGTGTCTTTTTGTTCTCTTGGGACATGAATCTGGGGTGCTTTGATGAGCCTGAGAAGGACTCGGGTGTCTGAGACCTGCACAGGGCATCTGGGAATAGTTGGGTGAGGCATGAAGCCAGCTGAGGACTCCACTCTGCACTCCTCCCTAACCTGCTGGCGGAATGCCTTTGGGTAGCTTCTTAAACTCTCCATGCTTAGGTTCCTCATCTGCAAAGTCAAGACAATAATAATTTCTGAGCCATAGGATTATCTCAAGGGGTAAATAATAATGAAAGTTAAAAGCACCAAGCTGAGTGTCTGAACATAACAATAAACTCTCAGTAAACATTAGTTATTGTTGTTGTTATTCAATAGTATCTTTCTTTAAGAGTACTTTGAAATTTGGGGTGAAAATTGTTGAAAGAGAGAGAGAGAGAGAGAGAGAGAGAGAGATACCATTAACCACCAGAAGTTTGAGATAAATTTAAAATTTAAATTAGGCCACATTCTACTAACACTTAAAGACTAAAGTTTTTGAATGTTCTATAAATAAACTAATTACTAAAATCTGCACTTAAAAATACCCAAATAAAAGGGAAAATAGAAGGTGATCCAATATTTCTTTATTATTTACTTCAGTTAATTAAAATTTTATTTGATAACCAGCTAACAACTCTTACTTTGACTAAAGGAACATCAATATTTCCAAAGAGTTAAAGTAAGAAAAATAGACATTTTCTGTTTTCAGTGTAACTGAGTCTTGGTCTGTCTTGGTTCTCACAGCCAAGTGAGATTATTTGGCTTCTTTCTACTCCCTTCACTCTTCCCTGCATCTCTTACAAATTGTGTGCTCCCCGAAGGCCAGGGTCAGGTGCTGCTCATCTATGTGCCCTCAGCACAGAGTGAGTACTCGAGACATGCTGTTTAAAATAAAAGTTCCTGGTGATTGACTAACCTGTTGACCCAAGCGATGAATGAAACTCAGTCTCTTCTCTTAAGAAGCTCCCCATGGAATGGAGAAGACAGATGTTCACACAAGTCAATTAAAATAAAGCATGTGATTATTAGGACAGACAGCTTGCTGTAGGCAGGAGGTTTGAATTGAAGTATGAGTCCAAAAACTTCCCAGGGGATAAGTGCATTGAGCTAGTTTTAAGGGAATCAATTTCAGATGCTCGAATTCCACATTGACTGAAAAATGGCTGTGACGGGGTTGGCCCATCACCTTCCTCAACTCCCCATTCACTTGGCCAAAGGAAGGTGTAGACCTCTCACTCATTCTGAGTCTCACCATGGGGTTTTTGCAAAGGGGTGTAAAAGTCTTTGGGGCAATAAAATTACAATTCAACATATTGGTTTGGACAAACCTTCTGTGACTGGATGCCTCTGACTTGCAGAGAACCTAGTATCTTTCTTTTATAGGCTGAGTTCTCCAGAAGCAGAAACCGAGACAGTATTTGGGGTGCCAGCTATTTATTATGAATCAACACTTCCCAAGGGAAAGGGGAGGAAGTAGAATTGGGCAGAAGTCAAACCAAGATGCAGGACTGACAAAGGTTTGGCCAACCCATGGAGAGCCCTGGAGCAAGCACTGCCCACCGGAATGGTGCTCACTGGGCAGGAAAGGCTGATGACTGGCTTCCTTACAGCTGCAGCTGGCCCTGAGGGAGCCGGCATTTGAAGGCCAGCAGCTGGCCCCACTCCCTGCCATTGGGGATGCTCCTTAGAGGGGACCTTCATGGTGCATCTCTATCTGCCATGCTTTTCCTGGGCTGTATGCAGTTCTGCTAAGGGTGAAATGTACTGTTCAGGAAAAGGGTATTTTGGCCTCAATTGGGGTGTTCTAAATTCAGATATTTTGTAGAGTGAGGTAGCAGGAGTGATGAGAATTTTTTTTCAACAACCTCTCCTCTCCCATCCTCTAAATAATGTTAAAGAACATATACCCCCCTAAAGAAAGATTCCACAAATGTGAAGAGGGCACCAATAGGCAATAACAAAGGTCTCATTTATTGAGTTATATGATGGGCATGGCGCTGTGCCTTCTCAGTTTCTAGTAGACAGTTGGTCTACTGATTATTTTGCTATACATCCATCTCTTGCATGAGAATTAGAATTCAAAAGTGAGATGGTTGGGTAGGGATACATGTTAACACATTTGAAACTAAAGTTAGATTTTTTTTTCCTAATGGAAACTAAATCTGGTTTGGCTACCTGGCTTGACAATGTGTACTGCTTTGCCAAACAGGTTTCATGGCAGACATTTCCATGAACCAAATAAGCTAAATCTGAAAATCCAGTGTTTTGGTGGATTTTCAAAAAGCATTTGATGAGATAAAATAATTTTATTAAAAATTATATTGGCTGGTGATAGGGTGGGGTAGGGATGAGAAATAACTTCTAAAGGGCATGAGATTTCTTATTTGAGGTGATGAAAATATTCTGGAATTAGATAGTGGTGATGTTTGCATAATTTCGTGAAAATACTGAAAACCACTAAATTGTTCACTTTAAAGAGGTGAGTTTTATGATATGTAAATATTTCAATTTAAAAGGAAAAAAATGTATTGGCAAAGTTGTATTAAAATAACAAGTATTTTAATTTTCCCAACTATTTCAATTTAAAGAAGGGACCTCTAAGTAAATGAGAGCAGGTATAATGAACATTTTCAGTATAAATATAATTAGTATTAGTAGCAGGTATAATTATGTACAGTATTTTTGTTATATGTCCCAGAGTTAGGAAAGAGAATGACTGGGTAACAAATACATTTTGGTCTCATGGCATCTCATTCTTTTCTCTTAACAAAATTAAAGAAGGACCAAAGTGATATATCAGCTGATAGGACATTACTAATTTTTGGTAAAGGATTGCTATATAATTTTTGGTATCATAATGCTCTTTTTATTCACTCTTATTTGGGGGAAAACAAAGTTTCTCAGAGTTTTCTTTTTAAAAATGTAAAATAGGAAGAGAACCAATTCTTAATTCTCTCTCATTCTTGCAAGAAATAATTTTTATTTTTTTAACTTTAAAAAAATTTAAAAAATATTTTTAGAGAGAGGGAAACGGAGGGAGAAAGAGAGGGAGAGAAACATCGATTGACTGCTTCTCCTACGTGCCTCGACCATGAACTAAACCTGCAACCCAGGCATGTGCCCTGAACAAAAATCAAACTGGTGACCCTTCTCTTTGTGATACAACACCCAACCAACTGAACCATGTCAGTCAGGGCATAAATAATATACATACATGGATACATCAACTAATTTAAAAAAGTGCCATTTCAATTCTTTAAGGGGTGAATTTTAAATAAGATTTACCCTTTATGTTTAATGATTATGAAAATTTACATATACTTATGTCGTTTTGATTAATTATATTCTGATGATTATTGAAATTATAACTTGGTCTAGAAAAAATGTTTAAAAATGTATAGATTTATAATGATAATAAAATTAACATTTCAGTGTGTTTACATTTTTTGTCGCAGAAAAGAATTGATATAATAATTAATGAAACAACTTTCAAACACACATATATGACAATTGCTAAAAAGTACAAAGAGCAAATGGAATAGAAATATGAGTTCAAGAAGAAAATGGAACAATAAATTGATAAGAAAACTCTCCATATATTTTTTAAATTGTTTATGGTGGGTATAGAATTACTCCAATGCTTGGGTTCCATTGGCAACATTTAAAAGAGTGATGTAATAGCTTTATTTTAAAATGCTAATATTTACAATATGTACTAAGGAAATGTCATCCTTTGCAGCTATTTAAACTTACAATAAAAGATTTTTTATGTCATCTTAAAACAGTGGGAGAGGGCATATGGATTTTCAAACCAGTTTCAGGGAGCACGTAAGTCAAAAACTTTGGAGACCACTGCTCTAGGCAGCTGCTGGAGGGGTGACTGGATCTGCTTAGATGGGTTGGGTTTTACAGAGGAGGTGATGTGTGAGCTGGACCTTGACAGATGGGGAGAGGTGTCTGCCAGGCACAGGAGGGCCCTTGGCAGCTGCCAGCCTGAGAAGGCTGATGTTTTAGGGGCACAGTGCCAGCTCCTGGCATTCTCACTAGTTTGTCATTACCATAACCTTAAGCCTCATGAATGTGGCAACTAATACCTTGGCCATTTTATGGAGACCTGAGTGAGAGATGAAGTTAAGCGATGGGTCAGTGATTTAACCTCATGGTGACCTGGCTGTTAGCTGACTCCCTGGCAGATGTGCCAAGGATGACTCTCCATTTTCTCTTCTTGTTGGCCAAATTGTACTACTTTGGTCATTGTTCAGCTGCACCCTGAATTTGCTTGGCTTCTCACCCCACTCTCTGCCCTTCCCCTAACTGCAGTGTCAGTCTCAGTGCCCACAGTGTGTCAAGAGGATAGTCTACTCATCCCCAGCCTTCTGGAGGATAGGCTGGCATTTTCAATCCATTTGATTTGTGGGAGCAATACAAAGAGCACGGGTTTGGAAAGTGGACAAGAATAAACTCACAAGGAGTAGAAGCAGTCTTTGGCCTTGCTGTCTTAGTGGGAAGAAAAATCGTTGGTAAAGTTCTGGGGTGGGGACGGGTCTTGGGTTGGAGGTTTTCCAACAAACTCGAAAAGAAACTCAGGTTTTTCTACCCTCTGAGCTGAGTTCAGAAGTTCGCAGATGTCTTTGGGGAGAGAAAATTTGTGCAACAGACCTCAAAATTGTGTTTAAGTTGAATGGAGAGCCACAAAACAGGTATGATATTCTAATGAGTTCTCACACTTCTTGAAAACGTGATAAGGGGAGCCTGTCCAGGGTGGCTTTCCTAGGGGAGGGGAATAGCTCTGGGGCAGGGTCCACCCAGAGGAGAACTACAGAGGCCCTTGCCACCCCCACCTTCATCTTGGATTTTGCTTTTACGCATATTTACTTTAAAGTGTGCGCACAGATGTGTGGGCTTCTGGGAGGGACCTGAGAGGAGGGAAGCAAAGGTGGCTGGGCAGAAAGTTTTGAGCCGCAGCCGTCGGACCCAGAGGAAATGGGTTGACTTTTTCAAGCTTGCCCAGACGGGCTGTGTGTGTGGATTGTTAGCTCTGGCACCAGCCACCAGGCTCTGCAAACACCGTGTGGCCTCCCCCCAGGATGTGTGTTGACTGTCCTGTCTTACAGACTAATTGGCTCTCTCGGAGGAGCTATAAGCCGCTCCTTTCTGGTCTCTGTTGTTCTTGGGGAAAGCCTTGGAGATGGTGATGGGTGTCAAGTTATTTGGTTCTGTCCCTTAATGTCCATTTGTTTATTTCCCAGTGGGCCCAACCTAACAGCTAAGAGGGACTTGCCTTCTCTTCAGAAGGGTTTTACAGCATCCATCCTATGTGTCTTTTGTGATGAAAGGACAAGTTTAATTAGCTGCTCTGAGTCAGGTCATGAGAGGCCTTTTTCCCTCCAGCCATTTCCTGCAGATCCCCATCCCCACGATCACTATTTTTTCCTTTCTGAGTTTCATTTTTATTTCTCCTTTGGATGAGTGAGTTTTCTTTCCGTTCTTTTCATTCCAACCGCCCAGATACGGCTGTGTGTAGGGGCGACACACGTGCACGTTGAGTTAAGTCAGCATGGACAGTTGCCAAGTGCCAGGCTCCACAACCAACAAATCACACCCTTTCCCCAGCCTGCTACGGCCCTTCTGAGACTTCTGTCTATAAATCGTGCCATGACAAGTCGCCTGGAAACTTCCTTTGCTGCTGGCAGCTCCACACCCATGCATTTCCTTTTTCCTGTGAAAATTCTATTCCCAGCTCCAACTCAAGACAGAAGGTCAGTTATATCGACACCTACTGCACACAGACACTGTATTTTCAGAAAGATATTTTCACATTAAAATTTTTTCACCAGGGGTCCCTCCCTGTTCCCCTTCCCCTGCCTAGCCCCTCTCCCCCCAAACCCCTTCAGTAATAGTCAACCTAAAGGCCTGTCCTAGAACACATCCCACCCCCAAGGAGGCTGTGTGCTTTGAGAAACTTTTCCAGTGGTAGTTGAGAGCTCTCCAGTGGCATCCATGAATTCTCCTGTCAGCAGGGAAAGGTCACTGAGAGAAAAGCCTGGGGTCAGGAGATGGAACCCTGTAACGGCATTCCCCCGTGCACGGCAGGTTTTCTGCTTAGCTGATGATTGTGGGCAGCGTTTCTCTCTTCCCTGCCTGCCTTTCCTCATTTGTGAAATAGAAGACTAATAATTTCCCAGGAGGAAATGTGTATATAGGCACCTTGTAAGTTTCCAGTGTCGGGATGTTTTATGGGATGGTGATCTCTTCTTTATGATCAGACCTTTCCATGGATGTCAATCTGTCTCCAGAAGACTTGGGTTAAAATGAAATATATTAACTTAGGGAGGAGGTGGAGTGGACATTTGTTGATTTTGCTGCTCCCCATTCATGCTAATAGCACCCCATTTCCTTTCCAGGAAATGACTTCATCCCCATTCTGTGCATTCCAGGGAATTAGCTCACCCACTTAGTAAGCTGTCAATCAAGACGCCCCACTCTCTTCAGCCAGGCAGTGGGCTTGTTATCCAAGCTGAGCCAACTGGATTCTCTCTTTTAGGCATCAAAACTTGAGCAGCACTGCAAGTGTGGAGACGTGTTGGAGCTGACAAATGCTGTCATGGTCTTGAACCCGACAGCTAAGGCTCCTACCTTGAAGAACCCCCCACACCCCCAAGAGGCCCTGGTTCTTGTTCATTCTGGCCCTGGGGCAGTGGTGACCCAAGCGAAGACTGAAGTTAGTGTTTTCTACCAGTCTAGTGCTAAATTGGCAGGAAACAGAATTCTTACCTACTTGGATTGATGAACTGAGGGGGTCAAACCACGGGGTGTCTAGCATCACGCTGAGAATAACAAGTTAATCCACAAATACTGATGGATGGATGGAGAGTGTGAACTCTTTCCAGATAATGGAATATGGAGCTGCAGCAGGGTCACACATACATCGTTCTGCATTTGTATCAAATAAAGACGGGCATGCACTGCTTGTTTCTGCCCTTCTTCTCCTTCCTTTTCCTTTTTTTCTTTTTTGTTTTTGCTGGCAAAGATGGACCCCCTTCGATTGAAGCCAGTCAATCTGTACCTGTTACTGTATCCATTTAATGGAGTTAAGGGCCTCCCTTTACATCTGATGAGCAGGGATTCAGCTTTCATAATTGAAGTCTGAAAACCAAATCTGTCATTCTAGAATATTTCTCTGGAATCAGAGCAATTGTTAAAACTTTGTCAAGCCAGTTTAATACAACAGACTGAAAGACCAAAGTCCTTGCTCTTCTCATTCCTCCATCTGCGGCAGACAGTATGGTTTTCTAAAAATCAATCATGAATCTCTCTTTGTTCCACCTAATCTGGGGAGACATGCTTATTCTTTCAAAACTCTTCATTGCTGAGGTTCACAGGCAACTTTGGTGTAAGCTGCAGTTTCCACGGCAGAATTGCTCAAGGCTTACCTGTTAAAGTTCCAATAAGGAAAAAAAAAACATCTGTGGTAACCATGTGAGTTTTTCAGTAGAGGGAGCCACATTCCAGATGGGTTCCAATGACCTGCAAGGTTGGACCACACAATCCACAATCACAGAGAGAAGCGGGACATTGTCTCAGGACCTGGGAATAACAGTTATAGCTGATCTTTTTCTTGTGGGGGTAGAATAGCAATGGCTTCCCCTTCCAGGAGCTCAACCTAGAAGCTACTGGAAGGTCTATGGGTGTATTTTTACTAGTCTTTCTAATTTCTCTTTTGTATTGGTCATAGTAATTGATGCTATTTGTAGTCCACATTTCAGTGACTTAATACAACTTTATTTTGTATGTCAACTATATCTCAATAAAACTGCAAAAACAAAACTGCAAGTTTATCGCTCACTCATGCCAAGTTCACTGAAAGTTAGGTGGTTTCCACGGCAATTCTCGTCCAAACAGTGACTCGGGGATCATTGTGTGTGTCTTTGTCACCTAAGCCAAATGCTTCTAGTCACGTGGACAGAAGAGAGAGGATAAAAGGAGCACCAGGTACTTAGCTGCTTCAACACAAAGTGCCATTCCATTGGCCAAAATCAGTCATGTAGTCAACTGAACTGCAAAGGGATCTGGGGGCTACAAAGGCACGGTGCACTGTTGAACGCTAATGCACACTGCAAGGCCATAAACTCTGTAACATATGTCCCTCTCGTTCCTGGTGAAACTTCTCCCCAGCAAAAAGTCTTTAAAACATCGTTTGAAAGATAGTCAACACTGAGGTAAATGACATGTTCTTTTCCTCAGGAATATGGTATTTTAGTCAGGCTAAGCTTCTTAGCCTAACATAGGTGAGGAAGAGGTCTTCTGCTATCTTCCACTGAGTGGCTTGGGAGTTTTCCTAATTTCCAGGCCTCTAAAATTTGGGTGAATGTATCTAACGATGACCTTGCTGATGGCGTAGCACTGTGCAAGTCTCCAGGCTCAACCCTTGCTTGAACAGCCATCACTCTCAGAAGAAATAAACACAGAAGGAATTTTCACTGGCAGTGCCCATGTTAAATAGGGAGAAAACTATTAGGCCTTGGCTCCTTTCGGCCTAGTGCTTGTCTCATTTGCCTTTTAATTTTCTGGTCAGACCTATGCTTGGGGCTTTTCAGCTCACAAACAATGGGAGTGATTTCCATTGGGTGTTTCTGTCATCTGGTGGGTCACCCTGGAACTTTATTCTTTGTGCTTTGATTTAGAACAGAAACAAGCCAAAGAAACAAGAAGGGGGAAAAACCTTGACTCACAATTATAATGTGAATCAGTAATGAAGCTCTAAGTTCACTGTGTGGGAAAAAGCATTCTCTGTCCATCCATCTCCTGGTTCTTCTAATTTCCAAGAACCAAGGGAAGAGCATGAGAGAATGAGAAAGAAATAACACAATTGTGGGGAACTTGAGAGACTTAATCAAATGGAGGTTGAACTCAGGATGAAAACATCAGGCCAAGGTTGCAAATGGAAGGACTGGAAGCCAGCTCCAGTCCCTTTATTATATTTTGATTGGCTTCTGGCTAGTTGGTCCACACAGTGTTGGGTAGAAAATCTGAATTAGTAGCCAATATTTAAATACTTGGAGATTTCACATTAAAAACCAGATTTCTGAAGACTTCCCTTAAAAAAAGAAAATCAGAATTTGGAATAAAACATTAAGCCCATATTCCTGCAAAGCACTAATTGGTCTGAACTACACAGTGGCTGTCTCCTTCACACACGACAGTTGTCCCCTTTCAGTTAACTATGGCCCCACTACTCCCTATTGCACCCCCAACACTGAGCCCAGGGTTTATTCCTCTTTATCTATGATGCCCTTCTTCCTAGAGAGTCATTCTTTCACATATGGGCTCCTGGGTTCTGTAGGTATTTGAGTTCACAAGCCCTGACCAAATGGGCTCTAGCTTTAAAACTTGCTGAAATGCGTTTAAGATAATGACACATATTTGAATATGAAGAAGAAAAGAGGAATAAGGACCTAAAGGCAATGGGAAAAAACAACAACAACCAAACAAACTCAGGGAGCCCATTTGCTCACCAGAAGCAGTGCTTCTGGATAGTCATATATCAGGATGACAAAATGAGACTCTTTCTGTCTCTGTGATGACTGAATCTCAAAGGCCCAGGATAGTTGTTACTGCAAGTTCCAGGTCTCACTGTGTTGTAACTGAGGGTGGGAGGGCCTGTGTCAGACTTGCAAAGAAGGCAGACATTCGGGTGATGAGAGGGGGATAGAGATATGAGCACTGGTAACTTTTTTGAGGAGATTTGCCGAGCTGGGGAGCAGAGAGAAGAATTAGGACAATAGGTGGAAAGGATGAGATCAAATTTGTTTGTTTTTTAAGCTGAGAGACAACCTAGCATTCATTTATCGATTAGAATGATTCAGTATGAAGAAGAGACTGATGATGCTGTGAAGAGGGGGATCGACTGTCAGTGAGAGGGAATGGGCGTGGGCGGTAAGATAGAAACACAGGTGACCCAGACATTGAGAAAAGAGAGAAGACAGAATATAAAGAATGGAAGCAGTGAGGTTGGCAGATTTAGAGGTTTAAGTGTGGAATGCTCTTTGATAATTATAGCCCTGGTTGTTTTCTTTTTAACTATTGACAACAAGCTTACTGAGATATGAATGAATTTACTTCATGGGGTCTCACTTTCATATAAGGTTGTGTAAGTTGTGTGCTGCACAAATGCATCTGGCCAAGGAGGTGAAATGGGACAAAAATCTAGTCTATGCTCTCTACTTACAAGCAACGTGCCCTGGTGTGGGGCTAAATCTCCCGAGGTAAGAGACATCCTTTTTTTTTTTTTTCTTGTAGTTTGCACAAAGCACCTTGTGGGCTAAGAGGGACCTCCTTATTTTGCTCTTTAGTTGGTGAATGGAAGTTAATCCTATCTCAAAAGTGAGAGTGTGAGATCCTGCAGGAAGAGGCTGTCTCCTATTTATCAGCAATGGCACATAGGTCAGTGTGTGGTTTCCTCTAGTATGAGCCATGGAACACTTATATAATAAATAAATGGAGGTTATGTAAAAATGAATTCATGCAAAATAAAAGCATATAGAGGAGAACTTGCATGGTGAAGATAATTGGTCAGCATTGCAAAGTGACACTGAGAAAACTAGCACGCACACTCTAATACAGCGTAATTGGGTTGACCTGTGCCCACTCACGTTGACTGTGCTCACTCAGTCCACTGTGGGTGTCTTGCTGAGGTTTCTGCACAGAAAAGCCCTCCTCAAGTTCTGTTGTAATGTCTCAGCACACTTCGACCCACAAGGAAAAGATGTTCCGCTGGCTAAGCAGAGGACTCCAAAAAGGTTTACGTTACTTCCAAGAGGGAGGTTTAGGCCCTGGAGCAATCTGACTCAATATTTTCCTTTACCAGGAAGACAGTGCCTGTAGGATTTCCTTCATCATTCTCGCCTCTTACAAATCATCAGTGGTTCTTTCATTGCATTTCTTTAGGTTTTAAACTCCGCCCAGATTTCCCTAAAAATCATCCTATCCCTTTTTATTTTTATTCTTCCCTCCAAGAAACAGTCCAGTTGAGAAACAGTAGACTGTCTATCATGTGGACAGAATGGCAATGAAAACCACGGGTACGTGTGCGAGGTTGACTGCAGTTCTAATTCTTAGTTGTGTGGCCTGGACAGGCAGCTAAACCTCTCTGACCCTCAGTTTCATCATTGAAAAAAATGGAGAAGAAAATACGGGATTGTTGTAAAGATAAATGAAGTAAATATATTTAATGTGCTTAGTGGTCGGCCCACAGTTATTGCTCAAAAAATAGAGGTGGTATCATTGTCAGAAGCAATCCGTGTCAAAGAGGGACTTGGATTACATTTAGTGCCTAAAGCATTCCTGATTATAATTCCAGTCCAGGGATGTTCTAGGTGTGAGGTTTCTTTTTGTGGTCTTTGTCTGCTGTGCATACTTAGAACCTTGTAGATGCAGGAGGGTTAATTAAGAGCCCCAGTTTGAACGCCTGTGGAACACCCTGCTTCCCGGAGCCAAGAGGGCAGTCAGAGTTTCTAGACACAGGCAGCTTTGTCCTGTTTGGAGACTAGTGGACAGGCTCATTCTGGTCATTTTTATAATTCCTCTCAGTCGTGGTTCCCCACGATCAGCTGTCGGCCTCCATAACAGTGGCCCCAGGGAAGCAAAGGCCACATTTGCCTTTAGAAGGAGCTGCATTCTCTCGGAAGGCCTTTGAACTTACCCAGAGCATTGCTCTGGCCTACAGATCTTATCTGAAATGTTTTCTTCAAGAGGCCCATTCCTTCTCCCACAGTAGTGTGACAGGGCCACTCTCTCGTCTGGTTCCCGGCAGCTGGAAATATGTGTTATCTGCCTCCTGGTCAGCACACAGGCAGACTGGGCCTGCTCCTCACATGCTCTTGGGGAATCGGCACTCAGACCCCTTTCTGGATGCTTTGTTAGCACGCACTTCAAATGAGTGGGTAGGGTTTGATCTTAATCAAATGTCTCATTACTATTTGCCCTTGGCTCAACTCCAGTTCCTGAGTGCTGTATTAGAGAGTATTTGCATAACACGCGTGGATTCTCACACATAGGGCCATGCCACCCACCACTGTAACATGCAGGTCCCAAGTGTATGATGAGCCTATTTTGTCAGCAGGGATGGTTTAAATAAATAGATGGAATAAATACATCCTCTCCCAGCAGTACATGCTCAAGGAAGGTCATTCAACAAGAAAGAAATAGGATAAAAGTTCCTGGGTTGAAAGTTAAGTCCAATGGAAACCCTGTTCCCGAACTGTTTTTGTTTTTTTTTTAAACTCATGAATGTAGATGCAATTGATGAGTGTTTGCTTGGGAAGTATTTGGATATTTAGAGCCAGACTCCCATGTAGAGTTCTTGCAGACCACGAAGTAAGGTGGCCTTACACCCCAGGGATCTCGTGGAGACGTGGTTTGACATTAATAGGAACCTCAGAGCCTGAAGCTGGGTTTTTCCACAGTGAGTTGTCAGGACCACCTGCATCCAGTCACTGGGGAGTCAGTCAAAGCACTGATTCCTGGGCTTCACTCCAGACCTCTCAAATCAGAAGGTGCAGAACCCAGGAATTTTCATTTTTACAACACTACCCAGGAGATTTTAAACTGCACACAAGTTTGAGAATCATTGATCAAAGGTTCTTAACTAGAGGAGAACATCAGAATCACCTTCAAAACTCTTTTAAAAATGCAGAGGCTGATGTGTTTTGGAACTGTGCACTTGAAACCTGGATAACTTTGTTAACCCATGTCACCCTCAATAAATTCAACTAAAAAAATGCGGAGGCTGAAAAGAAAAATGTCTCTTCTCTGCTTTGTTGATGTTGCTTCAATACATTTAGGGGTGGATCCCAGATGTCTATATTTGCAAAAAGTTCCACAGTGACTCTAATTAAAAAGCACTCAGATGGGTTCCAGTGTTTCCCTAATTTTGGTTGTCGTGCATGGGAATTAATGAGGGAAGGGTGAGGATTGCGGTCTTCTCAAAATGTACGGTGAGGTGGGGAATCTGTACTTTGACAGCCTGCTCCCATGCTCTTTGTGACTGGTTATTGAAGACAGGGGCCCACCGAAGGCACTGGGGACTCTCTCTTCCCTCCGTCTCTTCCAGCCTCCTGCCATCATGTGGCTGCTTGAACACCTGGACCTTTGCTGCCATGTTGTCCTGTTCACTCATGGTGGCCTTGGCACAGTTGGCGTTGGTGTGAAGGCTCCCTACAGCAGCGCCTCCTGGGGATTCTTTTGGAGCATTGCCCACCTTTCCTTTCTTTCGAGTGTCATTTCTCTGAGATGCTGGGGTCAAGGGCCAAAGTAATGTCTAGACCATAGATTCCAAATTTAAACAAAAGTGTCTTGAAACCAGACAAGATTTTCCACAATTTGAAACCCAGAGATTTTTGTTGTTATTTCATTAAAACAACACCATAAAACCGGGTGTGGGGTGGGGAAGAAGGAAACCATTTCTCTGATTTTTTTTTTTTGCCTCTAAATTATTTAATATTTACCAGGCACTAACAACAGACACGTGTTCATCAAGAACCGTTGATCATGCCACGACCCCATCCTCAGACTCCTAAGCAAAACCTAATTGCTTTTTACTTTTTTTTAAGTTTCTATTTTCAAAATGATTTTAAATTTTTATCAAAGTAATATATGCTCATACTTTTGAAAGTCAAATGGCTTATAAGGCTTATAACAAAAAGTGCAACCCCATATGGGAAATTTTTCTCATAGAATTTCCTGTCAATGTCCTATCTGTTGTTCTTAAACTCCTTCGTATTGAATCTTCTGGATCAATCCTCAAATTCTACCCCCTTTCTTTTTCATTGTTTTTCTCTTTAGCTTTATGTAAAAGAAAAAAACAATGAGAGACCACTTTGTCTTTATCTATTGACATTTTTACTTAGCTATCATATTTTTTAATTTTCAGAATATCTTTCATACTTATTCTTAGAGTATCCTAGTATTATTTTATGGATGGAATATATTCTACTAGTTTTCTGAAGTTTGCGATTTCTGAAGCTTTTATTTTTCCCTCTAAATTGCTTTTGTTTCTCCCAAGGTCTTAAAAAGGGCTCAGTCCTGTGAATTGAGATCAGAGGGAGGAGATCAATGGTTTGTATTCTGGGTTTTGGATAAGAGGAAACTGGAATGCAGGCCTTTATTCAAAATTCCTCTTTTTAGTTCCGCTCTGGACCCCAGACTCCTTCCTGTGCCTGCATCTTTGAGTCGAGGACCTCCTTGGTTCTGATACTGTAACCTGGGTTGCCCAGTTCCATCACTGCTCACCACATGTGGCCACCAAGCACTTGCAATGTGGCTGGTCAGAATCGCGATGGGCTGCAAGTGTAAAAAATACATACTGAATATTGAAGACATCATGAAAAGGAAGAAAAAAAGCTTACTACAAAATTTTAAAAACATTGATTACATGTTGAAGTGATAATTATTGGGTTAAAATATATTATTAAAATGAAATTTGCTCCTCTTAATGTGGCTCTTGGAACATTTGAAATCAGATCCATGGCTTGCATTATGCTGCTGTCTGACAGTGCTGCTCTTCTGGAATCGTAGGAATGGGATCTGTTTCGGCCCCACACGTCTATGGTAGCCATTGCCTCTAGTTCCTGATCCTTTCTGGGCTCAGCATGACAAATGGTTTGTTTCTCCCTGGTGTCCTCTTGGTTTCAACTTCCTCTGTTCTGTTTAGGTAAGTTACCACCCCCTCCCCCCATCTGCCTTCCACCTTTAAAAAGTTGACTGACATATTTCCTCTCCTATTCTCTTAGCATTTATGAGTTGAATATTTTCCTTTCCTGTCATTTAAGCAGGGTTTGGGAAGGTAATGGCAATAAATGCATGCAATCAATCTGCCATTTGTAAGTTTTAATGGCTCCTTGAATCAAAATAAATTGTCAACTTTAAGGCCCATGAAAATTTTCTCCTTGAACCTAAGATCTCTGTGCTAGTCCGCTTGGGCTGCAATAACAAAATACCATAGATTGTGTGCCTTAAA
Organism: Mormoops blainvillei; assembly: GCA_004026545.1. Lineage (NCBI taxonomy): Eukaryota > Metazoa > Chordata > Mammalia > Chiroptera > Mormoopidae > Mormoops > Mormoops blainvillei. The sequence goes on along the minus strand of PVJD01000007.1, from coordinate 927,334 downwards.
TGACAAGAATGTATTTTTCACAGCTCTGAAGGCTGGAAGTCTAAAATCAAGGTGCTGGCTGATTTGGTTCCCTGGTGAGGATTGTCTTCCGGGCTTGCAGACAGTGTCTTCTCACTGTGTCCTCACATGGCAGAGAGAGAGGAAGCAAACTTTCTTCTTACAAAGGCACTAATCCTTTTATGAGTACTTTATTCTCAGGATCTCATTTAAACCTAATTATTTTCCAAAAACCCTATCTCCAAATACCATTGGGGGTTATGGGTTTTAATACATGAATGCTGAGAGGGACACGATTTAGTCCATCGCAGCCTCTGTCCTGGCTCATGATCCTTGTTTTAAGCAGGAAAAACTCTTCATTGTCCTCTGCACGGATGCCATTTGCTCTCCCCACCCACACCCACGTGCTTGCCTCCTCAAAGTTTCTTTCACCTTTTTCATAGCAAAACCTGTTTCATCATGTTTAATATATTGCTTGAAGGCTTTTATCCAGAAATTAATAAGAAAATTTAATAATTTATTTGGAAAAGCAAAAGATCAAGACTAGCTTAAATAATTTTGAAAGAGAAGGACAAAGTTGGTGGACTCATGCTACTTGACTTCAAGGCTACTAATCAGGTTAGGATGGTATTGATGAAGGGTAGAAATGTAGATCAATGGGACAGAGTAGTGCAGTTAGAGATAAACTCAAAAATATACGACAAAATAGGTTTTTATGAGTTTCAAAACAATTTAATGGGGAAAAGAAAATCTCTTCAATAAATGGCACTGGACCAATGAGATATCCATATGGATATGAATATCCCATTGTATGTGCGCACACACACACACACACACACATATGTGCCATATTATATATATAGAACCCAACCCCTATTTTACACAGAAAAATCAATTTGAGACAATGTAATATCTAAATGTAATATTTAAAACAATAAAGCTACTAGAAGGAAACCTAGAGGCTAGGCAAAAATTTATCAGAAAAGATACAGAAAGTACAAATCATAAAAGAATGTAAGTTAGACCACATCAAAATTTAAAATTTCTGCTTGTAGAAAAACCCCATCAAGGAAGATGTAAAAGTCACAGACTGGGGAAAAAATATTCACAACATGTGTATTTGACAAAGGACTTGTATCAAGAATATGTAAAGTCCCCTGACTGGTGTAGCTTAGTGGGTTGGGTGTTATCCCACAAACCGAAAGTTTGCCTGTTTGATTCAGGTCAGGGCACATGCCTGGGCTTCGGGCCAGGTCCCTGGGGGTGTGGGAGACACAGTCAACCACTATTTCTCTGGCACATCGATGTCTCTCTCCCTCTCTCTCTCCCTCCCTTCCCCTCTCTCTAAAAATAAATAAATAAAATATCTTTAAAAAGAATATGTAAAGAACTCCTATAACACAATAATATAATCAACCCAATTTTTAAAAAAATGGACAAAAGACATAAATAGGCAGTTTAACAGAAGAAGATAGGCAAATGATCAATAATCACACAGAAATGTGTTCAATATCATTAATCAATAAAGAAATGCAAAATAAAGCCATAATTAAAAAACCATTACATATCCACTAGACTGGCTGAAACGAAAAGGATCAACAACACTGATTACTGGAGAGAAGGTAGAGCGACGGGAACTCTCACACGTTGACAGTGGGAGTGTACAATGGTATAACGAACTTGTCAGTTTTTATGTATGACCCAGCAATTCCACTCAGGTAGTTGTTCAAGAGAAATAAAAATATATATTTGCAAAAAATGCCTTGTACAAGAAAGTTCAGAGCAGTGTTATTCATAATAGCCACAACTAGAAAAACTAGACAGCACCTAGGTAACCATCAATGGGAGAAGGGGTCAATGCATGGTGACAGAACCACACAATGGAATACTCCTGAAGCACGAACTATGCCTACACACAACAGCATGAATAGCTCTCAAAAGTAGTATGCTGTGTGCAATGTCTTACACCAAAAAGAATATACAGCATGGTTTTATTTATGTAAAAATCTAGAATATGCAAATTTAACCTACTATAATAGAAATCAGGTCAGTGGTTGCTTCATGGGCTGGGGAGATTGACTGGGAAGGAGCATGAAGGAACATTCTGGGAGTGATAGAAAGGTTCTACATCTCTTTTTTTTTATCCTCACCCAAGAGCATATGTACTGATTTTAGAGAGGGGAAAGGAGGAAGGAAGAGAGGGAGAGAAACATTGATGTACGAGAGGAACATCAATCAGTTGCCTTTCACAAACGCCCCCACTGGGATGGAACCCTCAACCCAGGCATGTGCCCTGACCAGGAAATGAACCCAAGACCTTTCGCTTTGAGGGATGATGCCCAACCAACTTAGCCATACCTGCTAGGGCAATGTTTTATTTCTTGATAGGCATTTTTCAAAACATTGAATGGTATACCTAAGACCTGGACATTTACTATGTGCATACCATTTATGCTATTAAAGAGGAAAATAATTAAAACATAAAATGTTAGTTAAAATTAATTTACTGGGTTCCATTTTATCATATGAACCTTAAGAAGTAGTCATCTTACTTCACCTACTTTCTATATTTATACATTCTCCCAACTGGTGTAAGTTGAAGTGTTTCTGAGTTTATTTGTTCTAAAATTTTCTCTAAAGATATACCTTTCTAGATAAAATGCTTGACCTAACTGATCTGGTGACCTGGAGCTAAAAACAGGAAGAGGAATTTCTTAATGTCCCAGAAGACACTTGGAGTGTTGGGAACTGAGTTGCACATCTGTGTCTATGTTTGGCCTTTATGGCCAAAATATCCCTGTCAAAAATCTTATTCTATTGCATCAGCTGACACTATACTTTGCCAGTACTTTAAAGAAGCATTTTTGTTTATGTATTTGTATTATCCAAGAGGCTTTTGGCTATATGTAATAAAAAAAATTGAACTTGAAATGGCTATTCTTTAAGAAAACATTTTATCTCATGTTAAGAAGTCTGGAAATAGGATAGTTCTAGAATGGGTTACATCAGCACGTCAGTGATTTCCTCAAGGTCTTGGGTTCTTTCAATCTTTCTTCCGTTTTCAGCGTATGAGTTTTGTACTCCAGTACAAGGTTTTCACATTTATGGTTGTATCTCATGATTGCGAGACGGCTGCTATTGGTCTAGGTATCACATGAAGAAAGGAAAATCTCTTAGAGATTTCTTCTTGTGTGTCTTTTTTTCTTATTTTTAAAGCAAGAGAATCTTTCTCATCAGAACCACTCAACAGACATTACTTGGCCATCTCATTGGCCAAATATGCAAAGGGAAATGGAACTGCCATTACTGAGTTAGAACCATCGTGTTCCTTCCCTGAGGCCAATACTTTGGCCTTTCTCCTTGAAACCATGGCATATGTCAGAGAATTTATACCTGACCATAGTCAGTGTGTTAGGAGTTTGGAAATGGCAGTCTTGATAGATGTTGGGTGAACAATTAACAATATCCACTAGACTGTCATTTGGGTTTGTTCTATTTTTCCCATAAACTAGACGTTAGAGATTATTTCTCCCACTTTCCTATAAATATGATGAATAGTATAAGGGTGTGCTCATATTATGCCCTTCATAGTATTGCTTGATTGACTGATACTCAATCTCATTCCAGGAAGAATTTAATTCTTTTCAGGAGATCCTCAACAAATGCTTCATGATCTCAAAATATTCTAACTGATGGGACAATTTTAAGAATCCAACTGAAATAATATACAAAATGATATATTTTAAGAAGAAGGGGGAGATACTATTATACATCACTTTGAGTAGACTGTTTGGTGAAAATTTCTGGGTTCTTAGGTTATCCTGCTTACCTTAGTCCTCAGTGCAAGCATTCAAGAATAGGAGGGAGTCAGGAGAAGTCTAATTTTTTGTGGGGGATATGTATGGACTTTTTTTTCAATTACATTTTACCTTCAGTGTTATTTTGTATTACTTTCAGGTGTACAGCATAGTGGTTAGACAATCATATACTCTACAAGGTGCTCCTCCTGGTATTTCCAGTATCCACTGGCACCATACGTAGTTATTACAATGTTATTGAGTATATTTCTTATGTTGTACTTTACATGCCCATGACTATTTTGTAACTACCAGTTTGTACACTTCAATCCCTTTACCTTTTTCACCCAGTCCCCCAAATCCCCTCTCTTCTAGCAGCCATCTGTCTGTTCTCTGTGTCTATGAGAATGTTTCTGTTTTGTTTGTTCATTTATATTGTTCTTTAGATTCCACATATAAGTAAAATCATATGGTATTTGGCTTTCTCTGACTGATTTATTTCACTTAGTGTAATACACTCTAGGTCCATCCATGTTGTTGCAAACAGTAAGATTTCATTCTTTTTTAATGACTTTGTAATGTTCTATTGTATATTTGTACCACAGCTTTTTATCCACTTGTCTATTGGTGGGCATCTAGGTTGCTTCTATTCCTTGGCTATTGTAAATAATGTCGCAATAAACATAGGGGTGCATACATTCTTTCAAATTAGTGTTCTGGGTTTCTTCGGATATATACCCAGAAGTGGAATTGCTGGGCCAGAAGGCAGTTCCATTTTTAATTTTTTTGAGAAACCTCCATACTATTTTCCATAGTGGATGCACCAGTCTGCATTCCCACCAACAGTGCATGAGGGTCCCCTTTTCTACACATCCTTGCCACCACTTGTTGTTTCATTGATGATAGCCATTCTGAGGAGAAGTCTGATTTTTAAAGACCTCTGATTTAAGGTTAATGTCCTTTTTTAAAAGGAGACTTGTCAAGTGAGTTTCATGCCTCATTCTACTGGCCTTCCTTAATACTATTATCTGTCATTTAGAATAAGTTGACTTAAAGAACCCCTCCAGAATGGTTTCACCATGTATGGGGCCAGATGTTATATGAGTAGGGTTCTTCTTTGGAGTCAGAGGGAGCTGGCAGCTTTCAGAGATGCCCAGGATGTCTGGGGCCTAGCTGGCACAGTACTTTATGACAGAAGATGGGGGCACACAGAGCAGTGGATTCTAGAGTGGTTCAGTGTCAGCACCCCTGGGGGGTGGGGCTGCTTAGTTGACCTAAGAGATTCCATTCTAATGTGCTGAAGATGGATTTTTAGGCTGGGCCTTTGCTGAGGCTAAGAAAGATTCATTGCAAATTTCTGTTTACTTGTCTGGCTTTCGTGGGATAGCCAGTGTTTTCCCTTGTCTTAGGTTATCTTTGGCTGGAAGGCAAGAAAAATAGTCAAAGATGTCTTGGAAGTTTAAGTCTCTACTATATGGCTCCTTTAAAAAATATTTGGTTATCCAGCAAGATATTTCTTGTGTTTCTACATCTAAAATTTCTCTGTGGTTTGGCAGTACCAAAGCTTTTCATGGCTGCCAGTCATATCTTAATTGGATCACCTTGTGGAAACTTTAGAGAGGTTGCCTAGAATTTGTTTCCAATTTCTGATGCCGATGCAGCTTTTATTATCTAAGGTGAGACAGACATGACAATCTCCTCATTTCCTTTCTCTTTAAAAGGACTTGCTGCCTTTTCCAAAACGACTCCTACAGAGGTGCTCACGGGGTGATGGTGGGGTGGGGGGCACAGAACATTTTTCTTTCTTGGAAAAAACCTCTTGGTAGCTGTTACTCCTCCAAACAATGGTGACTTTTTTAAAAAAACCTGATTGAGGAAATAGGTAACAGAAATTTCAAAGAAGACAAGCTCCATTTTGCACTTATTCCTGAGCCCATTGCATTATTGTTTATTTTTATTTATTTATTAAAGTTTTTTCCAATTACAGTTTATATTAATGTTATTTTGTATGTATTATTATTTTTAAAATTCATGTTTACCTGAGTCTATCTTATATGATGGATTACCAGTATGCTTGCCTTTTTCTTTTTTTAAGAAAATTATAAGCTATTTTCCTTGATGCTTTTGGGCTCACGTCATAGAAAGCATAGCAATAAATCTTCCCACAGTTAGATTCATGCTGTAATTTTGCCAATTACTAGCATATCCTGCTTGCTACTTCCCAAACAGAGATTATGTCTCATATACCTGCATATCCTCAAGTCTAACTTCATATCCAGCACATAGCTCAATGAATGTTTGCTGAACTCGTCTCAATTTTTAATTTTATTCCACAAAGTTCTTTCTCCTTCAACTTAAACACATTTTGGTAGTTGACTACATGCCAAACATTGTGCACAGGGAATAAAAAGAAATTCCTTATAAAAATGTTTGCATAACACAACTCAAAAATAAACAAACAAACAAACAAATAAATAAAACTGATTAAAAAATGGGCAAAAGACTCGAAAAGACATTTCTCCAAAGAAGACATACAAATGGCCAACAGTACATGAAAAATGCTCAAGCTGACTAATCACTAGGGAAATGCACATCAAAAGCATAATGAGGTATCACCTCATACCCAGTAGATGACTACTTTAAAAACACAGAAAATAACAAGTGTTGGTGAGAATGTGGAGAAATTGGAACCCTTGTACACTGTTGGTGGTAAAGTAAGATGATATAGTCACTATGGAAAACAGCAATTCTTCAAACACTTGAAAACAGAACTACTGTATGATCCAATAATTCCACTTCTAGGTATATACCCCAAAGAATCAAAAACAGGGACTTAAAGAGATATTTATACATCCATGTTCATAGCATTATTTACAAGAGTCAAGAGGTCAAAGAGGTGCAACTCAAGTGTCTGTCAATGGATAAATGGAAAAACAGAGTGGGGTATAAACATAAAATGGAATGTTACTCAGCCTTAAAAGGAAGAAAATGGTACAAGACTGGATACTACAATATGGAGGAACATTGAGGACATTATGCTAAGTGAATAATACAGACACAAAAGGACAAATACTATGATTCCACTTATACGAGATACTCACAGTAGTCAAATTCATAGAGACAGAAAGTAGAATGGTGGCTTCCAAGGGCAGGGGGCAGGAATGGGGAGTTAGTGTTTAATGGGGACAGAGTCTTGGTTTTACAGGATGTTGAGTGCTGTAGATGGTTGGTGACAATAGTAGCACAACAATGTGAACGTACTTAATGTCACTGAACCGCACACTTAAAAACGATTAATTTGGTAAATTTTATGCTATGCGTATTTTACCACAATTAAAAAACCTTTGCAGGAAAATAAAAAGAAAATAAGCTCCTTGAAGGCAGGGAAAGCATCTAATTCCGCTTTCACCCTTTCAACATTAGCCAGAGTGTCTGGCATATAATAGGTCCCTGCAACGTGTTTATGGAATTAAGATACTTGAAATATACTCATGGAAAACACATGAATGGGTTTTAAAACTTTCTTCCAAAATATTTAATGCATTGTAAAAACTGTTTTCATGAAAAAGGCAGGGGACAAACTTACCTATAATAGGATTTAACTTCTGTTACAAATGAATACAGAAATGTAGGCACAGAAAAAAGACTGAAAGGAAATATGACAAAATAGTAAGGAGAGTAATTTTAAAGTGATGAGATTAACAGCCAGTTTTAATTTTTTAATGATATCACTCATATTCAAATTATCTACAATAACCTTTCTATAATTAGAACAAACTAAACTTTAAAATTTTTGTGCAGTTATTTTTAAAAGATCATTTTCCATAGATATTTTAAACTAAGACATTGCGATCTTTATTAAAACATAGCAACCATTTTTATTTAGTCTGACCGTGTGCCAGACACCGCGCAGAGTACTTCAGATTGTTATCTCTTGTAGTCATTACTTAACAGCCTTACTTTATGTGTTCTATTTTTACAAATAAGGAAACTGATGCACAGAGAGGCTAAGGGGTAGCCACACAGGAATAGAAGAGAACTGGCCAGCAGACACTGAGGCTCTGGCCATAACCCCTTCCCACACTAGCTCCCAATTGGACTCAGTAATAGGTTCTCCAGCACGGATCTTGCGAATCTATCAGGTTCATGCCATTCTCTTTGCCCTGGGCTCACGTATTGAAATGAGTCACAATTGTATCATCCTTCTGAAGTAGTCAGCCCTTTGCAATTTATGAATACCTAAAGACTTAACAAACACTGATAACACAACACTAACACTAAAGTTTATCACATGTATAGAGGAAAAAAAAAAAAAGGGGAACAAGCCCCAAGCTTGGGATGATAGTTGTCAGGACCATTTACTTTCTAAATAATGTGGTTTTGTAATGTTTTAATTGTGTATAATGACTATGTTATTTCTAGTCCAAAAGGACAGTGAAAATATGAGAAAATGTGGAATTAATTCATATCTTAAGGCAGGGTCAGAAAACTTTTTCATTAAAGGACCAGATTCTAAATAGCTTTGGCTTTGCAGGCCATGTGGTCTCTGTGTCACACTACTCAACTCTGCTAGTGTAGTGCAAAAGCGGCCATGGATATTTCATGAAGGCGTAGGCAAAGTTCTGTTCCAATAAAACTTTATTTACAAAAACAGGATTTGGTCCACAGCCATAGCTGGCCAACCATTGTGTATTAGTCTCCCATCAACTCTGTAATGTATCACACATTAGTGGCATATAGCAACACGAGTTTATTCTCTCGAAGTGCAGGAGGACAGAAGTCCCAGGCCACTATCACTGAGCTAAAATCAAGGTATCAAGAGGGCTGTGCTTGCCCTGTAAGCTCCAGGACAGAATTTGTTCCTTGGCTCTTCCAGGTTCTAAGACTACATGCTTGGCTTGTGGCCATGTAACTGCAGTCTCTGCATCTGCCGTCACGTTGCCTTCTCCTACCCTGCAGTCAAATCTCCCTCTGCCTTCCTCTTATAAGAACACTGTGATTGCATTTAGTGCCCACCTAGATCATTGAGGATAATCTCCCCACCCAGAGGTCCTTAATCACATCTGCAAAGCCCTTTTTGCCATATAAGGTACATTTATAGGTTCCAGGGATTAGGATGTGGATATCCCAGGGGGCCATTATTCATCCTACCACACCAGGTTTAAAGTAACAAAAGAGTCAGGGGCTGCTGTGAAAATAGCACTGATTTAGATTCAAGCTCGCCCGAGTTGGGGCCCCAGCTCCAGCAGTAACTCTATGTGTGGCCTTCGAGGGTCATTTTACCTATCTGGCTGTTAGCTTTTTTCATTTATTATGTGAGGGAATTAGACTATATGACCCCTAAACTCTTTTTAGCTCTGTCAGCTTTAAATTTTATGATTTTGGTAAAGAATTTTTTTTTTTAACATCTGCCTGCTGTCATAGTGACCTTTGTTTGTCATAAGTGATGTAAGTCCATTACCAGCAGCTTTGTGCTAAGTCGTGTCAAGGAAATGTTCAGTATTTATTCGCAAAAATAAAGGAAGAGATCAATTTTAATGATTCCCAACTTAGCACGAGCATGGACAAAATATAGGTCAACCCTGTCATTAAGAATGAAAAAATTATTGGCCCTGGCTGGGTACATCAGTTGGTTAGAGCATCATCCTCATACACGAAGGCTGCGGGCTTGATCCCTAGTCAGGGCACATACAAGAATCAACCAATGAATGCATAACTAAGTAGCACAACGAATCAATGTCTCTCTTTCTCTCTCTCTTCCTTCTTCTTCTCTAAAATCAATAAATAAAATCTAAAAAAAGCTAAAAGAATGAAAAAATTTGATATGCCACTCTGTACTGAAAAGCCTTTCAGGAGTCCATGTAAGTCTTTTCAGAAGTTGCAAATAAATAATAATAAACTCAGGATAATGAGAGATGGATGACTGAATTATCACATGGAGCTAGATCAAGGGAATATATAGACAGTCATGTGCTTAGGCCTTATAGAATTCTTAAAGGTGGACCGTAATTCTGTCTGCGAGTTTCCCAGTGGCAGAAACAGAGAGGGATAATCATATAAGAATAACATAATAGAATTTTAAAAATTGCTAGAGTTTTCTGCAACATGAGTGGTATTTCCCAGGAGTGTCCCTAAACAGGGATACTAAAGTTGTTCTAACAATGTCAGTTTATTCATTTATGCATTTAACACATACTCATCAATTGCCTACTACCTCTCTGGCACTGTACTAGTCAATAGGAAGATAGTTGTGAAGCAGATGAACACCTTGGTTTTCTTGGAGCTATGGTCTGGCAGGGAGCACAAATACTGACAAGTGCAATGAGTAGTGTGAATGGAGAAGAAGAGAGGCGTAGGAGTATTAATAGGGAGGCTTTATCTACAGGCTAGTTAGTAAGGCTTTTCTGAAAAGTGATATCCAAGGTGTCTATGGTATAACAGTAATTAGTCAGGCAAAGCATGGGGGACAAAGTTTCTAGGCAAAGATAAGACAGTGTCAGAGTGTGAAGAGCCACAATAAGGGTTTGAACTTTATCCCAGTCAGTAGGAAGTGTATTAGAATAATGTTAGCTGCTATAATAAATAACCCCTAAGATTTAGGTGGCTCAATGTATTGTAGTTTATTTCTGACTTTCATATTAGTCTGATGCAATGTTTCTGGTGGATGGGCAGCTTTACTCCAGGTGGTGATTCTATTGTATCTCATCCATCTCTAGGGCCTCCTTTTTGCTGATAGTGGAGGTCTAAGAGAAGGTGGAGAAAGCACAGGTATGTGTTAATCACCTCAGCCTTAAAGTAGTCACAGAGTCCCACTGAGATGCAAGAGGGGTTGGAAAGACAGTCCCTGAATGAACAGCCACTTCACGGCACCATCTTAACTCCAGGAAGATGGTCAACTGGAGTCCCTGGAGGTCTGCAAGCAGGATGGTGGTATAGTCAAATTTGAGTTTTAAAAATGTCATTCTGACCGCAGAATGGAGAATGCATAGGATGGGGCAAGACTGCATACAGAGAGACCAGTTATATTATGCAATAAAAAACAATAGCACCCATCACATAAAAGTTCCTTAGGGCATCTCTCAGTGATGGCAAAGGACATGATGCCAATGTGTACATTAGGGTAAAACATTATGTTGAGAATGCTCATTAGAAATATGTTAACTATAACAACCAAGGGATTCATTCTCCTTTTATAATCAGAAGTCTATAGGTAGGCAACCCTTTGGTTGGTGCCAAATGTGATCAAAAGTGGTACCAAGGGCTGGCTTCCTCTCTCTGCTGCTTTATTGTCTTTAGTGTGTAGTTTTTATTCTCATGGTCATGGAATCGTTGCTGCACCATTAGGCAGAAACAAGATGGGTAGATTGACCAGCAAAAGCCATCTCCTCCTGATATTTTTTTCAGGAAGGAAAGAGAAGCCCAAGTTGGAGACATTCACATGCATCTCCTGGGTCACGTGGCAGCCTGGGCTATAAGGAAGTCTGGGAAGCTGAGTATTTTAGAATCATGTGCTTGCATATGTGAGTGTATGAGTATGTATGTGAGAAAGAGAATGTGTGTGTGCACAGGAAAGAGGCTTGACTAAGAATTTTAGGGAATACACTGGGGATAGGATATGAGACTGGAAAAGTATAGGTTATTTTTATAGGGTTAACCTCACAGCAGAGTATAGTACCCTCTGTTGACAACTGTGCCATCATGGCCAGTGCCATCATAGGTTTCTATTTGTGTTCAGTTTCTCCAAACACCTAGAGACAGTTCATAGGTGATCATCCCTTCCCACTCAGAGCACAGTCACAGCACTAATGTGAGGGACCTGCTTAAATGTCAAGGGTAGATATTCGAGCCCTGTGATCTGGATGGCACCAGCTCACTGTGCCACAATACCTATCACTCAAGTCCCAAGCTGAACAATAACACTGGAGGATGAAATACTGCTTTGCCCCAGCTTCCCAGAGGACTGCACAGGGGAAGGGGTGAATATTAGTCAAGCTCAAGATCACTCCCCCAGCCCCAAATTGTCCCCTGTGCTGAGAGAGGGGGCAGCAAAGAAGGGAGAGGGGTGGAGGTGGGACAGTCAGGAGATATGGAGGTGCTCGCTGGAAGAACTCCCCTCTTTACATGACCACCTAGGTTAGTGCCTGTTCACCAAGTGCCCCAGCCCTACCTGTGGGTGATGCAGAACCTCCACAGCGTAATATGTGTACTGCAGTTACTTTCAAGTCTTCCTATGATCCCTCTTGAGAGGAATTTCAGAAGTTACTGAGTAAATAAGAAGGTTATTTGGGTAAATGGACCCCTAAGCCCCTGAAATGATATTTGGACATGTAATGACAGACTTGGGTTTGGTTTTGTTTTTTGATAGCCCTGTGCTTGTAACAGAGATTCCCTTTCAACAGCCATTGAATCTGTCCTCAAGATGACATTTACATTGCCCCAGCTGGGTTGCTCAGTTGGTTGGAGCATCTTCCTGTACACCCAAAAGTTGAGGATTCGATCCCCAGTTGGGGTGCGTATAAAAGGCAACCAACTGATGTTTCTCTCACACAGAGATGTTTCTCTCTCTCTCCCTTCCTTTCTCTCTAAAGTCAATAAACATATCCTCAAGTGAGGATTAAAAAATAAAAAGATGGCATTTACACTCCATGTCTCTGCATAAAGCTCTCTTCTTCACTGGCTTCCATCTATTTCTCATGGCATATATTGCCTGGTTTCTGGCGACTAACTACACTTGTGTTCTGGATACCCTTGTCTAGAAAAAAGAGTTATTATTTATCATAGAGCTGGTCAGATAGCTCATCTACATTGAGGAAAATGAGAAGGAATTTTACTTTAGTCTCATTTACTTTACTTTCTTTTGTCTCAGTTCCTCGAATGGCATCTTAGTTTGGTTTGCAGGCATTCTTTTCATGTGCATCCTTAGTTTTATCCATGAATTTCCTCCAATCTTTAAAATAAGGGAGTCTAAGGACCCATTGATTAAGCATCTATCAAAAGATGAGCTTGGGACTTTCTTCTTTCAAAACAAGTGATTGGTCATGTTTCTCAGGGGAGTCGAGTTTCAGTGTCCTCCATGCCACCAGGCCCCCATCTGGCTGCTGGTGCTGACCCACATTTGGTGAAGCCCTGACGGTCCTCCCCTGTCCATCAGTGGGTTCACTTAGGCTAAAAGGCTGTTTGAGTAAATCCCCTGTAGATTGCTAACACCCGGATAGGAGGTGTTTATCAAGGCACACGCATCCATTTCTTTTTTCTGACTGATTTGGTACAGAAACCCCCCCAAAATAAAAGGACTGAAACTGAGTGGAAGAGCTACAAATCATCTTTAAGGATGAGTCATTTCTTCTGCATGAATGAAAAGATAATTATCCCTGTTACATAATTTGGAAGTGAACACAGCAGCAAGAAGTTCATAGGGAAGGGAAATTAGGTTGAGGTGGTAAGAGGCCAGTGGTGGACATAGGCACCATCCACGGAGGATACGATGAGATACCTCTGGCACCTCAGCTGACAGAACTGCCTGTTTTGGTTTCTAAAAATGTCCAATTTCAGCCACTAGACATTTATGTGGGCCTAGTGAAAAAAGCATGAAACACCAGCTATATAGTTAGTATTCTTGCCAAAAATTCAAACCTGAAACCTGATCCAGCCTAAAGTCTAGATTTAACTGAATTTATAGAAGAGAGTGTAGTATAATAAAAAATATACATAGTGTTTGTTCCCAATTCCTGTCACAGAGCTTCAAAGACTCTTGGAATTTCTTTAGTGAGAGGACTGTTTTTGTTTCGCTAATGAGGTAACTCATGGTAGGTCTCTAGGTAGCTCCAGGACAGAGCTGGCCACCAGAATGACCAGCCAGGTGGTTAGAGGATGGGAATTTAGAACCAGCTTAACCTCCAGGGAGATAAAGGGGGTGGGAGGTTTAGTTCAACCATAGGATCAATAGTTTTATCAGTCATGTCTACTTAATGAAACTCCAATAACAACTATGGATGCCGAGGCTCAGAAGAGTTTCCGGTTGGTGAAATATTTATGTACCAGGAGAGTAACACACCTTAAATCCAAGGAGCACGGTGAGGGGACTGTGAGGGAGGTTTGTGGAAACTCCCCGTCCAGGACCCTCCCTGCCCCTGCCCTGTGTATCTCTTCCTGAGTTGCCTGTTCTGTAATTATCAGTACATCATTTCCCATACGTACATTGAGTTCTGTGAGTCATTCTAGTGAATTGTTGAACCTGGGGGGGTCATGGGAACTCATGAATTTATAACCAGGTGGTCAGAAGCATGTGTGACCCCCTGAAAGCTGCAGATGGCATCTGAAGCGAGGGCAGTCTTGTGAAGACCTTTACCCTTAACTTGTGGTATCTGTACTATCTCTGGGTAGTTGGTGTCAGAATTGAATTAAATTCCAATACACCCAATTGGGGTGAAACAGAAAAGTCAGAGGAATGAGATAGAGGACACCACAGAGATATGATGGCAAAAGAGCAGTGGTGGGAACCTCCACAGAACCAGTGATGTAGTTTTTTCAACAAATAAATTCCCTGAGGAGAAAGAGGAGAGACAAGAAAGGGAACTTACAGGTTTGGAAAGACCTAGGAGACATATCAATCGATAGCAAAGTAGGGACTAATTTCAATCCTGATTAAAACAAATGAACTGTAAAAAGTATGGGACAACCCTGACTGGTGTGGCTCAGTTGTCCCGTACACCAAAAGGCTGAGAGTTTGATTCCCAGTCACGGCAAGTCCCTAGGTTGAGGGTTCGATCCCCCATTGGGGTCCCATATGGGAGGCAACCAACTGATGTTTGTCTCTCACATCAATGTTTCTCTCTCTTTCTCTCTCTCTCAAATCAGTAAACATATTAAAAAATATATAAGACAATCATGAATTTGAACACTGATTATATTTTAAATTATATTAAGGAATTATTGTTATTCTATTTATGTAATATGTTATAGTGTTATATTATTTCAGATAGAATAATGGTATTGCTGTTCTGTTTACAAGAAGGAACCTTGTCATTTAGAGATACACTCTGAAACATTTATGAATGAAAAGGTAGGATGACCAGAATGTTCTTTAAAACAATCTAGGTAAGAACATGAGTTAAATAAGATTGTCTATGAGATGGTAATCATTAAAGTTGGGTATTCATTACACTATTTTGTTGATTCCAGAATATCTTTGAAGTTGTCGGGGAAAAAAACAAAACAAAACGACAACAAAGAAATCAATAGACTCAACATACTGTACGATTCCATCATTCAGAGTTCAAAACAGACAAAACTAATTTATGGTGTTAGAAGTCAAGTTAATGGTTAACTTTCAGGAGTAGAAGTGGACGCAAGAGCAAGTTTTGTATGAAGTATGTTGGTTGTGCTTTAGTTCTTAGTGTGGTTGTTGCTTACATGGGTATGTTCACTTTTAAAAATTCATTGAGTTCCATTTAATTTATGTACTTTTATGTATGAATGTTATACTTCAATAAAAAATTTTAAAATAGCCCTATTCGATGTAAATTTGCTAAAAACTGACAAATAGGGCTTCAGTGAGATAAATTGGGAAGACTTGTTAATGATTTAATTTTGTCAGTTCACATAGGTAAAGACATTGAAATTCATAAGGAAGAATGAATCCTAGACTCTCGGGGTTACTTCCTTTAGACAACCGGCATTTACTGAGGGCAAACTCTAAGCTTCTCACTGTGCTGTTCCTAAAACCTGAGTAGCTGGCCATCAACTGGATGGCTTTACAAATCATCTAAACCAACTGTCTGTCCAAAATCTGGCCAAATATTCACCCGCTGCTGCGAATATTTCTAGTGATGGGGCCCTCGTTACTAGTAGTGGCATTCTGTTTCATTTTGGGGAACCTATGACAATTGAAAATGTTCTGCCTTATGTTGTTTTTACTATATTTTCTTTCTCATGATGGTCCTTCAAAAACTGGAAGGCAGATATCATAATAGAATCTTTTCTATTGACCAAAGTTCTCTAGTCTCTCCAGCTATTTTTCATGTTTTCAGTTTCTTTCTCTCACCTGGCAATTCTCTCCTGAACTTTAATGTGTCCATGCCTGTTAAAGTGACATCCAAACCTGAGTATAACACCCATGGAAGAGGTAACGATTCAGGTCATTCCAATCCTACTGTTGAAGTGAATCATCTGTGCCATTTAACCTACTGTGTTCTATTAATACAACCCACGAGGTATCAGCTCTTGGGCTGCCATAGTGCACTGTCAAGTCACCCTGAGCTCACCGTGAACCCAAATTTCCACTTACAGGCACCAAGTCTCTTCCTTTTGATAACTATGCAACCTGGCTTATGAAATGTTCTTGATATATATTTGCCTGTGATAATTATAAAACTCTGTTTAAAAGTGACTTTTTAAAAAAGTTGCCATATTAAATAATTAATAAATTCAAGAATTATAAAAAATAATAAAATAAAGCCTCAGTGATGTAGTGCCAAAATTAACCTTACAATTAGTCAGACTATCAAGTTTAAAAGGACCTAAGTTCCAGCAAAGTTAAATAAAAGGATAGACAGAGAACACAGTGATTTGTGTGAACCACAGAAAACCTTCCTTCCTTCTTCTGATTTCTTCAGAACACTGTTATCTTTGGAGAACTGTTTTCCAAGTGCTCCTTGGTGCTAAGAGATGTTGATGAGCATGCTCCAAGAATTGTTCTGTGTTTAGACAAATTTCAAGAATACTAGACACTATAGGTCAGAGGCCGGCAAACTTTCTGTCAGGGGCCAGGTGAAAGTAAGCATCTTAGACTTGAGAGTTTATGTGGTCTCTCTTGCACTACTCAGCTCTGCTCTTATAGCCAAGGACAATAATGTATACACATGGCTGTTGTTGTGTTCCAATAAAAACAAGCATTAAGCCTGATTTGGCCTGGGAGTCGTACATAGGACCCCTGTTGTAGCCTCTCCCAGAGCTCCTCTTTTATATAAGCACACTGAACCACACTTGAAGGCTTTGAGCAGCCCCGCAGAAATAGAATCCATCAGCCAAGTTTCACCCAGAGCTTCCCAATCTATTGGTCTGTTAAACTTTCTTCATACCATACCTATTAAGCCCCATGGAATAGCATTCTATGAATTATCCATTTGGGAAACAGTGGTTTAGCACAAGGGTTTTCTTTAAAGGATCTCTTCTGAAAAAAATTAAGAAGAAGAATTACTGAGTCACAGCTTTTATAAATTACTGAAAATTGAAGTGCACTGAATTAGAAGAGATTTAAGAATAAATCAGCCTTTTAAAAAGAATATTGTTTCCTATTAGGTAGAGTTATACAGTGAGCAATACTTCCCTACCTAATAATTTGGAAACAATTTACTACATTTACAAAATAGCTTTAAATTTCTAGTTTTGACTGGTTTTGGAAGGAAAAAAAACACTTGGCACTAAAAATAGGAATTAAAACCTGACTGGTAAGGGAATTGAATACTTTTTTCATCTCCACCTTATAAGTTAGTCCTCTGATTCACCTTGAGATAATTTTGGATTATGCTATTCTGGGAAGCTTCTGCAATTTTAATAAATATGTGACTTATGTTTTTATTCACATCATTAAAAAAGAGACAACACCCAGGCCTGTGTTCTATGACATGTCACTAATAAACTGAATAAATTAATTGATTTGGTCATCAACCCACCCATCTCTGTCACTGTACATCTATCTTGCCCATATTTTATTGTGATTTTTTGAAATGTTTTTCTGATATTGACATGTTCTACATTGACCACGTTTTCCTGAGCTACTAACCATTTTGAAAAGGAAGTAAGGTTACTCCGAAGTGGCTTGTTCTCAGTGAGCCTATCAAAGCTCATAGCAATCACCCTGGCCTTTAAATAATCTATTCATGTAGCTTGCCTGAGATTAAAATCATATGGTTTTCAGAAATCTGCCTTTTTCTCCCTTCTGTAAATTGAAATAACATTTGCTCATTTCTTGTCTATTGACCCTTCTCCTGGTCTCCATAATCCTCCAAGGGCGCTGGCAGGGGTCGGTTCTTCCATTAGTCTTAGGTATGCTTTGTCCAGGTCAGGAGATTAGAATTCATTTCAGAGCACTCATTGTTTTCTTGCACTGTATCTACATTGGGGTTCAAGTCCCTCTTATCAATATTCATTTACCTTTTTAAGCCTAAATAGCAATATTTTAAAGAAGATGCAAATGTTTTGTTTGCTTCGACATCCATCAATAACACACTATAGGTTTTGATAGCGCATCTATCCCTTCCTTACATGTTTTCCAGGTGAAGCTGGTATGGTCTATTCTACATTTTAGAATTGTAAAAAATGGCCATGGCTATTTTTAAGAGTCAAGTGAACAACAAGTTAGCGGGGCACCCAGTTTCTCTGAAATACCTGCCCAATGACCATCCTGATCCCCATGTCAATTTTCAGGATTCCCAGGGACTCATCCAGTTCAGGAGTGCTATTCTTTTCTTTAATCCTCACCCGAGGATATTTTTATTGATTTTAGAGAGAAAGGAAGGAAGAGAGCAAGGGAGGAAGTGGGGAGAGAAAGAGAATGAAAGAAACATCCACGTGAGAGAGAAACATCAACTGATTTCTTCCCATCCATGCCCTGACAGGGGATGGAATGCACAACCTAAATTTGTGCCCTGACCGAGAATTGAATCAATGATTTTTTGGTGTACACGACAATGGTCCAACCAACCGAGACATCTGGCCAGGGCCAAGGGTGCTATTCTTATTGGGTGTAGATACTGTTGGAGGAGCTGATTTACTGGCTCTACCACTTGTTCCTGCACCAGGTCATTGCCCTTGTGCACTGCTGTGATGGTGCTTCTGTTAGTCCAGTGCTTCTGTGATTGACAATCCTAGTTCCTGAAGAACTGTGCTCTACTCTTGGTCTTCCAAGCCTAGAGACTGTGGATTTATGCTCAAAAGCAACATCCAAAGTAATTCAGTTGGGTCAGATGGGCTGTCTGGGTTTTCAGCTATACTTTGGCTCAGAAAGGGTCCTCCTCTTCAGATGACCGGGACTCTGGTGTGAACCCAGTAGCTAGATATACACCCTTCCCTCATGGTAAGTTCCCCTTTTAGGCCCTTAATTCTTTTCCTGACAGGAGACTTCAGCCCAAATACACTGAATCCTGTAAGGCTGGAGTTGAATTCCTCTTTCTTGGTTTCCAGGACAGTTTACCCATCTTTCAGCTCTGCAAACCATAGAAGGGAGCCTCTGCCAGGCCCTGTCCCCCTCCTTCCCAGGACAAAGGGGGCTTGGACTCTCCTTTTATTTGCATGATCAAGTGACTCTGTTCTGCTTTGAAGGGTCTTCCCGTCTCTATCTAAAGGACAACTTCTGAGCTGTATCTTTTCAAAGTCAAAGTTCTGCCCTCATAGCACCTGCTATGTGAACACAACTAAAGATAGACTTTTAAATTTCCTTCACTGTTTTTTACAAGCTTAGCTCATTTGAAAATTTGGCCTTTTTCCTTCCTTTTTAAAAAATAGATCTTTGATAGTTTTATTAGAGCATTTTTCAAACTCCTGAATGGAGTTCTATCATGGGCTAGCAGGTAGAGAAAGAGACTGTTTTTGCCTGGGTAGGCTAGGCTGTGTAACGGTTACCCAGACCTGTAATGGCAACAATATGGAAGTTTGGTTCTCACTCACATGATCATACTTGGTTAGCCAATAAGTCAGTGGGGCAACCCTCCTCCACTGGGCCATTCTGGGCTCATGCTGATGGATACTTAATTATCTCCAACTTGTGACATGTTGAGAATGTACCTTACACCTTACTATTTCCTTTTCAATTACGCTTTTTATTTTTAAATAGTTTAAAACTCATAAGAAATTACAAAAAAACAGTACAGAGAGTTCCTGAACTTTCCCCACTGATAGAATCTTAGATTGTCAAAACTAGGAAATCAGCACGGATAGAACGTTGTTCACTCAGACACAAACCTTATTTGGTTTTCACCAGATTGTACATGAACTTGTAAAAGCCTGCGTTACTTTTAACCAAACAACACTTCCATTATATATATAGGCCTGTGTGTGTGTGTGTGTGTGTGTGTGTGTGTGTGTGTGTGACACTGTACCAGACCCTGGGAGGAGAGCTCCAGTGGTTGTCTGGATAGCTGAATAACCTTCATCACCGGTAAGCATTCTCTCCATCTAAATGGCAGCAAATCATATGATCTCCCTTCTAATCCTCTCTCTTTATATCTTCATCCAAGTGCTTTCTAGCAAAATCAATCCTTGACTCACATATATCCAGGGGAGATAGTTTTCTAAAGATTCAGCCACTACTTGGTTTAAAGACAATTTTGTCTGATGCAGAGTACAAATGTTTTCCTCCCACCAAAAGTCTGATACCAATTAAATTAGAAATTAATAAGTGTGTGGTCTTCAAAATTATGTTCAGTTTAGTCTCCTTCTTATTCAATGGTCCGGTAATCCTTAGAACAGGATTGGCTCCTCTCTAAGCCTCTGGTAGATAATGACAGAATTTTATTAGGTTTTAGTTTTCATTTTAAGTACAATACAACTGCCTGGAGAAGTACTTTCATCTGCATTTGCAACTCTATGGCACCTCCTTGCCATTGAAAACATTTTTTTAAAACTGTATAGGAGGGTTTAAACAATTGTGAAATTCCTAAAACTGCCCACTCAGTTGCCAAGAAGTCTTCTTCTGGCTGGTGTCCAAAGTGGTGGCCTCAGCTACCTTTCTGGAACCCTGTTTCCAGCATGGCACTCTCTCATTCTTTTTAATAAACGGTTTGAGCATCTAAAGTAGCCACAAGGATTCCTGGCATTTGTCAGAGGCGGAAATCCGCATGGCAGACTGAGAGAGTCATAAAATCTTTGTTTTAGTTTGGACTCGTTTAAAAACTGGAATGAAATTAAGAATGATTTTTTTCTTATGTGGTCACAGAGATTTTCTCTTCAGAGGCAGGAGTTCTAGCAGGGTATGATGTATAGAGAAAATGACTATTGGAGTTTTGTTTTTATGCTTTGTTTTGCTTATCCATGGAAGTATGAATCTCCTAGCCTTCTTCTGTGTGCTCTCAAGTCCCTTTACTACAGTTAAAGCCCTGTCTGACCTTTATTTTTACTGGTAACTTTTGAAGAAGTCTGCACTATGGTCTCCAAATGTGCTTTCAGGACATGCCTTCCTTTGCATGCAAACATCCATTCTCACATTCTCATGTTTACGGATTCTCTTTGTCTTCCAGAAACACTGGTGTGTCTCCAAACCTTTCAGACCAAAAGGGTGTAACTTTTGGTTTGTGGTCTCATCTCTTGGTGTGGCTCGTTACACTAATACACAGAAGCTCATAAAGGTCTGTGAAAAAGAATGAAAATTTCCCTCATCCCTGCTCCCCAAGTTGCTCTATTTTAGACACATTAGAAGGCATGAGAATGGAAGGTGTCTGGGTGCAGTGATCGCCTAGATGCTGAACAATACTAATTGGTTGAGTAAAGACTTGGGCACTATTTGTAAAGCTATAGTTTATGTCAGAAAATGTGTCAGTGGGCACAGTTTCAGGCACTGAATGAAATTTGACCTTGAAGATTAAATAAGAGGAGATTCTTGTAATGAAATAAGTTCTTTGAGTTTTAATACACTCAAAAGCCAGTTAAGAGCTATGATTAAGATTCTTTCATTCACTGAACACTTCTTGAATGTCTCGACATTGAACCAGGCTCTGTATTTGGGTCGAAGGACACAGTCCAGGTGGCCAACCCTCAAGAAGTTTCCATGCCAGGAGCGATAGGGAAGACGGTCCCCAATACAGGTGTGTGTGTTGAGGACCAGGAGCAGAGATACACAACAAGAACAAGCAGGTAGGGGCACAGGGGAGGCATGGGAGGACAGTAAACTTGCACCTGCTCAACATTTGTTGATTAGTTTTCAAGAATAGCTTCACTTTCCAGTTTAACCTGGATTCTAAGTTAGATCTATTCCTTTATCTTTGTGGACATGCTTGTCCATAATGTATTTATTGTCTTGGCGTTATGGCTTTTATAGCATGAATTGCTTACTGTGGCATTATTTGCTCAAATTCAGAAAAGAAAGAAATGCTGGATGAAAATGAGTAAAATTTCAAGTATTTTTAGTAATTGTTGGGGTCTGTTTTATAGAACATTATAATTCTTGAAAAAATACAATATTTTCTGGCATTAAACATAAAAATTGAACATAACATGACAGTGGTATTATGCTAAGAGATCCATAGAAAAGGACAATTTTGATACCTTCCGTTCAAGGTTCACTCTGTCAAGGGTGTCCAACCTTTTGGCATCTCTGGGTCACACTGGAAAAAGAAGAGTTGTCTTGGGCCACACATTAAATATACAAACACTAACAAAAACTGATGAGCAAAAAAAAAGGTTTTAGGTAAATTTACAATTTTGTGTTAACCATCCTGGGTTGCGTGTGGCCCGCAGACCATGTGTTGGACACCCCTGCATCGGCTAAAAAGGGAGAGGAGATTTTTCTTCTCTCTCTCCTTTGTAGAGGGTGAACAAAGTTCTCTCTGGTCTTGGACCGTCCCAGTTTCAGCTTAATGTCCTGGGGTCCTGCCTGGTTTACCACTGGTCCAAGATCTTTTATTCCTTCATGAGGAAATACTAGTAATGACTGCATTCAAATAAACTGTGGCAGATTTGGTAGGCCTCCACTTCATACTTCCTGCTTCTGCCAGGGTCTTATCCAGGAGTGTGTGAGGCATGTAACAACATGACATGTATTTATGTCTGAAAGATAGAACCAGTTTCTCTTTTCCCAATCCTTCCCAGACTAAGAATAACCAACACCTCCCTTTCAGGGCAAGCATGCTGGCTTCCCGTTGACAATGCAAAGTGTCTTCAGAAGCCAGGGCTAACCCCTGGTTCCAAGCGGAGGGGAAGAGTACTTGCTGCTGCTGCTGCCCTTGGCCACTTGGGGCTGTCCAGGTATGTACTGGCCTAAGCTGCGGTTGCCAGGTGCACAAAGCCACTAGGCATCCAGTCTTCAGGGTCCATGGAAAACGTGGTAAACCATTAGTTGTATGTGAAACATATGCAGGAAATAAAGGCGGAGCTGTCCTGATGAATCTGAACGTTGTTATCACATTTATTGTAATTTATTATATGATCTAAATATACAAATATTTACAAATTTTTTGCCCTGGCTGGCGTGGCTCAGTGGATTGAGCACCAGCTTATAAACAAAAGGGTCACTGACTTGATTCCCAGTCAGGGTACATACCTGGTTTGCGAGCCAGGTCCCCCATGGGGGGTGCATGAGAGGCAACTACACATTGGTGTTTCATTCTTTTTCTCCCTCCATTTCTCTCTGTCTAAAAATAAATAAATAAAATCTTTAAAAAATTTATTAAAAAATATTTTTCAAAAACCAAACTTTTCATTTGGCAACTTTAAAAAAATCTTTATAATCAACCCTTTTTAGCAGCAGTATACAAAAAAGAAAGTACATATTTAATGAAAACTTAAGTGTTGAATTTCCATTTCTCAAGGAAGGTGATGATAATATGCAACTTCCTAAAATGTCAGCATTTACCTTTCTCCATGGGGACCATTGTGATCACACTGGCTACACAGAAACCAGATATAAACTGTGCTGGGAAAATGTAAGCATCTATGCCAGAAGTTGTTTGTAGATGAGAGTGCCTGAAAGCAGCAATTCACTTTGTGAAGCATAACTTTTCTTTTAGATTGAGTGACTACTCTACATTACTATTGCTCACTTTTGATACTTAGTTCTGTTGCACATATATGAAAAACAAAGTCATTCGTGTTAATGCATTGGCTTTATTAGCACAATCTTGCAATTAGTTAAATGATATCGGTTTTATATCAGTGTCATTGGATACTTTAAAAAGAAAATCATGTCCCACCCATTCTTCTTCTATGTATATGCACAAAAGAAATGAGTGCATACATTGACAAATACTTGTACATAAATGTTCACACCATCTTTATTCATAATAGCCTAAAATGAAAACACCCAAATATTCATCAATAGGAGAACATATATAAATCAATCGTGGTATATTCATATAATCAAATATTACTCAGCAACTTATAAAATCAAGCATATACAAATAACAGAAATGAATATACAAATCCACTGTGTTAAACTAAAGAAACTAGCCACAAAAGGGTACACATTGTATGATTATATTTAGGTGAAGTTCAAGGACATATCTAATCTATGGTGATAGAAGTTCAGACTAGTGTGTATGTGTGTGTGTGTGTGTGTGCAGAAAACAAGTAAATACATGTAAAAATACATGTAAAACTCATTCATATTTATGTATTTTACTATATATACACATTGTACCTTAATAAAAAGAATAAATGGAAGAAAGAAAACAATGGTTGCTTTTCATACAATTTATGGAATGAAAATGAAACTTTAAAAGTTCAATCTGTCAAAAATGAATAATTCAAAATTAGTATAAATATTATTATAAATTCTGTTCAAAATTTCCACAATGAAGATAAAAGCATTGTTTCTGCAATGATAATACAAGTACAGATTTTGAAGAGGTACGGCAATGTGGTCAAAATATTGTTACTGGTGTAGTTATGTATGGAACAGAAAAGCACTAGTGTTGGTGGTAGTACAGACACAATTACAGTCAAACAAATTGCAATATTCTACCAATCCAAAGAAAACAATTAGTTTTCAAAATTTGCAATGAAAAATACATATACAACTAAAGTAAGTTACAAAAACATTCTATAAAATTGATATTGAATTTTTTAAAAAAGAGCATGTCATATGAACATTCTCCCTTTGCTGTCCACTACCAATTAAATTTTATAAGTGGTTGAGTCTTTGAAGGATTATTTTGCAAATAAGCTTAAATGCAACAGTGACAGAAAACATTTCGATAAATGAATCTTCTAAATTGAATTTTGTTCAGTTTGAAATCTGTAATCAAAGTATTTAGATATTGGAACACAAAATTTTAGCTATCACATGTATTGAAATCCCAAGTATTACAAATTATTGCTATTGAAAACAAAGCTGAAAACAGGAACATTCTATAACTTACTCCTACAAAAGCAAGGAATTGAACAAATTAGAAAGTAAGTACTCAGATAAATGAAATTTAATTTTGAAATTCTTTAGTTGCACTTCAAAAATCTTGAATTGTGGGAAGAATTTTTTTGAAGGAGTTTCTATTTTTTATTAGATAAATTTTTAATCTGGACCCTAGGAAAATAATATTTTAAAATCTTATATTTTGCTGTACTTACACTGGCCAGTTTGACATGTTACGCCTTGTAAAAAGTAATTTGATTAGAGGTTAAAAAAACAGGGACTATACTAGTTTGGTTGGAAATATTTACACATTTTCATTAGGAAAGTTAGAACTGAGAATATTCTCTAGTTAGCAGAATTTGCATACCCCTGTACTTGTAAAGAATTTACTCTCTTCCAGTCAAGATAGAAGGGTAGGTAGACATGCTTCACCTCCTTGCTCAACCACAGAAAGAATTACATGTATACCTCAAAACAAATAACTTCCAGAACTGTCAGAAAATTAAATTGTATGGAAGTCTGACAACCACAGATTTAAAGAAGCCACATTCATCCAGATGGGTAGGAAGGGTGGAGAAGCAGAAATGGGTGGAGAGGTGAGGAGACATGGTATGGTGCCAAGAAGCGGTGGTGGCAGAACCAACAGTCCCATGTTCATGAGTGATGGATAAAAATTGGATGGGATACCTTGGGAGCAAGCAAACCCAGCCTCAGGCCAGACGCACAGCTTAGGGTTCCAGTGCCGGGAAGAAAAATCCCCATAATTTCTGGCTATAACAACCAGTGGAGGTTGGGGCAGCAGAGGAAACTGATGGATTTTCAGGAGATTCTGCTTAAAGGGCTTGCATGGTCTTAGGATGTATGCAAACCCACCCACCCTGGGATTCAGCACCAGGATAGCAACAGCTGGAAGGGTGCCAGTCACATGGAGGGAGTGAGTGAAGTGACTGGAAATGGGGTGAGTGCTGGGCAAAACTCCAGAAGCCAGGCAGCAGCACTGTCTCCTCTCTGAGCCCTCCCTAACACAGAGCCACAAGGCAATGAAGCAGATTGTCCCACTCTGATGACTACCTAAGGCTCTGTTCCACAAAATTTATAGGTGTTTTTTACAGGGAGTCAAAGAAGTTCTACCTAATACACAGGAAAAAACACAGGGAGGCTGCCAAGTTGAGGAGACAAAGAAATGTAACCCAAATGAAAGAAAAGAACAAAATCCCAGAAAAAGAACTAAATGAAAGAAAATGGAGATAACCAACTTATCAGATGCAGAGTTTAAAACACTGGTGTTCAGGATGCTCAAAGAACTCATCAAGTACAGCAACAACAAAAAGGAAGAAACGAAGGTTACACTAAGTGAAACAAAGAAAAATTTACAGGGAACCAACAGTGCAGGGGTGGAAACTGGGATTCAAATCAGTGATTTGGAACGTAAGGAAGAAATAAGCATTCAACCAGAACAGCAAGAAGAAATAAGAATTCAAAAAAAAAATGAGCGTAGAATAAGAAGCCTCTGAGACATCTCCAAACATACTAACACCTACATCATAAGGATGCCACAGGAAGAGGAAGAGAAAGAAATTGAAAACTTAAATGAAAAAAATAATGAAAGAAAACTTCCCTAATTTGGTTAAGGAAACAGATATACAAGTCCAGGAAGCACGGAGAATCCCAAACAAGTTGAACACAAAGGAGACCACATCAAGACACATCATAATTAAAATGCCAAAGTTTAAATATAAAGAGAGAGTTTTAAAAGCAGCAAAAGAAAAGTAGAGAATTACCTAAAATGGAGTTCCTTTAAGACTATCAGCTGATTTTTTAGGAGAAACTTTGCAGGCAAAAAGGGGTTGGCAAGAAGTATTCAAAGTGATGAAAAGCAAGAACCTACAACCTAGATGACTCTATCCAGCAAAGCTATCATTTAGAATGGAAGGGTAGATAAAGTGCTTCCCAGATAAGGTCAAGCTAAAGAAGTTCATCACTACCAAGCCATTTTTACATGAAATGTTACAGGGACTTATTTAAGAAAAGGAAGAAGGTCAAAACTATGAATATTAAGATGACAACAAATACACAACTATCAACAACTGAACCTAAGGAAACAACCAGAACAGGAACAGAATCATAGATACAGAGATCATTTGGAGGGTTAGCAACTGGGAGGGGGTAGGGCGAGAATGGGGGAAAAGGTGCAGGGATTAAGAAACATAATTGGTAGATACAAAATAGATAGCGGAATATTCAGAATAGTATAGGAAATGGAGAAGCCAAAAAACTTATAGGCACGGCCCATGGACATGAACTAAGGGGGAGTGATTGCTGGAGGGAACAGAGGGTACCAGGCAAGGGGGATAAAGGGGGGAAATACTGGGATAACTGTAACAGCGTAATAATAATATATATTTAAAAAAGAATTTTTTTCTCAATTGACAATATTATGGTCTATTGGGATGACTTGAAGGTGTCCATACTTTAAAATTTATTAACCATGAAAACTGACTGAAGAAGATTGCAGGCAATTTTATAAAAAAGAATGATAAAAATGAGAACAAATCAAAGAAAGTGTGTTTTTTAGAAACGAATATTAATGCCATAACCGTAGCAATAGTGATACCTAAGAAACTGATCAAGGCACATGAGTAAGTACCAAGAATACTTCTACTGATTCTTTTTAGCATTCAGATAATCATTATAAAGAAGTTTTCAGTTTTGAGTTACACTACTCAGGCATATGTTACTTATATTTTTAAAGTTTATTTTTGTAATAGTCTTTGAAGTGAACTGTTTTATAAATTGATCAATATAATAAAACTAACCTGGTAGTCAATAAAAAATAGTTTAAAATGACACAATTTTAATTGTTTTAATATTCCATTTCCCTCCAAACTTTTCCCAGATAGGATGGTAAATTACTTTTCAAAAATTTAGCCCTTTCTATTTGTTAGGTTTAGGTTTACAGGTAATGGAGAATCCCAACAGCAGTGGTTTAAGCAAGGTCGATTTTTATTTCTCTTCTCTGTGTAAGTCTGGGGTCAACTGTTCAGTACCCGTATAGAAGTCCTGCCCCTACTGTCTTATTCATTGTGTGTGGAGTCTCCATCACCAAGTTTGGTTGTTCCAACTTCAGCCATCTCAGGAAACTGCAGTCAGCAGGAAGAAAGGCAGAGAAAAAAGGACAAGCACTAGGGGACATGTGCCAGTTGTCTTTGAAGGAAGTTTCCAGAAATTTCCTCATCACATTTCAGTTTATGTCACATTGGCCATAATTTAGATGCAGGATGATGCTTAGCTGCAAGGGAAGCTTGGAAATCCAGACTTGGTAATGGCTAGTGAGAGACCAAGGTTAAAACAAAGGATATATTACTCTGAAAGAAGGACATTGCAGAACAACACTCTCTGCCACACACTCTCCCTGCAAATGCGTGCCACCTCTGTCAGCCCCAAAGGCTGGGTGGTCTGGTTGGAAAGCACACTTTGACCATGCTTTTTAAATATTCCTGAAAGGGGCCCTTACTACCCTAGGGCTGAATAAGTAGCCCTCATCACATTTCCTTAAATCTCCCCTTCCATTTGAAGATTCATGAGCGTTTTGAAATTATTCTACAGTATTTGTGTATTTGCTTTAAAATATAAATTTTGTTAAAGTTAGTGTAGAAAAAACAGATACTCTAGGAAGATACACCTGTTTTGTCTGTGGCTACACATAGTTCTGACTTGAAGACAAGGCGTTTCTCTAATCTTGAATGGCTCTGTATCCAAAAGGCTTTTGCATTTAAAAAATATTTTATTGTTAATGCTATTACAGTTGTCCCAATTTTCCCCCTTTGTCCTCTTCCACCTAGCCCCCTTGACCCCACCCAGTCCCTCAGGCAATTCCCACACTGTTGTCCATGTCCACGGGTCATTCATATATGTTCTTTGGCTAGTCCCTTCACCTTCATTTTAACAGAACTCTCCGAATTCTAAAGAAACACATTTCATCTAGTGGGATTCAGGTGACTGGGAAGACATGTGAACATAGGGCTCCTCAGCCCTCCATTCACGCACTCCGGATAGACAACCCTTGACCATGAAGTTAGTCTGTGTAAGGGACTGGTTTGGGTTTTTGATAGACAAGGAATTTACTTTTTTAATTCATTGTTTAGAAAAATGCAGAAGCAAACTGAAGTTCTGAGGGAGGAGGCCTGGAAACCATGTGTTCTCTATGTGTCGTTCATGTTAATATTTAGAATTCCATTGTCAATTATTTGGAACTTCAGTATATGAGCCATACGCCCCTTGCATCCATCCAGTAATTATTATCATACTTAGCCACAGCAGGCACAGCCTTCTTGGCAAGGAACTTCTGTAATAATTATAAGACACCGTGAAAATGTTAGATATGAGAGGCCAACTTCAAATCTTTGACTAAGACCTTCATTTCCATTATAACCTAAGTAGCTCCAATTTAGAGATGTCTATGAGCAATTCTGAACATAGGTGGGAAACATTTATCCATTTGAAGAATCTTGATTGTATGCCTGAATGTGCCACTCCTATGCTGAACAGTGAGGCTAGATTTGTGACCCAGAGCATGTGTATGTCAACTCAGACATAAACCAGATGCTCACATGGAATTTAATTAATTAATTGTAATAAATGCTATGAAGGAAAAATACATCCTGCTGAAAGACTGCATAATAAAGATACCTAACCTGCTCTGTGGGACAGGCAAAGTTTTCCTGAGGCAAGCCACACCCAAAGGGTGACAAAGTGGGAGTACAGTGTTTCTAAGGCCAAGCAGATTACCCATGCAAATGACTTTAAGTCTGAAAAGACCTTGAGTCTTTAAAGAACAGCACACAGGCCACCTTAAGGAATATTGAAGGGATTAAGCAGAGACATGATGTAGTTAGAATTGTCTTGTCAAAAAGCCACGAAAGTTGGTGACATTGGCCTAGGTAGGAAGTCAGGTGGGCCCAGATGGAGTGGAGGCTAGAAGTAGAGGTGAAGAAGAGAGTGGAGATGTGAAGATGTGGGATGTCAAAGGGACACGACTTGCAAATGGAGCTGATGTGTAGGTCTGTGAGGGAGAGGCTAAGAGAGGGCAACGCACAAGTGTTTACAAATTGGGTGGCTGGTGGTACCCAATACTGCAATGGGGGATACAGAGGAGGAGGAAGCAAGACAGTCTTGAGGAAAAATCGTGAGTCCCAGGATTGAAGAGGTCAGTGAGCTTTGCCCTTCGGTTTACAGTTGCAGGTCAGTCAAGCCCAGAAAGAATAAAGAACTCACGTCCTTTCTCCATCAAGCGTGGCCCAGGGACTAGCAGCACTGGCACAAACTAGAAGCTTGTCACAAACGTGCAATCTCAGGCCACCCAGACAGGATCCTCAAGTGATTTGTGTAAATAAAGTTTGAGAAGCACTTTTAAGGAACTTAATAGGTTGCAGAGTTGGGTTAGTACTAAGTTAAACACATGATTTGGAATAAGTTTTTGTGCTTGTATTAAAATTATATTATATATACATATATATATACACACACATATACAAACTTGTATAAAGATATATATATATTTATTTATTTACTTAGAGAGAGTGAGAGCTATAGGTATACATTTGTTAGGTGTGATGCTAAAGTCACAAAGGCAGACTGAAGACTAACCACAGTTCAGGGACACTTTATTCAATGGACAAAAGGCTACTAATGTTTCACTTTTGCTAGTGTTCAGGAAGGAAGGAGAGAAAGAAAGAAGGAAAGGAAGGAGGGAGGAAGGAAGAGAGAGAGAGGGAGAGCAGGCAAAATCTTCAAAGGCTGTGTATACAATGGGTTATTTAAATTTGTGAGTCTGGCATGAGGAAGAACTGGCCAAGCTGACTTGGCATTACATATTGTGGACACATGCTTCAATATATTTTTAAAAAAGGAATCAAAACTTCCAAATTCCTTCTTATTTCATGAGTTTCTTTTTAAAGAAGGGATATTGGTAATGATTATGGATTTCTAAGTGTTGCTCAAATAGCAGTGCTATAAAAACTTCTCAGCAAGACATTTGTTTTTATTTTTGTTAGAATTCTAGCTAACACTGTGCCATGTGCCAATGTGTCTAGCATATTGTTGGTGCTCAAGTATTAAATCTCAGCGCAGGTGTAGAGTTGAGAGATTGTGCATAATAGTGTATATTATCTAGTGTTGTATAACAAATTACCCCAAAATGTAATAGCTCAACACAACAAATATTTCTTTTCTCATAGTTTTTGTGGGTCAGGAATCTGAGTTCGACTTAACTAGGTACCTCTGGTTTAAATCCCTCATGAGGTCACTGTCAAGCTGTTGGGTGGGGCTTAGGTCCCCTCTGAAGCTCAGCTTGTAAACTCATCTGCTTCTAAGCTCAGTCATGTGGTTGCTGGCAGGCCTTGGTCCCTTGTCATGTGGGCCTCTCCGAGGGGCTGCTGCCTACTAACATAGCAGTTGGCTTCCCCCAAAGCAAGCAATCCATGAGAAAGAGAAAGGGGTACCTTTGTATAACCTAATCCTAGACTGGTCACCTGATTGCTTCTGCCATGTTTGAATTTTTAGAAGCAAGCCCAGCCCATGCTCAAGGGGAGGGGATTTCGCAAGGGTGTGGAAATACTGAGGTGGGCTTTCTGAAGTCTGTCTTAGAGGCTGCCTACTATTCAGCGCTATTTCCTTCTCTATCTATGCTCTTGTCAGAATGAGATGATATTTAAAAGGCTATCTTCCTGTGAATATTTTTCTGATCAGCCCAGTGTATTGGATTTTACCCTAACTGTTCAGAGTAGAGACTTGGTTTACTGTTTTCATGGGGTGAGTGGGACAATACCAGAAAGCCCACTGAGGAGATCCGCGTTCTGCCACTCTGCTGGGCACCTCTCATGTTCCAGGTCCTAGCGTGCTTAGGAAAGGTCTTTTCCTGTTCACCTTTGCCCTCCTCTCTGCTTTCATACTTGAATAATTCTATACTTAGGCAAGCTTCTTCTATCCTCACACCATTCCTTGCATTTCTGAAGCTACCACCAGCAACTTCTCCTGGCAGGGCTCACTCACCTCTCTCCCGCACTCCCCTAGCTCCTCATGACTGAGAGCCTGCACTGTGCCAGGCCTGTGTGGGGTGCTAAGGACACCCCTGAAGGCAAGAGACCTGTGCCCTACTCTCAAGGACCTCACAGTCCATTTGGAGAGACTGGTACTAATCAAATGACCTCACAAAGAAATAGACAGCTACCACAAAAGAAGAGGACCAACAATGGAGAGACCTCACAGGCTCCTGGGAGTCACGCTTAAGCCCAAGCACCCCTTCACTGGCATCTAGCCCTGTGCAGACCCCAAGAAACTGTCCTGGGCACACCCTCCATTATCCCAGCAGATGTCACTTACAAAATACCAAGTCAAAGATAAAATTATTAACAATTTCAATATGGTGACTGCAGAATATTAATTTCCAAGCTTGGAGCCTTGTGTGACTATATTGTACATACTGCGTGAGTCACACCCTATCACTTCACCCTCTTTTCTGTCCCTCAGAGCAATATTATGTTCTGAAATTCTCCCTTTAGTCTGTTTTCTTTTTTTTGTTGTCTACCTCCACCATGAGAATGTAAACTCCATGAAAGCGTGTCCTAATTATCTCCATGCCTAGTGCAGGGAGTTGACACATGTAACCCTCAATAATTATTTGTTGATTGAATAAATAAATGTAAAAGAGAATTGATTGTGCATAGTTTTAAGTAAACTTGCCGTTTCTCATAGCTCATGCATACTGACAACACAACAAAAATTTCCAGCGAATCACTTCTCAGTCTCCTATCAGGAGTTCCTGCCGGTAACAAGTCAATGTAAAGTCCAGCTCCAGTCTACCTTTGCCTTCACATGTGTTTCCTCCAGCCCCTGGATGTGTTCCCTCTCTGCCACCTTCTTCTGGCATGTATTATCTGCACTGAGCCTTAGAGCCCAGAGAAAGGAGCTGACAGACCAGTGCTTTCATCAACACCATTTTGGGCCTTCCTGGTACACACTTCTCAGTATTTCTGCCCACAACCCAGGAGGCTCTGGCCACCAAGGGTACGCCATCCAGTCACCTCCCATGTTGCTGAGCAATTGCCACTTTCCTACGATTAGGCTGGATGTTTTGAACGTCCCTGAGTGTACCACGATTTTGGGTTCCAGTAACGAATATGGGCAGTATCCTATCAGGTTGAATTTTAAGGCGCTTAATGAAATGTTCTAGATTTTTAAACTATATATTGAATACATTATTCATGACAAATATGTCATTAATCGGGGCTTGGAAGCTTTTTTAGTTATGCAGGGAGTCTTACACTAAAAAATAATGCAGCATGAGAACTATAACAAGGGTGGAGAGGAAAGTGTCTAAACTGTGGCTACAAAAATTTTTCAAATAGCTCTATTTTATAGATGTGATAAAAAATACAGAAATGAAATAACAATCCTCTATTTTTAAAAGCAACTTTGGATCTTATTTTATTCTAATAAAAATAGCAATATTTTTGGCAAATTCCCACATTAAATGTATATGTGTGTGTGCGTGTGTGTGTGTGTGTTTCAATTTAAAGTACGGTTTAGGTCTCATTTTGTGACTACACCATTTGACCAGACATACGAAGCCAAACTGTTTATTGCGTGCATGAATATGATCTTTTCTACTTTTTAATGGAATAAATATTAATAGCTTTTAATCTTCCTGAAGCAATTTCTTTTTCCAAACAAAGCACAGGAGTAGTTGTATGCTATATATGTTTTGAAGCATTATTTTTTTTAAAGTGAACCTTTCAAAGAACCAACATCTGGCTTTGTTGGTTTTCTGCTTTGATTTCTATTTTTACCTATATTATTTCCTTCCGTCTACTTTGGGTTTAATTTGTTCTTCTTATTCTATCTAGTTTCTTAAGGTAGAAGCTTAGAGCACTGATTTAAGATTTTTGTCTTTCCTAATATAGGCATTTAAAAGAACACATTTTTAAGGATTGTTTAAGTTGCATCCTACACATTTTGACATGTTGGGCCTTTATTATTCAGTTTAAAATATTTTCTAGTTCTTTAATCGTTCCTTCCTTCCTTCCTTCCTTCCTTCCTTCCTTCCTTCCTTCCTTCCTTCCTTCTATGTGTTATTTAAATTTTGTGGAAAAAAATCTCCAAATACCTGAAGATTTTCTGGATATCTTTTCTAATTTGGTTCCATTATGGTCAGATTTCAACCCAATGAAATTTATTGATACTTGTTTTCTTGCCAAGCACGAAATATGCATTTTTAATGAACTGGCACACCGTTTCAGTCTTCAAATCTGACTTTAAATTTCTTTCTTCACTTTAAACTTAGCATGGAAACTACAGTGCATGTTCAGCCTTAGGATAGGAACAAACAATGTCAATGCAGGCCCTCTCTCTGTTGAAAAAATCTGTTGTTTTGCAATGAAAAAGATTAGCAGTCCTCTTCTAAAATGTTTACTCCAGGACACAGATTTTAAATATTCTCTTTTAAAATCAAGTGATGATTGTAAGACAAATGTGGTCATCCATATCGGTGTTTTTCAGTGATTTATGTTTGAGAAGCAAGAGGCATCCAGTGGGTTTCAGCATAGTCTGAAGTGTAGGATCTGTTACTGCCACTTAGTGTTTAAGAGTTGGTGTCATTTCCTTATCATGGTTTCCAGTTCTTTGAATTCCTACAGTGTCCCACAGTCTTGAACATGGCAAACACACAAGAACTGGTATTTAATTTAAAGATGAACAGATAATGAGCATCCTCCAGCAGTGAAATCAGAAATGGTAGTATTGAGAAAACAAATGTATGAAAATGGACATCCCCCATTAGACACTGCACTGATATTGTATTTAATGAAATCAATAAATTGGATATTGCAAAGTCACTCAGGTGGTCATAATATATACCACATCTTGCATGAGAAAAGATATAATGTCTTCATTAAAAATATAAGCATCCAACTCTAAAATCAAGCCCCAAAATTACAACATGAATATAGTGAGAAGCTTTATTTATAAATTAAGAAGTAAAAGGTTGGACCGTGTAACATAAAGGCAGATTTGATGGGAGGTGGGAGGGTGTGGAGAGAGGTGGTTTCTCTCCCAGGTTGATTGATATGTTTGTTGCTGGATTAAAGAAATACCTGCAAGACAGTTCTATCCCTGTGACTACATTTAATCTCGTATAGAGAACATTGTGCCAATTACATTTTCATGGCTTTGTTTACCAGATTATAGAAGAATTTAATTTCAAATCAATCATCATCATGAA
Source organism: Mormoops blainvillei (assembly GCA_004026545.1). Classification (NCBI taxonomy): domain Eukaryota; kingdom Metazoa; phylum Chordata; class Mammalia; order Chiroptera; family Mormoopidae; genus Mormoops; species Mormoops blainvillei. Next base: position 892,206 of record PVJD01000007.1, on the reverse strand, counting down.
GCCAAAATAATTGGCTGAACGTTTAAATTGTTCTGTTACTGTCTACAGTTGGTGTTAGTGCTGTGCCTAACATATTACCTTACACATAGTAGATGTTCAGTCAATATTTCTTAGAATTAATTGATTTTTTTTTGTACAGTGGGAGTGAGAAACAAGGTAAAGCATTGCTGTTATGAATACTTAGTTTTTATACGATTGACTTAAGTTTACAATCAATAACTAAAGAACCGAAGAACATTCTTTGCTTCTTCTCTAACAGCCCTGTTGCTGTTCTCTGCGGACTTCACCAACCCTCATTGTTCCACTCAGATTTGCTCACAGTTTTGTACACTGTCCTTTCAGTGAGCTCTTGGGTGAGCCCTTTGAGGGTACCTTCTGTTTTCTAGACCCTGGCTGATAAGGCAGAGTTGAGGGCTTGCTAGATGTGTTAGGTCCGGTTCCCTTGGGGGAGATTTGCACTCAGGAGGTTTATTGGAAAGCACTCTTGTAAGGACATGATGGAGCAGTGGGAGAAGCTGCATTATGATGTGGTTACAACCAAGCCTCAGCCAATCCTACCAGACCATGGAGCCGGGTAGGTCATTCAGAGTTGTCTAGGACCAAGGTGAGGAGCTGGGGTTTTGTGTCCATGTCCCGGGGGCAGCCTGCCCTTGGAGATGGGGTGTATCTTTGGATGGAGCAACTTCCCTCTGCCAAAGGCCATTCTCAGGGAGCAGCTGAGCTGTGAGTCTTCAGTGTCAGTAATTCTGGCAGCTGGGGGCAAGAATGTCTTCGTTTGGAAGGGTGGCACACTACAGGACCCCCAGCACCAAAGGAGACAGGAGCGAGAGAGGTGAGAGGGACTCACAGGAGAGGTTAAAACAACAAATCTTAGACTCCAAGTTCTAAAGAGGGTTGTGAATAAGGGACAGGGTAAAGACCAATGAATTGTAGGTCTCAGTTGGAAGAGTCTTGCAGCCACCAAATGACCTCTGAGGAAGTAAATGCTGAAAATGGAGACCGAGGGGAAGTTTCGGGGCTGCTAGTGATGACCATGTTCGGCCTGGGAGTGAGTTGGTAGGAGGCCAATAGCATCAGAGGGAAGGTAAGTGAATGGAGAATGCCATTTATAGTGACAGTGAAATCACCACAAATTATGATTTTAAAAACTATTAGAACACTTTTAAAAGATTTAAATGCTCCTTATTGTTCTCACTTGGTGTTTGAGAAAAAGTTATTTTTAAAAGCATATGAAGAAAGATAATAAATATGTTTTGTTTAAAACAAGACCACCAGTTTAGTTAGATTTTAGGTCTTAAATGAGATTTCTTAGGATAAAAAAGCTCCTTTCCATGTGAAGGTCAAGGCTCTTTTCCTGTTGTGAGCTGCTCCAACTACCTCGGAACTCTCTCCGAGTTGTAAACCGGTACCTCCAGACACTCATCTCTGCCCGTTTCACTGCCCTTCTTCTTGGGAGGTTCTTGTAACCATCTGCACATGGCTCTCCTGTTCTCGGCTGCCCAGCTCGAGGCCAGCTGTGGCTGCCAGATGTCTGACCTCCTCTCTGTGAGAGAGCTGGGGCTCACCTCTTCTGCCTGGAGGCTTTCAGCTTTTTGTGTCGTTCTCAGAGCCCGGTCTTGGCTTCCAGCTACCAGGAAAAAGCCAACTTTGATCAGGCTTGGCTTAAGGAAGACCATTAAAAGCTGGCAAGTGCTGTAAATTTTATTTTGGACAGAGCATTTTAAAAGCTAATGAATGAAACTGAACTCATAGAATTTTATTGTTTTTTTGTATATTTCTGAAAAAAAATTCCACCCCTTACATCTAATGATGGAGATTCTGCTGGCTCTTAGTTTCTAGTTCTGTCATTTTCATCCCTGGGTCCAACTGTCTTTCTTTTTCTCTCTCTCTCTTTTTTAAATTCTTACCCAAGGACATTTGTCCATTGCCTTATAGAGAAAGAGGAAGGAGGGGAGAGAGAGAGAGAAACATCAATGTGAGAGAGAAACATCTATCAGTTGCCTCTTGTACGTGCTCTAACTGGTGATAGAAGCTGCAACCTGGGCAAGTGCCCTGACAGGAATGAACCCATGACCTTTCCATTTACAAGACGATGCTCCAGCCGACTGAGCCACACCAGCACAGGTCCTGGGCCCAACTCTCTATTTTTTCCCCCTGTTATGTTGTTTTTCTTTTTCATCATGCAAAATAATTACCATTTTGGATAATAAATAATCTTTCTCCTTGTCTCCTCCTCCTCTTCTTCCTCTTTTCAGTGTAACATCCTCGTTTTTCTCATTCCTTTTCCTGAACAATCCCAATTTAGAGATAACTCCCCCTGTGGCACTTTGTTAGTCTTTAGCTCAATAATGAAGGCTTTCTTTGTCAAATTAGTCTGAGAATGCCCGTGTGGTCTTCCTGAGAAGCTAATGAAGCAGTTTTGCCATTGTAGTTAGGGACCTATGGTAGACTGAGGCAATCTCTTGAGTTTTGAGAGAGTGTTTTTAGTCCATTCAATTGGAACATTTAAAAGATGTTTAAGGTCATTTTGTACATGGAATTTATGTTGCTTGGTCTGACTATAATGGTTCCGCATGGTTCTAGGGGTGTTGGGTGGGTAGACGGTCATTCATCTCATCTTCATCATCATTGTTGTCAATCCCAAATATGCTGAGTTTCCTCAGCACATGGGAGAGAAAGAAGGCTCTTTCTTCTAACAGCACATACCATGTCCTAACCAATGCTACTTGCAAAACCTGATATGAAGACTGTAAATGTAAATAAAATGAACTTGTGTCTCTGGAATTCCAGGACTTCTTTTGCAAGTAGTATTTTGAGGATATATATGTTTCCTAATTGTTATATAGCTAATTATTATTATTCCGTTAATTAAATTTATAAAGTATTTCTCTGATTATAAAATGAATAAATGATAATAACAGAAAAATTAGAAAATGATAAAAAGTGTAAAGAAGAAAATAAAATTCATCCATATATAACTTGGAAACTTTTATTCTCTTTATATTATGAACAGTTTCTCATATCTTTAAACCTAAGATAATTTTTAAAAAATCCCCTCCCCCACTCTGTAAGATAATTTTTAAATGACAGCATACAATTGATCAGATGGTTAGCCATAATCTATCTGAACATTCTCATTTGTTCTATATAGTGGCTATTTTGAATGTTCTATTATCATAATTAATGTTGCCATGAACACTGAACATCCTAGTAGAAAATGGGAACAAAATTTCAAAACCAAATTTAGAAGATTTTTACAAACTTTAAAGAGATTTCATTATCATATTGGACATTACATGAAGTGTCTTTTTCATTTCTTCCTTTCATATAGCTTATAAAATCACTACAAAGATCTACATGTGGAATATTACTCCCCAATATTTTATTGATGCCAAAGACTTGAAGGCACAGTAAGTAAGGGCTGAGGAGGGTCTCTGTTCTCACCGAGCTGAGCTTGCCAAGGCAGTCAGTGTATCTCAGTGGTCATGTACTTTACTGAAAGCCAAAGAGACTGTCATTCTCAGCTTTGCCTGGATTTGTATTGCCTGACCCCACAGTCCATAACCCTGTCATCCAAATCCCAAGCCATTGCTCTTCTCTCATGTCTATAAATCTATTTGTCACCACCATTTCTCAGCACTGCATTTGCCCTTGACTGGAACATAAAGACAGAGTTCCTCATTTCCTGTGGCCATTAAGATCCTTCTGCTCATTGCTCAAGGGATGACCCCTGGGCGATAATTTTTTATTCCTGCTTTAATGTATCCTCATCCTTGTACAACTCAGTTCATTTCTTCTATAACACCACCTAATTCTTCCAAGACAGAATTAACTATCCTCTCTTTTATTCCCTCATTTCTGATTGTATAGTAAGTTATTATGTTGTATGATGGTTATCAATTTACCTGCCCTTGTATTCCTCCTCAGAGACCACGTATTTCTTCCTGTATTCCCACTATCTGCCCAGAGTCTGCCAGGGTGTGTGTGTACTAGGTGCCCGAATATCGGTTAAAAGTATAAATGACTGCTTAACTCTACTTAGAGCCTGTTTGTGTATAACTCATAAGGTGCTTGAAGGGGAAATAGAATATATGAATAAAATATACTTACGTATATGGCTATCACAATCCTTTTTATTTTTAGATGACTTATAACTTCCCAGTGTAGGGAGATCAAATTCAAAGCCTCTAACTAGTCTTTTCAAACTTTTCACGCATGGGCTCTTGTATTTTTGTAAGATAATAATGATTATTATTTTGTGAATGGGGCTTTGGCTTATTTTCCATTCTGTATGCATCCAAGGCTGAACCATTCATTCTGCTCTTGAATTTGTGAGGGTTGATGGGAACACTTTAAGCTGGACTCGTTCCATTTGGTTATCTGCTTACTGCCTTTCCATTCTTTTTCTGCACTCCTTCTGATTTTTAAACTCTGTAAATGTACAGCCTTGTATAAATGTGCCTGTGGGTGGTGTGTGTCAGGAGGAGCTCTCATGGTTTGAAAAGATGAACAAAGAACAGACTCGTATAATTAGTACTAATCTTTTCCATTAATTGGGACTTCAAATTCCACAACATACTGCCTTCTCTCTCCATAGAAAATACTGACCCTCTACTAAGGGTCTCTTCTGAATGGAATTTTTTTGAAACTTGTGTCTTTGAGATAATTTTTGAATAAATACAAGAGTATATCTTAAATGAATTAAATCTTCTAGGGAGCAAATTAGAAAATGGAAACATTTTAGGGAAACTACTTGGTTTTCTGAGAAAAGTAGAATGATATAATATGACTCCATATTAGACTATATTAATTGATGAGTAGCTCTTAAAATATTTACTTTATTTTACAATATCCAGTTCCTGAAATTAAAAAAAATAAATTTTTCTTCTGGGGACATTTTAAACATGTAAGCATATTTTCATTAAATTGGGCAAATAAAAGCACATAAGAGTTTCAGCATTCAATTTTATGGATTCGTTTTAGTCTGATTGGCAGTAATGCCTTTTTAGATTTATAATATTGCTAAGCAAAAACACATGGGTCATGCAGTTTAAAATGGCCTCTGCAGTTCTGACCTAGCTAACCAAATATCAGAGGATACACAAGAGTTCTTGAAATAAAACCTGCCAGCTGGCACAGACATGCTTCTACATGGGTTAGGTACAAAATTCTACATAGTGGTCAAGACCCACCTAGAATTCCTATTTTTATATATAAAAGATAATAAACAAATAAAGCACAAGGCAATTAAATCTTGTATTTCAGCTAGTGTCCAAAGAAATAATATTCTCTAATCTTCAGGCTAAAGCTGCTGTGTTTATAGCTTTAACTTTTGAGAAGTCCACTGTATTTAAAAAATTAGGAATTTACTTTTGTTAAAATTTGGTCATTGATATAACAGTTAGGCAGCTGGTGGTAATTTCCTTTCTGGGGGGCTCAGAAGAAATGGACAGTTTTCTCGTTCAGCATTCTGAAATAAAAACTGCAGGTCGGGCTGAGCTTTCTGGGTGACTGTATTCCTTCTGTGACTTAAAGGAGGAGAAAGAGGCTGTTTCTTTGTGAAATGGGGACAATAGAACCTACCTTATGGGGTCATTGTAACAGTAAGGACACTTTGACCATACTTTGAAGTATACTTATGAAAAACATGGCTTGATGCCTGGCACAAAGGGAGCCCAGAATAGATGCTACTTATTGCTACTATTAATAATAATAATAATAATACTTTCAGGGACTGACTTTAAACTTTTTGGTAGAACTTGCATAAAGTATATTTGACAGTTTGAATTATTGAGAAGTTTATTAATATCCTGCCTTTAGTAGGTGAAAGGGTTTCAATTCAAGTTCTTCCCTCAGATGGCGTTCTGACATATACACTACATAGATATTTTAGTAAATCTGAAGTTTAGCTACTGCAAGTTGTGTGACCCCTTAGACATTTGGGGAAGAAATGGATTATTTTCCACTATTTTGGTGCTCTGGGATTTGAAAAGCATAGGCACACAATTGGAATGGTGTTATTACATTTGGACACTGCCCCAAACTCTATGCATCTTTATCAAAAGAAGGGGGGAAAAAGAAGCGTTTTTTGTTTTGTTTTGTTTTTCCAGTTGTGCATTTTTTTATGCCAATCCGTGTTGACTAACTTTTTTATATGACCAAATGTCCCCAAAACAGGTCCCAACAGGACAGAAGAGGAAGTGATCTGAGGGAAGCTGCTTTTTTTCCAGAGATCAATCTTACCTCTAATTCTAGTAGGTAAGGTCTGGACATACATCATGCCATGGAAAGCTGGTTTTGCAGAAATTTGCAGAAAAGAGGAATTTATTCTTATTCCCAAAATAAGCTCAAGGGCATTTCATACCATTTTCACTTGGTATGCTGAGTAGCTGTCTGCAGAGAGCAAGACTAAACCTTTAAGATGTTTTTTCTTAGTGAGAGTTTTACCTTAGCCCCAGCCATTGTGGTTATTCCTCGTTCATAACAAGTCACCAGTGTTCTGAGTTGCCGTGTTGACTGTGAACCTTGTTTTTGTTCATTTGCCAGAGTGGAAAATCATAGGGTTCATGTAATTAGCAGTCTAGAAAAATATCAACAAACAGATGTCTTCTGTGGCCAGAAAATTTTGAGCTTAGGAGACCACCCTGAGGAGTAAGTGACATCTCAGGGGACATGTGTGCAGAAATGCTTGACTGTGCAGCAGTTCATGGGGACAGAGGGGGTTGTGGCTACATAATTGCTGTTTTTCTCCAACATGTTATTTTGAGTGAGGAAGTCTATTTTAATGTGACTGTATGGCCAACCAAACGATGGATCTGTATCATTTCCATCAGAACACACGTATAAAAATGTGTGTATTTTAAAAAATATATTTCATTGATTATGCCATTACAGTTGTCCCAGTTTTTTTTCCCCCTTGTCCCCTTCGACCCAGTACTCCTCATGTCCTCTGGCAACCTCCCCTTTAGTTCATGTCCATGGGTCATGCATATAAATTCTTTGGTTTCTCCATTTCCTACACTGTTCTTAACATCCCCTTGCCTATACTATACCTACCAATTTGTACTTCTTAATGCCTGAAGCTTTTGGCCCATTCCCCCCCTTCCCCCTCCCTACTGGTATCCATTCATATGATCTCCGTATCCATGATTCTCTTTCTGTTCTGCTTGTTTGATTAGTTTGTTTTTTAGATTCAATTTTTGATAGTTGTGAATTTATTGACATTTTAATGTTCAAAGTTTTTATCTTCTTTGTCTTACATAATTCCTTTTAACATTTCATATAATAATGGCTTGATGATGATGAACTCCTCTAGCTTTACCTTTCCTGGGAAACACTTTATCTGCCTTTTCATTCTAAATAACAGCTTTGCTGGATAGATTGGTCTAGGCTGCAGGTCCTTGTTTTTCATCATTTTGAATACTTCTTACCAGTTCCTTCTTGCCTGCAAAGTTTCTTTCAAGAAATCAGCTGACAGTCATATGGGAACTCCTTTGTAGGTAACTCTCTGCTTTTCTCTTGCTGCTTTTAAAATTCTCTTTTTATCTTTAACCTTTGCATTTTAATTATGATGTGTCTTGGTGTGGTTTTCTTTGTGTCCGTCTTGTTTTGGGATCCTCTGTGCTTCCTAGACTTGCATATCTATTTCCTTCACCAAATTAGGGTAATTTTCTTTCATTACTTTTTCAAATAAGTTTTCAATATCTTTCTCTTTCTCTTCTCCTTCTGGCACTCCTATGATTCGAATGTTGGTACATTTGAAGTTGTCCCAGAGGCTCCTTGTCCTATCCTCAATTTTTTTTTTTTTGGATTTTTTTTTTCTTCTTGCTGATCTGATTGAATTTTTCTCTTTGTGTCCCAAATCATTGATTTGATTATCAACTTCATCAACTCCACTGTAAGTATTTTTTTAAAATTTCACTTAGTGTAACCATTATTTCTGCCTGGGTCTTTTTTATGCTGTGAAGTACCCAGTGAGTTCCTTGAGCATCATAATAATCAGTGTTTTGAACTCTGCATCTGATAGGATGCTTGTCTCCATTTTGTTTAGTCCTTTTTATGGAGTTTTGTTTTGTTCTTTCATTTGGGCCATATTTCTTTGTCTCCTCAATTTGGAAGCCTCCCTGTGTTTATTTCCATATATTAGGTAGAGCCACTTTGACTCCCTGTCTTAGTGGAGTAGCATAATTTGGAAAAGCACACCTGTAAGTTGTGTGGGACAGAGTCTTAGGTAATTGCCTGGGCAGAGCAGTCCAACTGAAGCAGTTGATGGAGTCTCAGCTGTGGTGCTGCTGCTCTGTGGCTCTGTGTGGGAGTGGGCTCAGAAAAGGGACAATGGTCACTGCCTGGTCTCTGGGTTTTTTTCCTGGAGGAAGCTGTCCCCTGGCACTCGCTCTGAGGCCAGACACTTCAGTTTTTCCCTGTATGGCACTGGTGCCCTTTAGGCTGCTGTCTCTGTGCTGGAACCCAGAGGTAGAGTTTGCATAAGTCGTAAGTTCATCATGGACCCTTCAAGAGGAGATGCCTGAGAATTCTAGTTTCTTCTGCTGCCCCAATCCCCACTATTTTTACAGCCAGAAGTTATGGGGACTTACCTTCCTGGCACTGGAACCCTGGCCTGGGTGTTCTGGTGTGGGGCTGGGATTCCTTATTCTCAAGATATCCCTCCTGATTTTTATCTACCACACATGGGTGTGGGACTGCCCATTCCACTTCTCCATATCTCCACATCTCTGCCCCTCCTACCCATATGAATCAATGTGATTTCTCTAATTCCTTGGTTGTTGGACTTCCATACAGCTCAATTTTCTGATGATTCTGGGTGATAGTTGTTTTGCAGTTTAGTTGTAATTTTTGCTGTGGTTGTGTGAGGAGGCGAGCTGTATTTATCCAGGCCTCTATCTTGACTGGAAGTCAAAAATATATGCATTTTTGACCAGGTCACAAAGCTCTTTCTTATAACTCTGTCTCCCACCCCAACTCAATCTTCATGTCTATCTTAATTTGATAAGTTTTGAGGGCTTTTGGTGATCATTTTGCTGACATAAGTGAGATATTAAGTTTGCAAGACTCTTATGAACATTCTCATTGTCAGTGGTATGCTGGAGCCAGGCTCTACTGGTATGCACTAGTTTGCATATGTTCACAAAGGCTTAATGCATGCATCTCTTCCCAAATCTATGATCAGTGGTGTTTTGTTGGTAGCTTGAAATTGGCCATGGGGAAGTATTTACACCATGGAAATCAGTAGATGCTACAAGTCATCCCTTCAGAGAGCTGGTTGTCAAACACTTCCTGGCACTCTGCCTCCTATCACTATTCCTTCAATTCCTGATCAACTGAGGTGGAACTGGTGTCTTAAGACCTATACAGTCATACCTTAGTACTTGTAGGTTTCAGAATTCATCAAACCCTGTACTTGGTGAATTTTGACAAGAAAAAAAATGTGTCAGCACTCAATGCTTGCTTAGGACTCATCTAACTTGCTACAACTTGTATGAGTCACGCTGCTGCCCCACAAGAGAAAATGTTTCATTGTTCGGCACTCACCATTTTTGGCACTTGTCATGAGTTCCAGAATGAATTAATGATGAGCATTGAGGTACCACTGTACCTCATAGAATATCTATGATGATAACTTCAATGACATTCCCTTCCTTGGCAAAGACGAGTTTTATTCTGAAGTAGATATGTGGCTTCCTGTCCCCATTTATCTTTCTTTGGATAACTTATCCCAACCTGCCTCTGTTTGCACATAATTTACTCATTAACCATCAGCACAGGGCTTTGAGCAAGGTCCAGTCCTAGCTCAGAGAGCATGTTACTCAAGCAAAAACCCATCAGAGCTTTGCCTTTCTCTGGCCAGAGTAATTGGTTCAGGTGTGGATGGGTACATGGTCCATTTGGCACCAATGAAGCATGAGAGACTTATGCTGTGACTTCCAGAAGAGAGAAACCTGCCCTTTGTGCTGGACTTTAACTACTATCTGCTTCCATCTTGCTATGAAAAGAGCACAGACATTGAGAAGTAAAGCAGCTCAGAGGAAGTAGAATCCAGGGATGAAGGAACACAACTGTGTCTTGGTGGCATTGTCCTGTCCCTCTTTTGATGTCTTGCCTGAAACCTGCTCTTCCCACTGACTTTTCCTCTATGTGAACCCATATATTTCCTTTTCGCTTAAGTCATTCAGGGTTGGATTTTATTTTTAAAGATTATTTATTTATTTATTCTTCAAGAAAGGGGAAGGGAGGGAGAAAGAGAGAGAGAGATGTTGATCAGTTGCCTTTTGCATGCCCCCAACCAGGGACATGGCCCACAACCCAGGCATGTGCCCTGACCGGGAATTCAACAGTGGTCTTTTGGTCTGCAGAGTGATGCCCAACCCACTGAGCCACACCAGTCAGGGCCAGGATTGGGTTTTTCTATTGCTACAGTCTAAACAGCCTTCACTGGTATAACTGTGAATTTGTCAACTAATTTCTTTCTGATAATACAAGGAATATTATCTTAATCTTGCTGTTGGTTTAAGGACATCAATTCTAGGCCTCCATAGCCTGGATGATGTATTCTACTTTATACACTTTATATGGGGCTACCGATGATTCTTAGGTAATATTATTTATTCATAAATATCTATTACTTCTAATATGAACACATGTGAACAAAAACCTGGACAATCTTAAATCATGAACTCTTCATTTAATTTGCAGCTTCAATCTGCAGAAACAGGATGTGGTTCCAACAAAGAAAGAACAGTTGGACAATCCTCTAATGCATCAGTGGTGGACACTCATTACAAGTACTCTTATGATATTTGAATGGATCTCTATGAGCTAAGGAAGAACATAGCTTCTCTGCCATTACCCAAACCCATGTATCATTCAGTCCCATGGGGAAAACACCCTTCTTTGATTTACAGAGGACACTGTGTTAGTAGCCACAGTGTAATTTCTTATATTCTCATGATTGGGCAAGAAAGATGAGCTTAATCCACTTGGATTTATGCCTTTTCCAAACCCCAGATTCACCAGCATGTAGTGTTCCCAGTAAATGTGTTGGATGACTAATAATGACTTTAATGAACAAAGAAATCACCTGATATAGTGAGGCATGAAGGGAGCAAAAATTATTTATTTATATTAGCCAACATACTTAGGTACACTCTGAAATATTATTAACTATTTGTTTCAGTTTTAAAAGAGGTAAAGTTCTATTAGAAAATAGGCTCCTCCTGTAATTGAAAATTTCATTTGTATGTTGGTAAAAAAAAAGGGTTTTCAAATGTACCAGTTACTTTCATTAGTCAATTACTTTGTTAAAGTTGCAATTTTGCCTATTTCTATTTATTTTTTAATTCTCAGCTAAGGACATGCTTATTGAATTTATAGAGAGGGGAAGGGAAGGAGAAGGAGGGAGAGAAACACTGATGTGAGAGAGAAATATCGATTGGTTGCCTCTATTAATGACCCTGCCTGGGGATTGAACCCGCAACCTAGGCATGTGCCCTGAGCAGGAATCAAACCTAAACCTTTCGGTTTACAGCATGATGCCCAACCAACTGAGCCACACAGGCCAGGGTCACCTATTTCCATTTTTACAGGGAAAAAAAGATAATGTCCTTAGCTCACCGTTACTGAAATAAATGCATTTAACATCTCTTTCTCCTCCAGTCCCAACCTGTATTCTCTACTATAGCTAAATGCTCACTTATGACTCAATGGGACAGTTTAATTGTATAGCAGAGGCAACTTTAAAGAACATATTGTAGCTTTACCTGGTTAAAGGCAGAGTAATCATGGTGATCACCATGCCAGTGAAGTCAAGGTAATGAGTTTAAATCTGAGTTATGCTGCCCTGGCTGGTGTGGTTCAGTGGGTTGGGTGTCATCTCCAAAACTGAAAAGTTGTGGATTCAGTTCCTGGTTAGGGCACATGGCTGTGTTGCAGGTTCAGACCTTGGTCAGGGAGCCTGTGAAAGGCAATCAATCAATGTTTCTCTCTCACATTGATGTTTTTCTCCCTCTCCCTCCTTTCCCTTCTCTCTAAAATCAATAAATATGTTCTTGGGTAAGGATAATAAATAAATAAATAAATAAATTTTAAAAGCTTCAATGAGGTAAGTAGTTTCATGCAGACACAAATATGAAAAAATTTAAAAATTGTAAAAAAAAGTATTAAATATAATTAAATTTTTTTAACAAAATCATAATCAGTCAGAGAAACAACCCAAAACCTGGCTGTCCAACTGGTAAATCTATTTGTTTTGTCACAAATAGGGCAGTATAGTCCAATCCCAATGTCATGACTTTCTGATGAAAGGTTTACGAATGGCATCTGAATCTGTAGAACAGGCACATTTTGTGCAGCAAGAACTCACCAGGGAAGCCCAAAGTAGTGAAACAGGTCCTTTAAATTTCTTTTAATTGCACAAGGAGTTTCTTCTGTTAAGCCTTTATGCTTCTGTCTTTACACTTGAAGACCCACAAAGCCCTGGAAATCCAAAGTATATGGTGCTCTACTGATGAAGCAGTTATTGAAAAAGCAATATCACTGTCAAATCCATGACAGTGCAGGCCTGAAATTCCCATACTTTCTTAGCTCATGGCATCCTTAATTTCCCTATAATTCTTTCAATGACACTCAAGGTTGGAAGAAATACCCAACGGTTCCATTTATGAACTGAAATCCAAACAGCTTAATAATATTTATGTCCTAACAACTTAGTAGCTGTTTGGAAAAAAAAACCCACATACGTTGAAAGAAAAAAAAGTCTATTTAATTATTTAATAACCACAATTACTACTGGGATGTGTGTACCTGCTGGCACTGTGCAACTTAGATCTTAGAATCAGATTGGCTACTACTGTCTCATTTCTTTTTCCACAGTGGTTTTCACTCAGTACTGGATTTTTGTCACAGAAACACTGAATATCTAGCTTTGCAAAGATATGGCACCATTGAGGGGAATGTAGTATAATCTGATATTGGCACTGTGAACCTCCTTAAGCTGGCAGTTCACCCAGTCTCCAATAAATATGAAATAGCTCTGCCTGTACTTCAAAAATGAAAAATATTCTGATAATTTTTATCATCCTTAAATAGTTATTTTAAAAACTCTGGAATGTGTTTTAGTGTGTGGTTTTTTTTTTTGAAGTCTAAATGTTTTGATCATCTGTAATACTTGCTTTTAAAAAAATTCGAATCTATTGGTAACAAGGGTCAAGAGAAGTAGTTGCCAACCTTCTATATTTTGAGGACATCCCCCCATATTTAAGCAGAATGAGTCAACTTCTATCATTAATATTTATGCTTTTTAATAAAAGACTGTATAGGAAAGCTTTTGAATTGAGTTGAACTGGTAATTGAACTAGATGGGTCAGTAGAATTTGAGTAAATGGAGGAGAGCAGTACCATGTAGAAAAAAACTGACCTTTCAATGGAAAAATTGGGAACCTCTATTCATCCTTTCAGACCCAACTCATGCATAATCTATGCTGAGAGGCTTCCTGACTTCTCACTAGGGGGAGCTATAGTTGACCTTTGAGTAATGCAGAGTTAGGGGAGGTTAGCAGCACTGGCCCCTCGAGTAGTTGAAAATCCTCCTTTAATTTTTGACTGCCCCAAAACTTAACTATTAATAGCCTACTCTTGACTGAAAGCTTTATCAATAATATAAATTGTGATTTAACATCTACTTTATGTGTTATATGTATTATACGAGGTCTATTCAGAAAGTATCCAGCCATGTAATATGAAATATAGAGACATTTATTGAAGAAGGTCTAAGAAACATTGGATAATGAAGCCTCAGTTTCTTTCAAAGTAGACACCTTGAGACCTCACACAGTTCTCCCAGCATCTCTTCCACTGTTCAAAACACTCTGCAAAATCCTTTGTTGGAATCGCCATCAGGTACCCTCTTGTGTTTTCCTGAATCTCATTGACAGTCTGAAATTTCTTCACTTTCAAAGGTGATTTTGGTGTTGGGAAAAGCCAGAAGTCACAGGGTGCCATGTCTGGGCTGTAGTGGGGGCTGAGTCACCTGGGTGTTTTGAGGTTTCACCAAAAAACTGCATGAGTCATGATGCATGGACGGGTACGTTGTCGTGATGAAGCTGCCAATCAAGTTGCCCATAGCTGTGACTGTTTTCATCTTATTGTATCTCTCAACTGACGAAGAACATTAAGGTAGTCCTCCTTATTAACTGTTTGGCCTGGAGGGGCGTACTTGTGATGGACAATACCTTCCCAATCAAAAAACACAGTTAACATGGTTTTGATCTTGCTGTGACTTTACCCCACCTTCTTCGGGTGTGGAGAACCAGGCAACTTCTGCTGAGATAACTGGGCCTTGGTTTCTAGACCCATGATTTATCTCTGGTTATGACCCTCTTGAGGAAATCTAGTTCATTGGTAGCAATTTGAATCAAGTCATTTGAATCAAGTGCAGCACCCTGTTCCTTCTGCTCTGGTAGCAGAAGCCACGGAACAAATTTTGCCACAACATATTTCATGCCAAGATCCTGCGTCAAAATCCCAGACACTAGTTTTTGGAATCCCCAGGTCGGTGTCTAGTTCTTGCACTGTCAGTCGTCGGTCTTCGTTGATTGCAACCTGTACATGTTCAACATTCTCAGGTGTTTTATTTGTTGCAGGCCTTCCAGAATGTGGATCACTTTCAACAGATTCTTGACCATCTTTGAAGCATTTGTGCCACACTTTTATTTATGCTGCACTCATTGCATCATCCCCGAAAGCTTCTGAATCACTGGAATAGTTACCACAGAGGAATATGCAAGCTTAACACAAAAGTTGATGCAGGTTCATTGCTGTACTTGCTCAGTTATTTTGAATGCAATGGCCACACAGCACACATATTCACTCAAGGGAGTCTACTGCCCCCACTGACTAGTACAGTGTAGTTGCCATTGTTCCTGCATGCACATTTTAGTCCACTCTCCTTGGCTACCAGGTTACATTGATGTCTCATTACATTAACACTGGCTGAACCTTTTCTGGACAGACCTCATCGTATACTGTACTTTTACAATACAGTAAGTTAGAAAAAAGAAAATGTTAAAAAAAATTAAAACGAAGAGAAACTTTACAGTATTTACTGAAAAAGCCTATGTATAAGTGGACCCATGCAGTCGTTCAAGGGTGAGTTATACTCTGTTGACCTCCATCATACGATTGATTAGACTGTACTATACCACCTTGGCTCACCCACTAGCCTCACTCGCCCCACTAGGAGCTCCTTGGTAGCAGAGGTTCTGTCCTTTGTCTTTGTTATCCAAGAACCAACCCCTAAACCTGACCATGAAATAACAGATGAATCACAATGCTAATAAGAGTTATAAGAGTGAAAAAAATTCTAATGCTGGTAGAAAACAGTACTTCTAAGAGGATTTATAGAGAGCATCAAAGGGGGCAAGTAATGCTTACTCTGAGTTTCCAAGGACACAGAGGAAGTCTACAGAAAGCAAGTGTGGGGGTGGGGTGTAGCTTGGGGGAGACATTCCAGGTGGTCAGGACATAGTAAGTGTGAATTCTAGGATATGGGGATAGAAATGGAGTATTTTATAGTGCAAGAAGTTTTCTGGGGTTGGAGAGGAGAGTGAATGTTTGAAAATGGCAGGAGACGAGAATGAAAAACCAGGTCTGGCCGCACCACTAAGGGCCTGGAGGCCGCTGCAAAGGGTGAGAGTTTAATCTACCAGGCAGTGGGGAGCTGATGCAGGGTCTCATGGGAGACAGTGGGATAGTCAGGCCTGTGACAATGGAGCCTTCAGGCTGCAGGGTTGGTGAGTGAATGAAGGAATGAGGTAAATGACTTTTAGAATAACCCAGAAAGGAAAAGTAGCAGAGGTCCTTCATGGGGCCTGGATCTCTGACTCCCATTGCCTTCATCAGCCTTTTAGGTGAAACATGCTGTGACATGACAGGGACTTTTTAAAACTTTTCATTGTGAAATAACTTTAAACTTACAGAAAAGTTGCAAAAATAGCATGTTTCCATATAATTTTTATCCAGCCTTCCTTAAAGTAAACATCTTCATGTCCATAGTACAGCTATCAAAACCAGGAAATTAACATGGATAAAACACCAGTATTTAACCTACATTTCATTTGAATTTGTTTTCCCCATTAATGTCCTTTTCTGTGGTCCACATTGCACTTAGTTGTCATGTTTCTTTATTTCCTTCAATCTGGGTCAGTTCCGCAGTTCCTTATCTTTTAGGATCTTGACACTTTTGAAGAGTATTATTTAGCTAGCTATCTTGTAAAAAGTCCCTCAACTTAGGTTTAAGTAATATTTTCTCATGATTAGATAGATGTTATGCATTTTTAGTAAGAGTGCAAGGCGATGATGTTCTGCCTTTCTCCAAACACCACCTCAGGAGGCACATCATGTGGACATGTCTTATCATTAGTGATGATTGGTGAACATTCACCAACTGGTAGATGTTATTGGTAAACATTTTAGTAAATATTATTTTTTAGTCTTTTTCCTTTTCTCTTTACCAATTTAAGTCCTTTATTGTTTTTACTCTTTCTTCTTTCATGGAGTTTCCCGAATTCTTGGTAATAAATTGGTCTCTCTCTTCTCCTATAGAAGCGATGGAGACTGCTGACTCTTCCCAGTGTATATACATCCTCCTTTTCTTCTTTTTAGTAATGGGACAGCTCATGGTGAAGCTGAGCACATGGTTGCCTGTGCAGGGATTACATTTTCTAGATTCCCTTGAATCTCAGTGTCATCATACACCAAGTTGGGGCCTTGGAATGGGAGTGGGAATGAGCTCCGCTCATCAGAGATAAAGCTCCTTTTCCTAGACGTCCTCTAGGAGCGATCGTCGGCTCTGCACCCTGGAGCAGCTGCCTTAGACCTGACTGAACCACAGGGCAGGGATGGCAGAACTGCTCACAAACTATTTTGTGCCACTGTACTTGAGGACCTTTTGCTGAAGCAGCTTAGCCTATTCTCTAGCCATCACAAGTACTTAGGGTTAAGACAGCACAACCAAGAGTTAGCCTTATTTACATAACTATGTTGCTATGTGTGTTGTGGGGGAAGGGCCACCGAAATTGTATAGTATGTTTTTTGTTATACCCCAGAAGCATATGCTATAGTTTATAATGTGAGTTTTCCAGGCTCTTCCATTCTTTTGGGGGGTAGGAATTCATGATAAGCTGTCAAATAATTCTGTTTCTGATACATGTAAGTTGGCACGTAATAACATACGGTCTGCTGCTCTCCTAAACACAAGCCACGGCTAACTGATCCCATCACTCTGTTCCTGAACTTCGTTGCAGCATCATAATCTTTACCAAATAAAATGCCAGGCAGCCACTACTTATCTACTGGAGTTGATTCAAAATATAACTCCCATTTGCCATCCTGGAACTAGAATTTTCATGGAAATATTTAAATATATCAAGCAGAATATTAGCCTTTCACTAGTATATAAATAATTCTATTACTTCACTATAAGCATCATAGACTGTGTTAAGTTTTGATCAGATTGTAACTAAATATGTAAGAGCTTTTTCTCATCTTTTTCCTTCATGTTTTACAAGAAAGAAACATATCTCACCATTTTCCGTCATTTTTTAATTCCCCTGAGGCTAGGTTTAGCATTCACCTCTGTCTATCTGCTGCTTTGTAAATGTTTTCCCATCTCTCTTTCTCCCTGGGGCAGGGGTTGCTGAGGGGAAAGGTAGTTTCCCACCACCACCCTGTCTTGTTCTCAAAGTCTACCGCCATGTTGTTTACATTGTGGACAGCCATTCATTGGCAGAGGCCCCAGTATGCTAGAATAATAAACAACTCCCAGACCTGGTGACCAAACGCAAAAACTTTATTTCTCACTTAGAGAATGTCCTCATCAAATAAACTCAGGCACGGAGGTGCCATCTTGCATGTGCCTCCATGATTATGGACTTGTGGAGAAGGGAATGTGGGGAGTCACACATTAACACTTGGAGCTTTCACATTTCATTGGCCAAAGCAAATCACGTGGCTATGCCTCACTTCCAAGAGGCTGGGAAGTTCAAACTTAACACTAACCCCAGAATGAGAGGTGAACCAGGATATTTGTGAAGTATTTGCGAATGAATGAGCATTTCTGTCACTTCTGCTTAACAACAGGAAGGAGAGTGTCAAAGACCCACATTTTTTTCCTCCCTACAACTTGAAAAAATCCAGAACGGAGAGACACGTAAACCAATGCTGACCCCAAGAATGAAGGGTTCCTGGTCGCTAACTGGGCTAAACAGGGACCTCTCATACAAGCGACACTTCAGGGAGGAGCCTACATTAAACTGCCTCTCTGCACTGTGTATATGCCATCTGAGCCAGCCCTTATAAAAGACTTCCTGGAATCCTATTTCAACCAATAAGACTGAGCCTTCCCTCATCCAATCAGAACTATGTAGCTATATCCTCATTAACATCTTCACTGACCAATCAGACTGCCTCCATTCCAACCAATCAAAACCATGCTTTTTTGATTAATCAAACTGTAAAGATTTGGAGTACTTATTTGCGTGAGGATGAATCAATCAGGGACAGGAGCAGGGACCTCTGTATTCAACACGTGTGTCAGTTCCCCTCTGGCTCTGGGAGTGCACTTTTCCCTTTCCACTGCAGACCGTGGTCCCCTGGCTCAGGCTGTCTCATCAGACCTGAGGAGAGCAACCACGTGTTATTGATCACGGCCTCACTGGAAAGGACATGAACTGCACCACGGGAGTGGAAGGGAGCAAGCTGTCTTGCTGGTGCAGAGTAGAGTGAGGTGCAACACCTGAGTCACCGCATCCCAGGTCCACCTCACTGTGGTGCTGTTCCACAGCCGTGATGTATCACAATTGAGCGATTTACACTGAATAAAGCCTCTCCCTTTAGTGCACCCCAAATCAGAGGCTCATTTTGGCATTTAATTGTCGGTGACAACCTTCGGTTGACACCAAACAGTACATTTCCAGGTCAGCAATATAAATTTCCATCATTATTTTTGTATCCCCGGTTAGAAGGGCATAATTTTCTCTCTTTTAAAGGAAGATTCTACCATTGGAGCATAAGAAAAAAATTTGACATTTGCACAAGAACTTATAATTATTCATCAAACATTTATGCGTCTCCCACAATTGCTTCAGGTTAACTTATTACAATAAAAAATATCCCTTTTCTGTTTATAAAAACCAAAATAGACTGGAAGTTTACTTTTAGGAACATATTTAGACTGAGCATAATGAAGGTTTATTCATTACATTTAAAACATTAATCATTAAGTATTGCTTAAAGAGACAATTTACTCACGTGTTGCAACACAAAGCCTAGGGCATACAAATGCCCCATAATTATTTGTTTTTGGATTGGTTTTTCCCTCTAACTTCCTCCAAGAAACTATCTTCCAGATCAATCTAAACATCATCTGAGTTTAAGAAAAGAAAGAACAAAAATAACAGAGTTCTCAAAGTTAGAAGAAATTTGGTCTAGTCTTTGGAACTCATTATAAACTACTTTTTTTTTTTTTTTTTTGCTTATTTCTCTATTGTCCAGGAAAATATTCTGAGACTTCACTTAATTCTTATGGTACTTTCAAAAGACTTGCTAGCGTTTTTACATATTGCATTTCAGCGTTAAGTATAATAATGGTAAAAATCCTTGTTTGAATTTTTGTTTATTTTCACTCATTGTCATTATAGTTTGGCTTGGGAAAAAGATGAAAAAACTTCTCACTCTTCTAGAATTTCTAGAACATGAAAGGCCATTTCTATGCTGGATATGCTATTTTCCATCACCACAAGCATGACCACTTTGGACCCAGAGGGGGATGTGGTGCATCCCCATGACAAGCCTGTTCTGTAACATGATGGGGGCAATAATGGACTGGGAAGAGGCTTTGGGTTTAGCCCCAGCCTCTATGGCGTAATGCATAATAACTTCCAAGATCTGGCCCCTACCCATCTTTCTAGTTTTGCTACCGGCTGCTCTCACTTTTATAGAGCAGAATAATAAATTCCACAAGAACAGGAATTGTGCCTATCTCATTCAACACTGAATCCCTAAAAGTGACTGCAGGACTGCTTGATGAATGCCTGTTAAATGAGAGAACCTGCTGTAGTCTGGGAGTATGACGTAGTCTCTCCACGCCTTCCCATAGGCTGTTTGCTAGCTTGGCAAATCCCACTCTTTTTCCAAGGCTCCCCTCAGCCATCACATCTCCTGTGCACATTCACCCCCACTTCTCACCCAAGGCAAAGCTAATTGCTTCTTTAGCAGCCGTAGCTAAACAGGAAGCCCCATGATACTCGGAGTAGACACTGCTGTTCTATACTTGTCTGTCTGAATATACAGTTCCTTCACAGGGCAGGTTATTGCCCTATTGCAGAAACCTGGTTAAAGTGCCTGGCATAGAACCTTTGTATTGAAGGTTTTTTGGTTTAGCAGCTTACCCTATACCCTCATTAATGCAAGTCCTTAGAGTTAGGATCACACAACCAAAGGATGCTGTTTATAGCAGACATCTAATGAATGCTTGCTGACATGAAGTGAGAAGGAAGTACAAGATCTGGTGAACTTGTTTTTCAGGTCTCAGGACCAACACGACTGCTACAGCTCTGTATTGCCAGGGCCAAGGTCCATGCCTACCTTGCAAGGCCACCATCTACTGCACCATCAGGGGGAAGTGCTCTTCCCAGCTCTCACTCTTTTCTTTCATTTGGAGGGGGTTCAGTTAGGGTAGTATGCCTGGTCTCTCTCTGACTATTTACTCCATCCATTTGGCAGAAATATACTGGGGTCATTCCTTTCAGACCCTCCCTCTTTTCTTTTAGATGCCCACAGGAAGCTTGTGTTTTCCTGTGCTCCTTCATGTCGTAAGTTTTGCCCACATTGGGAGTCCCGCTGTCATCCAGTGCTCTCTGTAATTAGATGATGCAGCCTGACTAATTCTGGGATTCAGAGAGTCAGCCCGTGAGGCCACAAGGCGTCAAGTTGCATTTGCCATCATCAGCTTCATCAGAATAAATGCAAAGTTTCAGTCCCTAGTTTACATACATTTGGAGGGATTGTTTCTCAATTTGTTTACAGCCTGGGTAGGAAAAGGGGCTGCTGTTTATTATTTCCCCTCAAAAGACCCAAACAACTTCCAAAAGGTGACTGGGGGTTTTCAATAGACAAGATGAACCCATGATTCATCTCAAATCAGCTCAGAGCCCACTCTGTTGCCACCTCAGGGTGGTCCTACATGAAGAGGGTGGGGGTAAAGGTGGGAGGTCCTCTGGAGGCTCCCACTCTTGGATGTGCTTTATTTTTTTAAATTTTGTTTGTTAGTTTATTCTGTTCATTAGATTCCTCATATAAGTGAAATCATGTGGTATTTGCCTTTCTCCAATTGACTTATTTCACTTAGCATAACATTCTCTAGGTCCATCCATGCTGTTGCAAAAGGTGACATTTCCTTTTTTCTTTTTTTAACAGTCGAGTAGTATTCCATTGTGTAAATGTCCCATAGTTGTTTCATCTACTCATCCACTGATGGGCACTTGGGCTGATTCCAAATCTTGTCTTTTATAAATAACTCTGCAATGAACATAGGGGCACATATATTTTTTCAAATAAATGTTTCTGGTTTCTTTGGATATATTCCAAGGAGTGGAATCACTGGGCCATAAGGCAGTCCCATTTTTAATTTTTTCAGGAAATGCTATGCAGCTTTCCACAGTGGATGCACCAGTCTGTATTCCTACCAGCAGGGCACTAGGGTTCTCCTTTCTCCACATCCTCGCCAGCACTTGTTGTTGTGTTATTGATCACGGCCATTCTGACAAGTGTAGGGTGATACCTCATTGTGGTTTTAATTTACATTTCTCTGATGATTAGTGATGCTTAACATCTTTTCATATATTTATTGGTCATTTGTGTGTCCTCTTTGGAGAAGTGTCTATTTAGGTCCTTTGCCCATTTTTTAATTGGATGTTTGTCTTTTTGGTGTTGAGTTTTATAAGTTCTTTATACATTTTGGATATTAACCCCTTATCATATGTATTGTTGGCGAATATGCTCTCCTATTCAGTGGATTTTTTTCATTTTGTTGATGGTTTCTTTTGCTGGGCAAAAACCTTTTAGTTTTATATAGCTTTATTTGTTTATTTTTTCTTTTGTTTCCCTTGCCTGAGGGGATATATCAGAAAAAATATTGCTATGAGAAATGTCTGAGATTTTCCTACCTCTGTTTTCTTCTAGGATTTTTATGGTTTTGAGTATAACATTTAAGTTGTTAATCCATTTTGAGCTTATTCTTGTATACGGTGTAAGAAGGTGGTCTAGTTTCATTTTTTTTTTTTAGCTGTCCAGTTTTCCCACTATCATCATTTGAACAGATTGTCTTTACCCCATTGTATGTTTTTGCCTCCTTTCTCAAATTTTAATTGAGAGTGCTTTGTTTTAATGCTGATTGCTGGCTGCCCACCACACAAATACACCTCACCGCAGGTAGTAAGTCAGACCTCAAAATGATTTCTCTCCCCTCCCTTCTCTTTGAGTACAAGGCTCCTATTCTTCCCAAAAGTACAAAGAGAAAACATCTTCACCCTTAGGAATCAGAGCCTCAGGACATCGATTAGTGATATGATACTTCCAAAGATACTTACAGCCTCACACAACACCTAGAAGGCAGAATGTATATATACCCAAAAGACCGACACCAAAGAAGTCAGCTCATGTCCAGCTGGGCACATTTCTCTTCTTGTTTGTCTCCCAGCCCCTCTATGTGGTCTCTTCACATGGCCTCCTCAGCATGGTGACTGACATCAGGGCAGTCTGACTATGCATGTGGCAGGTCAAGGCTCCCAGTGCTAGTGCCTCACTCTCCACATGCATCCTGAGTTAGCACCTGCTCCACCCATCACATGTCCTCAGGGACTGGGCAGGAGCTGCAAGGCTTCTCATGCCTTAACCTCAAAAGTTCCAGAACATCACTTCAGCCTCATTCTGTTGGTCAAATAGTTTCCTAAAACCAGCCCAGATTCTAGGAGAAGGTAATTATACTTACCTCTCTATGCATTAATCAAGTGCCCAGTGAAGATGATTAAAGTCTTGGAAAATACCTTCTAAAAATTAAAACATATGGAATATTAAATATAGCTGAATTAGATTTCCAGTCTTTAAAAATAGCATTCTAAATGATTATTAATCAGACATTGAGGTAGTATGGCACTTGCCTGCTCCACTCAAATTAAGTGTAACCATGTGACTAGCTATGCTCCCCCGCCCCCCAAAAAATGTAAGCAAAAGTGACATGTGCCATTTCCAGGCAGAAGGCGTAAGAGCCAACACATGATTCGCCACACCCAGCTTTCCCATCACCAGCTATTGGAAATGTGTGCATCCTCCATCAACCTAGGTCCCTGAAGGACTGTGATGGGCCAGGCCCTTTGCCAATGTGAGATGTATATGGAGAGTGAACAAGAAACAACCTACTGTTTAAGGCACTGAGAATTTTCAGGTTCACTGTTACTGCATTGTAACCTAGACTTATCCTGCATGTATAGCTACGCCTTAGAACCTAATAATCTTTCAAAAACACTCACCCTCTTTAAGATTTTCATCTGGTATTTATGAAAACGTCTCATACATCCATGTAGTCCATGTTTTCTCAAGTCGCCTTCTAGAAAATTCAGTTTTTGTTTGTTTATAATGAACAGTTTTTTAAATCTTGAATTTAAGGAAAGACAAACAGCTCACTCCCTTGAGTCTAAGAGAGAGGAACTTTCTTCTGTTTTCCCGCAGTATGTCAATGAACTGAACACACTTGCCACTTTAGGCATTTTCTGTTGAAAGTGGACTAGAACTGCCCAATCTATGGTTTAACTTTTACCTTGGGAAACCTAGAGCTAAACAGAAAGCCACAGAGAACAAATCCCCATCTAACTTTTCTAACCATGATTTTAATTGGTCCGTGCATACCTGGAGGACTTTTTTGCTCTGAGGAGGGTGGGTATACTGCTGTGAAATCTGGACTGGGAAAACCTCAGGTTTTCTTATGTGTGACAATGAGTTCACCCATTTGAAATGTTCATGGTTCTCTGAACTATTTTTCCTTAATATCGCATCTGCAATACTTGCTTATGGTTGCAAACCCCAATAGAAAGCAAACTCCCTGAGGGCAGGGATAGTTTCTGTTTCACTCAGCACCTCACTCATTGCACATAGTACAGTGCCTGGCCCAGAACATATACCCACTATACTGTCATCAGCAAATGACTGAAACTACGTTCTTTTTAGCAACAAGATCTTGTGAAACCTGGCAGAACTGCAGGAGGTCACAGAGAAACCCCAACACCAAGAAGGACTAAGAACTATTGAGGATTATTAAATATTTTTGTTAAAAACTTAAAATACATTTATTGTAGCATACTCTTCACAAATGATTTCACTACTGTATTTTTATTGTTTGGTGCATGGACAGTTATACCATTTCTGTAGCATGTAGAAAATGATAGGCATTCATTTATTTTCTTATTTTAACCTCATAATCATTATTTATTTCCTGAAAAATAATAAGAAAGAAATGTTTATACCCTTCCAAACCCCTACCCTGAATTCTGTATATGAGTGAAGATATTCTGGTCTTTGGCTACAGGGTCCCCAAAGTCTGTTTCTCCCACAGCCCAGGGAGATTCTCTGCTGTGGGTGAGGGGAGGAAGTATCCCATTAACAAACAAATGGATTTATAATATTCCCTCTGCCAGGCCTGCCCTCTCCCTGTGTCTGATGCCTCTCTGATCCCTGTGAATTGGTAGTATGATGGACTGCTGCTTTTTTTATTTAGTTCTTTTTCCTTTTCTTCAGAGAAGTACTGATTTCATCTCTCCAGCCTCTCCTGTGGGGACTTCCAAGTTTTTACTCAATCTCATTTCTTGGGCCACAGTCCATTAACTAATAAAGTCCCCTGCTTAATGTTGAGTCAATCACAGGCCCTCCCATACACACCTGGCCATGGTTGATTGGTTCAGTGGTGAGCACCTGACCTAATCTTGACCAATCAGTGCCCTTCCCTGGGATTTCTTAAAGTGCAACTGGGGAAAATGCTTCACCCACTCTGGTGGTGATGCTAAGCCTGGAGAAAGTTGACCTGAGTTAATTAAGATGAAATGTAGAAAGAGAGAGATGGAGTAAAAATCTGGGGAAGGCTGAGCCTTACATTCTAGGTCTTTGAGCCCCAGCTGTTTTCCTGGCCTGCATGTGTCTTATTCAACTGTCCTTTAGGGTCTGTGAGGTAAATTCCCCCCATTTTTCCTGAGCTAAACTGATTCCTGTGACTTATTACCGAAAGGGCTGGCCAGTCTAGTGGTCTCCTTTGCCTTCCCTGTCTCTACCAACCTCCTCTCTCTGGATGTATGAACAAAGGTATCTGAAAATTTCCAGATTTTGGAATAAGAGTTATTACTCCCACAGCCTATCATAAGGAAATTATGAATAAAATGATTGTGGAAAGAGCCTCTAGTCCTTGGTGAGGACTGTCCATGTAATCCAGAGTTATTGCTGTCCATGTAATCCAGAGTTATTAAGACATTTTTTTTCCTCTTCAAAGGGAGGAAGGAATCTGTTTCCATCAAACTTGTGACTCCACTATATCTATTTATTTACAATGTGTGCATTTATGGTATCTAAGGATTTGGGGTATTATGCCCCCACTCCAGTACAGAACTCTTTTTACATTTAAGAACTTTTATAAACGCAATTTTGAAAACATCCATAGTTCCTAGTATAATGCTGTATACTCTGCGATTACTTCTTGATATCTTTCCACTCATCAGACTACTAAGAAATATTTACCTGTTACGTATTTTAAAAAAGTTCTTTCCAAATATACATATGCATCCTCCCTTTCCTGGGTTAGCTTGACAGGACTGAGACTGGGGTCAATGTCCTCGCTTTGCCATTCCACCAACTGGCTTGTGCCAGGCTTATGAAGGTTCAAGCCAGGCTTCAAAGCAATCAGTAACAGTGCAGAGAGAAGTCTGGTCATCTCCTCCTTTGGGAAGGTTGTGGTGGGAATTGGTCTTTGGGATGATCCTATTTGTGCAATAGGACCACCATGTCTGGATATTTTGGAATGAGGCTGGTTAACTGAGGTAGGGGCAGTTCGTAAAATGTAGCTGGGTCAAAGTTGACAGCGTATCCTGTTCCCCTGACTAAGAAGTTGCCGACCCTTTTTTTTTAGAACTTGTCTTCTGCCTTCCAATATGCAAATGATTATGTCTCCACTCTTATTTCTCTCTCTCTTTTATTCCTAATTTCATGTCTGTATATTGGAGTTTTCATGTTCTTATAAGCCAATTGAAATTCTTTTTGGAACAAGGTAAGGATAAACATATATGTGTCTGATTTTATGAAGTAAATAGCAATCAATATTCTTTGTGGTCTTTAGGATGAAAACAAGGGAAGGAACTCACATTAAAGCTGGAGAGGACTTGGTGGAACACAGAAAGAATTCTGGGCTTTCTGAGAGATTTAGCTCATGAAGGACTTTAAGAACAATGTTGACCCACATGGTTTGTGACACTCATCATGGACACACTGTGATAGCTCTTGGTCTCACATGGTTTCTCAGTTTTTTGAGATGTAGTCACTCACATCCTTTCTGACTAAATCCATGTGACGGGGGTACAGAAAGAAAGATATGGTCTTGCTTTTAAAGAGCTCCTTCATCTATCCACAGAAACAGGGACATAAACAAATTATGACAAAAAAGCACAGTGTGTACAGTAATAGAGATGGGCAAAGAATTATGGGAACAAAAACTACTGAAAGGTCACATGATAAGCAGAGAGGACTTAAGCTCAGGTTCAAAGCTCAGCAGTTTAAACACTGTATGCTCAAGCCTTCTATCTTCAGAGTAAATAACTATCTTATTGAACACTGCCAGGTTCTGCCTATAAACCTGTTGTCCAAGACATAAGACAAAGATGCTATCATCCAAGGAAGAGCACTGAAGAATGGGATACAGCAAACACACTTCCCTCTCAGCACCCAAGTCCCCAAAATAGGGGCAACCGGGACCAAAACCAAGTGATAAGGAGCACGGAAAGACATGGTGGGAGAGGAGAGTGAGCACACAGATAAAAGAGACGCTACGGCTATCTCTTCGGAGTGGGCTGCTTCTGATACCCAGCAGGGTGCCTGGGTGCAGTGGCACAGGCTGTTCACTGCATGGGTGCCCGCTGCCCAAAGGGGAAGGAGGCTGATCTCCAACCTGCATCCAGCAATCTGAGCCATGTGCCTCGGTGTGAGGCTGATGCTCTTGTCAGGAAGAAAAGGGAGTTTTCTAAATTGTATAGAAGCATTATTAGCAACAGCCTTGAGTGGAACTCTTTCCACCCACAAATTTCTGCCTTTAAATGACCTCTAGTCTAGGCTTCACTATTTTAAAGAAAATGTATGCTATGCTTTTAAAAAAACAACATTTGTTACATGGCTTTAAAATCATAAAAGAAATGCATAATCTTCAAAATGTGATGCGCTGGAAAGAGCGTAGATGTTTCTTCAAAACTTGGTTCTCTCATTCACTAGTTTCCCATCTTGGGCAAGTTGGCTAATCTCTCTGTACCTCAGTTTTCTTACTTGTAAAGTAGGAATAAAACTTACCTTGACTTCTGTCCTGAAGATGAGGGATGGTGTGTACAAAGGGTCTACCGTGTGCCTTGCACACATGTACTCAATAAACAGGAGCTGTTATTACATAAATTCTGGAAATTGTAGGAAGAAAGTGGAGGAGTAAAGATTATGCTTGTTAACCTAAAAATAAAGGACCTTTCCATGTAAGAGGCAGCAAACATGTATTTGAGATCAAAAGAATAGCTATTTGGGAAGAACTGATTTAGGTAAAAGCCCAAATAGTGTTCCGATTAGGAGGTAAAGGCAAGAGGTATTTATGAGAAGGGGAGGGGGAACAATGACATCAATAAAACGAAGGCATTTCTATTGGTGCAGATAACGTAATATACTGATGTTAATTCTAAACAGTATTTTTAATTTTCAGTCCCGTAGTCATCTGTCCAGTAGTCATAATATCAGCTTTCTCATTATCTTTGCAAACCACTCTTTGGGGCATGAGGTTGTTTCGGCGCAGTTCAGAGGTCATTTTGCTCCGTTTTAACATTCCAGAGGCCTGAGGCGTAAGACGTGCGAGGCGGTTCCTCTGGGATGGCAGCTCTGGCTCCATTCCAGAGTGTCTCCATTTATTATTATTTCTTTGACATGTTTAATCTTTCTAGCCAGTCACAACTGATTTTAATATTTCAGTGTATTTGCTTTTATTCTTTTTCCTGTGCATTTTTGTTGTTTGTATACAGTTGAGATCACAGTGTGGGGCTGTGTGTATGTATATACTTTGTCAGAGAACAAGTCACAGCATTTTCTTACATTCTTAGAAACACTTCGCAAATGTCATTTTTAATTGCTGCAGAGCGGGCATCCTGTGGCTATACAGACTTTACTTAGCCAATCCCCTATTGTGGGTCTTTGAGTTGTTTCCAGTTTTTTCACAATTATAAATCCCATGCCTACTTTTAACTGCCTACAGGTTGCCAACCCCTTAGCATGCTGTTGTGTGGAAGGAATGCAGGATAATTTACAATCCAAGCACCAGAGCAATGTTTGGATTATGAATTTACCCAAGAATGGCAGGGAATACATAGCTAAAAAGGACCCTAATCATTCTTATGGTGGTTGATCGGGAAGATGAAACTTTCTAGGTGATAGAATGAAGAACCACATCAATAATGCAGATAAAAATGAGAAGCGTAAATAGGACATTCAGTGCAAACTTTTCAATGCAAGTAATGCTATGCTAGCAGAGCAGAGACTGGTTGCTGAACAGGCTCTTAAAGCAAATTAAGTAATTGCATGTAAGCACAGACCAAGGGAACATCCCACAGGAAGTTTTATGTATATAAGAGAGAGACTGAGATGTTGCCACTCTCAGGGGTGTTCTTACAAAAGACGGCATTTAAAACAGCAAAAAGCACAGCTGTCTGAGAGCAGTGGGTGTTAGGGTGCAAGTTCCTTTCTCAGCAGGACTGCTGCCTGTGGAGCGCCCCTGTGGCAGGTGCTCTGGAGCAGGCTTAGCTACCACTCCCAGTAGCCAGAGGACTGTTGATTATCTTTCTTCTACAGGTAAGCAAACTGAGGTTACAGAAATTAAGCAACATGCCCACAGATGGTTAGTAGGTAACAGTGTCGGGTCTTGTCCAATAGAAAGCACCCGCTCCTCTTCCGATCAAGATGGAGGAGTAGGTAGATACACTTTGCCTCTTGGCACAACCAAAAGAAGGATGACAACAAATTTAAAAACAAAAATATAACCAGAACTGCCAGAAAATTGAACCGTATGGAAGACTGACAACCAAGGAGTTGAAGAAGAAACATTTGTCCAGGATGGTAGGAGGGGTAGAGATGGACAGCTTGGGCAGAGAGGACTTGTGGTAAGTCTGGAGCTGGAGGCCTGGGTGGGTGAGATGGCAGTTGGTGGTCCACATTTGCATGTGGATAAACCGGGAGGAACAACTGGGGAATAAGACAGACTGCACAACCCAGGGTTCCAGCATGGGAAAAGAAAGCCTTAAAACCTCTGGCTGTAAAAATCTGTGGGGGTTGCACTGGCAGGAGAAACTCCCAGCCTCACAGGAGAGTTCATTGGAGGAGCCCTGAGGGTCCTAGAACATACACAAACCCACCCACCTGGGAATCAGCACCAGAAGGTCCCAATTTGGGTAGTGGGGGAAGTGACTGAAAACTAGATGAGAGCCAAGCAAGGGACATTTTTCCCTCTCTGACCCCTCCCCCACATACAATGTCACAATGCAGCTATGTGGGTTGCCCCGCCCTGGCAAATATTTAAGGCTTTGCCCCTTACAACGTAATAGGTGCGCTGAGACAAAGAAATATGGCCCAAATGAAAGAACAGATCGAAACTCCAAAAATAGAACTAAGCAATGAAGAGATAGCCAACCTATCAGACGCAGAGTTCAAAACACTGGCAATCAGGATGATCACAGAAATGGTGGAGTACGGTTGCAAAATAGGGGAAAAAGTGAAGGCTGTGCAAAGTGAAATAAAGAAAAATAAACAGGGAACCAACAGTGAAGGGAAGGAAGCCAAATCAACAATTTGGAGCAGAATGAAGAAATAAGAATTCAAAATGAGGAGAGGCTTAGGAACCTCTGGGACAACTTTAAACATTCCATTGTCCAAATCATAGAGGTGCCAGAAGGAGAAGAGGAAGAGCAAGACATTGAAAACTTGTTTGAAAAAAATAACGAAAGAGAACTTGCCCAATCTGGCAAAGGAAATAGACTTCCAGGAAGTCCAGGAAGCTCAGAGAGTCCCAAAGAAGTTGGATCCAAGAAAGCACACACTAAGGCACATCATCATTACGTTACCCAAGATTCAAGATAAGGAGAGAATCTTAAAAGCAGCAAGAGAAAAGGAGACAGTTACCTACAAAGGAGTTCCCAGAAGACTAGCAGCTGATTTCTCCAAAGAAACCTTACGGGCAAGAAGGGTCTGGAAAGGAATATTCAAAGTCATGAAAGACAAGGGCCTACATCCAAGATTACTCTATCTGGCAAAGCTATCATTTAGCATGAAAGGGCAGATAGAGTGCTTCCCAGATAAGGTAAAGTTAAAGGAGTTCACCATCACCAAGCCCTTATAACAAGAAATGTTAAAGGGACTTATATAAGAAAAAGAAGATGATCAGAACTATGAACAGTAAAATGGCAACAAACTCACAACTATCAACAACTAACTGAACCTAAAAAGCCAAAAAATGAAAACAAACTAAGCAACCAACTAGAACAGGAACAGAATCACAGAAATGGAGATCACATGGAGGGTTATCAGCAGGGAGGGGAATAGGAAGTGGGGAGAATGGGGGGGAAAGATACAGGGAATAAGAAGCATAAATGTTAGGTACAAAATAGATAGGGGGAAGTTAAGAGTAGTATAGGAAAGGGAGAAGCGCAAGAACTGACATGTACGACCCACGGACGTGAACTGAGGGTGAGGGATGCTGGTGAGAGGGGGAATGCAAGGCAGAGGGAAATAAAGGGGAGAAAAAATGGGGCAACCGTATTAGCATAATCAATAAAATATACTTAAAAAAAGGAAAAAGAAAGCACCTGCCTCTGGCCAAGTGTGCGCTTCTCTCCCCAGCCTCAGGACCAGGAGTTTCCTTTGGTAACTTGACGCTGGCCATGTAGGGGGATTTACAGCATGAGAGGGAAATGCTACAAATCAGTGCATCTGTTGTTTTTGAGAACTGGCTGTTCACCACTACACAAATCTACCATCCTACTAATTTGGTATCTCCATCAAATAAATATGTGCTTTTAAAAAAATGAGGGAAAGCAATAACACAAACCCAAGTGGAGACTCTTTATATCCAATGACATTCACCCAACTACATCAAATCAAACTACTGACAAGTCTGATTCTGAACCACTGAGATACACTGCCTGCATTCACTATCTAGGTCAGTGGTTCTGGACGTGTGCTCTGCTGAGCAGCAATGGCACCATCGCCTTCACCTGGGAACATGCTAGAATCAGAAGCTCTCAGACCCTATGTAGCCACTTGTGTTTTAACAAGGCACTCGGGTGATTCTGGTATTTACTAAAGCTTGAGAACCATTTAGGTAGACCAACTTTACATTCTCCTTTTAATTATTTCTTAATTTTATTTCTGTCAAAATAGGTGTTTTGAAAAAGCACTTACTAGAAAAATTCAGTTGCTACAAAACATGTAAAAATATTTTCCTCCATTTTTCTTAGAAAATAATTCTATTTTTCTTTTTTATTTAGGAGATCAAACCCAAGGTGCCAAAGCAGTTCCAGAGCCACTTATGCCTATAAATTATTGATATTGAATTTTAGATAAAATAGATCAAATGGTTAAATAGTGGAAAATTCAGTTAACTGGTTTGTCGTGTGGTATGCTCTGTGCCAAACGACCGGCTTTGGTCCACATGTGGCTAAGTTAGAGCTGCTGCAACTGAAGCTGAAGGAGGGCTGGAAGGGACATAACTTCTGGAACCTTCAGATACATGAATGTATGTGGAAATCCTTGTAAATGATGAAACAGTTGAATTTCTATCACTAAGTCAGCAGGCTTCTATTTTATGTCCTAGACATTGCTGTAAGCACTGAGGATCAACAGTCAACAAGTTGAATCTTTAAACTTAAGGAACTCATGGCTAATTGGCTCAGGCAAATGTAAGTAAATGTGAGTTCCATAGTGGAAGCATGAATACGGGCTCTGGGAACAGAGGAGAGATGACTGACTCAGTCTGTGTGTAAGTGGTGTTGAGTGGTGGGGTGTTATTAAAATATTTGAAGAACCTGCTTTGGTCTTCTCCGTCTTTATGTATTTCCCCATGGATTGCAAATACCTGCCATCAACTACTAATAAGACTGACTGCTAGCACACTGTTTTATTCTACTCTTGGAAACACTGAAACACACCCAGCAGTACTCCAGCAGAGACTTCATGTGCAAGATAATGGAAGCGGAGCTGGAGCCGCAAATGTTTTTCTTGGAAAAAGCCCCCATTTGGATGGCAGGGTGGGGGAGGTGGCTTTTCAGAAGACACATTTTCCAAAGCTAATGTCTATGTTAGGAAAGCGGAGACTGTTTTTGCTTTGTCTTCACGCTGTCATTTTGGGGTGGCAAACCCCTTTCCCATCAGTGAACATAAAGCACATGTTCTCTCCACACAGTGCATCGCTGCCTTGCTTTTCTCACTCAACCAGAAAGGCCTCTGACAAGAGGCCCGGAGCTGACGGCAAAATCTTGGGTAGAAGTAATCAATCTAAGGAATACCAGAGCAGTATTCCCGTGGTTAGTCAAAATATACATATACACACAGCATACATACAATTATGTCATTTAGATCGTCTGCATTAGTGGCTCCATTTGAGAAAAAATGTTGGGGAAATAGCTCCTCTCAGGTTCCATTTGTGGAAAGAAAAATGTTAAACTTCATCTGCAGCAGAACATACTACTCTCAAGTATGTACCATGGAGACACCAAATGTGCATAAAACATTCCCAACAGAAACCAGAAAAGTGATACAGCAAGGATGGAAATAGAATTCACTCTTAGTTTATACAATTATTTGTAAAGTAGTTCATAAAGTTTGTAAAGATAGAGAGTTCAGTTAATGAATTCAGCAGAACCATGGAAATGATTTATGCAAATTGCAGTAACTATGTCAGGGTAGGGAAAAGAATAGCCTGTTTATCAAAAACAGTGTGGACACAATTAGCAAAGTATTTTTGCACTTGGCAGTCTGACCGTCACCTCAAGAGATCAATTCCCTGGACAATTCTTCTGTCACAATGACTTACTGAACACACCAATCAAGATTTTGTGCTACTGCAGTTAATCTCAAGGAATATCACAGTGATGAAATCATGAGAGATTTTTCTCCATCACACACATGCATGCACATGCGCGCACACACACTGCTTGTCCTTTTGTACCAGGAGATCCCTGGTGATGAAGTAAGTGGCAGAAGAAGCAGATGGATTTTCATAAGCCGCACTGAGCTTGCAACTCATAAGCATGAAAATTTGAACCAGAAACTACAGAGAAAAAATAGATGGAAAGACTCACACTAGCCCTTTTACAAAATTTTTTCATTTCTCCACCTCTGGCCTCTTAAAGCTAACAATCAGCCTTCCAAATCTTTCTGAGGTTGAGTCTCCACACGGATGAGCATGTCCCAGGGAGTGCTCACCAATTCATGATTCCAAGCCATTCGTGCACAGACCAGAGGCTCTCTGGGCAGGCACAGGCCTCAGTTTTACGTGAGCACGAAAAATGTCTCTGGCCAGAACATTCGTGTGCCATTGTGTTTGATCATTCTTGTTGAGGGATCCTGGATTTGTCCAGAACTCTGATGGATGTCCACCCAGCTTTACTTTACTTTTATATTTTTTCACTAAAGAATTGAAAGCTGTCTATAACAAATTATTTTTGCTCAACCTTTGGGTGAAACCATAAAAATGAACGACACAACGTCTCACCACAGACGTGTTTCATATGACAAAGTGATGTCAGAGCTTTACGAAGGATGCAAAATATGCAAAGCAGTC
The DNA here is from genome assembly GCA_004026545.1 of Mormoops blainvillei. Taxonomy (NCBI): domain Eukaryota; kingdom Metazoa; phylum Chordata; class Mammalia; order Chiroptera; family Mormoopidae; genus Mormoops; species Mormoops blainvillei. Next base: position 858,038 of record PVJD01000007.1, on the reverse strand, counting down.
CCCTGCTCCTTGGGAGGAAAAAGGCTATTATGAGAAATTTTGTATTGTCATGAATTACGGGTAATTGCGCCCAAAGGGAGCCATAGCTCCCAAAGAAGCCAACGGTCCCAGGTGAGCTGTCTATGTCCAAGCACAGAGAACATGCCACAGCCCTGGCTTCCTTTGCCCCACTATTCTGGGAAACTGGGTGACATTCAAAGCCTCCATCTGTACCAATTTCTTAAACGCTGGGTCTCCATTTAGCAGAACCTGCCACTGAATTGCTCTAGCTCCTATTGTCTCCGGCAAACCAGGGTGTCTCAGGAAGAAAATAGCTTCCTTTTATGGGCCACACTTTATGTGACATCATCGTTGAAACTTTATGTCATTTATCTCATGTAAATATCATAACAACTCTTTTAGTTGCATATAATTAGCCCTGTTTTACAAAGGAGAAAAGCGGCTCAAAGAGGCAAGGTTTGGTAACTAGGAAGGAAGAGGAGGAACCAGAACCTCAGCCCAGGTCTGCCTGATTGCAAAGCCCCCCACCAAGTGCTCAGTACCAAGAAAGCCCTTTCGTCTTTGTCATATCCCTTCCCATGTCTCTTTTCCTAAACCTGACACATAACAGACTCTTACTAAATATTCATTAGGACTGAGCCTATTAAAAAATTGGAACTGAATAAACTAAGTGGGGTAAATCATGAACTTAGATTTGCCCTAGAAATCATCTTCGAAAATAAAATAGTATATGTCTGTGAATTTTCGGTGAATTTGTAAATGCTATGAAGTCTTTAAGTGCAATTTTCTTGGCCTTCAGTTCTTAGATATTTTCAAATGTAATTTAAAGAGCTTAATTCCATAATCTATACCAAATTCACCGATGACTAAGAGTCAAGTTACCATAAATAGTTAACAATACCCACTAGGTGCCACACCCCATCTTGTCATCTCACTTCCAAATCTCATTTGCCACTCTATACCCAAAACCTATCATAGTGCCTACACATTATTGTCCTACCATAGATATAAACCAAGACTGTACCCTGAAGTACAATAACAACTAAGATGATGCTGTGTCCATGCTCAGAGGCAACACAGCTGGGCCTAGAACAACCCACCACATTTAGGCTAGGGGACCTAAATTTTTACTCATCCGCAGGAGTGTCGTTGTCATTCAAAGTGATCAAGCTTATATCAGTTTGCAATGAATGTTAACACCTACCTCTCCTTATTGGCTATTTTTATTGCCAATGCAGATTTCAAAAAGCAGACAAAGCCCTATAAGTCTCTCTTATCCTGTCTTCTACTCTCCATGTCTTCAGTTGCTTAACAGTGGTGAATAAATAAGAAATTGCTAATAAATTGTGTATGTGAAATAGAAAAAAATCCCACGCTACGTTCACTCAATGTATTAATTATGCACCTATGTATACCAGGTACTATTCTACATTCTAGGAATCTAGCACAATTAAGATTCCTTATTCTTATATTTTAGTTGACAGGAGATAGACAATAAACAAAAAATAAAGCTATAGTATGACAGGACATGATGAGAAGAAAGACATAAGCAGAGCAGGAACTGAGAGGGGTGAGGACACACTGTTTTATGTGGAGGGGTCAGGAAAACCGTCCATATTGCTGATGTTCTGGAAAGCCTCAGGAGTGTGATCCCAAGATCAGGCTTCCAATGGGAGCCTGAACTATTTAGACCGGGGATCCTGACCAGTTTGCAGAAGTGAGAGACTTGAGGAAATGCTCATGGCCAAAGGAGTTGAGGGGCCAGGTCTGGATCAGGAACAAAGGTCAGTGGAAAGGAGGAAGCCTCTGAATATACACCGTGTTGTCGACCTCTCGGACTGTCCTTAGTCTGTGCCCCAGGGACCATTGTTAAGTTCTGGGAGAGGAGGCTGTGATTGTCAGCAAAACTCAGAGTCCAAGATGCGGAGCCCAGGCAGCACTGCTCTATGTGACAGGGTGCAGCTGTGGGGCTGTGGGTGATGACAGTCCTTTCTCTGGTGAGTCACATGAGACCAGCATGCCAGGGGTATCATGGTATAGACATGAAAGCCCCCAGGGAGCTTGGGTGGCCTCAGCTTCAGGTACCACCAAGGAGAAACAGAGCGTCAGAGGACAAAGATAGCATATGCCAGTTGGTAACTGAAAGGGCCATTTATTAAGCATGTAGGAGATGCCTCCTAGGGAACCCCTTGGTTAACTGGATTGTCGAGTCCCTCTTGTAGAGGAGAGTCAGAGAAATACTATGTTACTTCTACCCCGGGACATGTGCCCTTAGCAAACGAGGCCAAACTTGGTGAGAATGCTCTGCTTTAAGCTTCAGTTCTGGAGGCCCTGTCTTTGCTGGGGCTGGGATTAAGAGCAAGGCTTGCAGTCCCGAGGGTCCTTGACAAGGGACTCTCCCAATCCCGGCAAGCAAGGGGGCTAATCTAAATGGTCTCAATGATCTAAATTCCAACAATGCCATCATAGGGTGAAAGATTAGGATCTGGGAGTTTACATTAAATAGGTAATAAAATGATTATGAGGAATGCACTAAAAATAACATAAATATGTGACCCGGAAAAGCTAATCTCATATGACCAAAGTGCCTCTTTCATATTTGCAGAATCCTCACACCCAACATTCAGACAACAATCTTCAAGCTAAACCACGACCCATGTAGACCTATTTGCTATAACTAACCCACCAGTCTACATATTCATTAGACATCACTCAAAAGGGAGAGCTTGTACTTCACCCCAAGAAGAGTGAGTGCCTCTTTCAGACTTCCCAGACCAACCCCTATCTTGTTCCTTGTGTACTGACGCTATCACTTGTGTCTGCTCAAGTCTTTGAAACAAAGCTATTCACAACTACTGGGGCCTGGGAAGGCATTTGTGAAATGCAAAAGTAAAATGTCACTACACTGTAGCCCACCCGTCTAAGACCTCTGGATGAAAGAATGATTGGGACATCTTATAAAATACTGTGATCTTTCTGTCTTCTTTCCTCAGTGTTCCAAGTGTTTCCATGAATACTTCTTGCAGGGTGCAGGAGGAACTTATTCGGCCACGTTTTGCCTTGGGCCATCCATAGGACATTATCTCCATATGTTTCCTGAATCAGCAGAGTTCGGGTCAAATTAGAGACAATTAGAATTCCACTTCAGCTACTATTCTACGTTCTTCAAACCATGGAGAGTTCTGTGCTAAGGAGAGGTAAAAATGACCCCAGAAAGAATAAGGAATCAATGATGGGACTCCAGCAACTTGCACATACTGGTGGTGTTCACTTTTTACCCGTAAGCAACCTGGGGGATGGGAGTAGTGCTGTAGTTAGAATTAAGAGACATGAATTTGGGCTGCTGCTGTGACTTGGGACCCCAATCATCCCAGCTGAAACCCAAGGCATCATGAAACAAGTAATTCCTGCCAAGCTCTGCCTAAATTGCAAATTCATAAGCAAAAGTAAATAAAATTTCTTTCAAGCCACTAAGTTTTGGGGCGGTTTGCTATACAGCAAAAGAGAACCAAAACAGTCATGACTATGGACGGTGAAGAATTCAGGAGCTCTGAGGATTCAGGGAATCGAGGTCCACCCAGGCTCGAGGCCTCTCCCACGGGGACTTGCTGCCCACTGTCTGACATGGTTCTGACTTACCCTGGCTCCGCAGCTCTGACTCTGCCTTTTGGCTCCTCTTTTTCTGGGTCATCTTACCTCCTGCTCTCTGTTCTATTAGCATGGCTTTCTCCATGTCCCCAATTCAAATCCATCCAAAAGAGGGCCTCTGATTGGCTCAGTTCATTATTTTGTGCAAGGCCATCCACTGCCAGCTAATCTATAGATGGGCTGGTGTCAAATCAGATGCCACCCCTGCTCCAATCAGCTGTGGCAGGAGACCCACACAATCTCAAGGGACTCCATTTCAGGAGACTCCATGGGAGGGGCTCTTTCTCTTGGAAGCTGGTTTGGGACTGAGTGATATAATCTACATGTCTAGAAAAGAAACAAAGAAATGAAGGAAAGAAAAAATGGTAGTAGAATTTTGTGCAGGGGACTGGCCTTCAGATTAGATACACACACTTTCCGAAGGGTACACTGACACTGTGATCTGCAATGCAGACCGGCATGGTTTCTGGAGAATCAACTTGCAATTGTGCTCTTTCCTAAAAACAATCAGGAGGTATTGTGATGGTTTTCCTTTTTCGCCTTTACTTTAAAAAGGGCCCTTCTCCACTTTACAAACATAAGGCCTGTCCTTACCCTTCCTGAATATCCTCAAGTGAATTCCTTCAAGGTATATGAAAGTTCCAGAGTGCCTGACAAGGATGCAATTCAAATATTGGTGTTCCGTAATGTTGATCCTTCATTTTAGGGACCATAACTTGACCATCTCACAGCAAGAGATGGATTTCCAAAAAAATTACTATTTCTCTTCAATTCAAAATACATTTTTAATTGCGTGAAACCTCATAGTACTAGGAAATGTTTTAAAAAATGAATTTAGATTTATTTATATATTTTACTTCACAGGAATATGATCATTTTAATTTGAAATGTGGTTGTGGGTAAGGGGTTGTGAAATGGGGTTTCTCTAGGGGGTGCCCTTGGGAAGAACCTGGAAAGAAGGGGGAGGGAATAGAGGGGCCAGTAGGACTTCGATGCAGACCTGTGGCAAATTTGTCTGACCCCACGGGAGCTCCGCCACTAAAAGGGTCTACCAGATGTGCCCACCCTGCCCTATTCCTTTAAACCCCTACCACCATCCCTCTTGGGATGTGGACTGCCTGGGAAAGGCGTGACCTTGGATGAGGCAGCTCTGCAACAAGGGGAACACCTGGCAGTGCTGTGGGTGGGGCTGGAAGCACTCCCTCAGCAGAAGGGCAGCGGCAACTAGTCTCTCCCCGAAGGGAGATGTGGGCGTTGGATCATCACCACCATCACAAATTCTGGCCTTTATAACAGGCCAGAATTTACATGGTTTTACAACTGTTTACACTTACGATGAAAAGTTTTAGGTGTAAACTGTAAAATGCAAGGGGGTACAAAATTTGTGAAAATGATCTGAGAGAGATGCAAGCACAAATCCCTGGAGACCCACATAGCAGGACCCCCCGGTCCTGGTTGCTGTTGGGAAGCTTCCGTCGGAACCTGTTGTAAACATGGACATCTGCGGCAGAGGCATGTTAAGTGCTCTGCTGTCTTTTCCTTCCAAGCATCCAGTTAGACTTTAATTCCCAGATTCCCTTGCAGATATGTGGGGACACGTGACTGAGCTCTGATCCAAGAATGTGGCAGAAGTGACTGCACTGCAAATAAACCTAGACAGTGAAACTGCCTGCGGGATTCTCCACTCTTTTGCTCTTCTCTCCCCTGCTGCTCAGGTGATCCAGCGGAGGCCTCCAAGACCTTAGGGGATAGTAGGGACATGAAATAGAGGTGCATGGGTCCCTGAATGACTTCATGGAACAGAGTTCCCTCCAACCTGCTTTGAATTGTGACATGATGAAAAAATAAACATTTGTCATAATATGAGCATTAGGGATTGTTTGTTACTGCAGTTAGTCTCTGCTGACTAATACAAAATCTTCTGGAAAGAACTCAGTGACTTCAGATGTTTAGAGATGTTCTTGATATTATACATAGGTAAGAAAAAAATGCCACTTGATTTCCAGGGAGCTTTAAAAAAATTAAATGTATGAAAGATTTCCTCAGAGAACTTTCACTGAATAAGAGCCCAGGCTAAACTGAGTCAGGAGGAATTAGGCACAATGAAAAAACATTAATGGTACCCATGTAGCTAATTTTGATGAGTGTGGCTGGTATTAGGGTTGTGTATCAGTTAGCACTGAGTTCAGCAATATTTAAAAGAAAACTAATGACTGAAGCTTAAACAATGTGAGACTTTATTTATTTAATGTAACAAACTTAGGGTTACACTGTCTAAGGCTTTATTAGCTCTATGGTAACACCAGGAGTCTAGGCTCCTTATAGATTTTCAGTCAGTCCTTCTTGGGGTGCAACCCTCTGTCATGTTCACAGCTACTAAAACTTTAGCTGTCATATTTATGCTCTTGGAAGAAAGGAGGAGGAGGAGTGGAGTGACATGGGTGCATGGGCTCTGGTAGATACTCAGCCAGCTGTATGCAGCTCCATGTGTATGGAGAGCATCACACACCAGCCACAACACAGCATCTCTTTGCTTTTCTGGGGCCACAGAAGACCAGCTGACCACGAGCAAAAATAGTACTCCACCCACTACACAACCGGCTAGTGTAGGGGAGTTAACAGCCCTGATCCCAACTAATAGAAAATAAGAGGCTCAACCTACTTGTCCTCCAGTGACACAGTCATAAGTCATGTTCTACACAGCTCCTCAGAGGGTCTCTAGTGGGGCTGAGGTCCCCACTGGTAACTGGGTCTTTGATGCTTCACTTGCTTTTCTCTCTTCTCCCTCCCATTCCCCCTTCCATTTCTGTTTCCTGTGATCACCTCCCAAGTAAATCACTTGCACCCAAGTTCTTGTCTCAGGATCTTCTTTTGAGAAACCCAAACTAAGATGCCAGCTGAGTCTACCCTCTCCCAGGGGCTTTCCTAGAAATGCTAATCTCATTGGTCAGAACCAGGTCATGTGGTCATTCTGAGTTGCAAGGGAAATTGGAAAATACAAGTTTTTTAAGTGGGCACTTTGGCACCCCAACTAAATTTTTGAGTGGGCACTTTGGCACCCCAACTAAAAACTAGCCCCTGTTCACATGGGATGAAAAAAAATGCACTTTTGACAGACAACTAGCCAGTCCTGTCACTGACAAAGACATCTGTAAAAATGGAGATCAACATATGCTAATATCCATCTTTTGGTGATTTATAAGCATTAAATTTGTAAAAAGAGAAATTTGGGAAATAAAATGTGAAAGTATGAACAGATATAAACAATATAAAAAGTATAGAGATAGGAATTTTGGAACCTAAGCCTTGGTCATTAAGGATCTATTTAAGTTGGGAGTATTTTATGTAGTAATAAAAAAAAATGTGTAACAAACCTTATGGGAAAACATATTTGCCAATGATACCTCAGGCAAGGGTTTGATTTCCAAAATATACAAAGAACTCACATGACTCCACACCAGGAAGACAAATAATCTAATTAAAAAATGGGCAAAGGACCTGAACAGACACTTCTCCAAGGAGGACATACAGGGCACCCAGAGACATATTAAAGGATGCTCAGCATCACTAGCAATCAGAAAGATGCAAATTAAAACCACAATGAGGTACCACTTCACATGGGTCAGAGTGGCTATCATAAAGAAATCAACAAACAACAGCTACTGGGGAGATTGTGGAGAAAAGGGAATCCTAGTGCACTGTTGGTGGGAATGCAGACTGGGGCAGCCAGTGTGGAAAACAGTATGGAATTTCCTCAAAAAACTAAAAATGGAACTGTCTTTTGATGCAGCAATTCCATTGCTGGTATTATACCCTAGGAATCCTGAAACGCCCATTCAGAAGAACCTATACACCCCAATGTTCATAGTAGTGCAATTTACAAGAGCCAAGTGCTGGAAACTGCCTAAGTACCCAACAGGAAATGAGTGGATGAAAAAACTGTGGTACATTTACATAATGGAATACTACACAGCAGAAAGAAAGAAGGAGCTTCTACGCTTTGCAACAGCATGGGTGGAACTGGAGAACATTATGCCAAATGAAATAAACCAGATGGTAAAAGACAAATACCATATGATTTCACCTATAAGTGGAAACTAATCGATAAAACAAACAAGCAAGCAAAATATAGTCAGAGACATGGAAATAAAGAACGAACTGACAGTAACCAGAGGGGAGTGGGGAAGGAGATAATGGGGGAAAGAAAGGGAAGGGCCATCAGGGAACATGCATAAAGTACCCATGACAAAGACAACAAGAAGGGGGAAGATTGAATATAGGAGGTGAGGGTGAGTAGGGCAGGGGAGAGTAATGGGGGTGCACCAAAAATACCTAAAGTTAAATAAATAAATAAATAAATTCTAAAAAAAGAATAAAATCTTACCATTTTTAAAAAAGATTTAAAAAATATTTTTAGACAGAGAGGAAAGGAGGTAGAGAAGTAGAGAAATATTCATGTATGGTTGCCTCTCGTGCATCCCTACTGGGGGCCTGGCCCACAACCCAGGCGTGTCCCCTGACTGGGAATCGAACCTGTGACCCTTTGGTTCACAGGCCAGAACTCAATCCACTGAGCCACATCAGCCAGGGCAAAATCTTACCATTTTTGACATCACTGATGGAACTAGAGGGTATTATGCCAAGTGAAATAAGTTAGACAAAGACAGACAAATACCATATGATTTCACTTACCTGTGCAATCTAAAAAACAAAATAAATGAACAAACAAAACAAATGAACTCATAGATACTGAGAACATATTGATAGTTGTCAAATGGGAGGAGGTTTGGGAGGCTGGGTGAATAAAGAGGAAGGGGCTAAGAAGTACAAATTGGCTGCTACAAAATAGTAATAGAGATATAAACTACAGCATAAGGAATATAGTAGATAATATTGTAATAATTATGTATGGTGCCAGATGGGCAGTATATTTATCAATAATAAGTATAAAAGTGAAATCAATTCAAAAATTATATAAATGTCTAACCACTATGTTTTATATCTGAAACTAATATAATAATGAATGTCAACTGTAATTGAAAAATTAAAAAAAGTTAAAACAAACAAACAAAAAAATGTGTTGTGTTTCAGTGAAATCATTCCCCAGGGATAGCTCCTTTGATTCACCATTGTAATACACTCAGCCTTTTCAGTTGGATTTGATAAAACCTATTGAAAGAACAATACATTATTTGTTTCTTCTCTATGGATTGTCCCTTTTCCACAGAAAATTTGACATGTGTTACAATAAGATACAATCAATAAAGCAATAATAAAATGAAAACCAGTTCAGGGAGAACAAGAGGGCAAATGAGCCTCTCCCAGAGCCACGCAATTACAGTTGTGGTCCAAAGTTAGAGCTGTGCCTCCCTGGACCCAAGGCTAAGTGGACGGACCCTGCTTTACATTGTTTGTACTAGAAAGAAGACAGCATGCCCCAGAGCAAGCAAAGAGACTTCATGACCATTTAAGGTACGGTACAACATTCCATTAAGTGGCAGTGTCTGCAAAGGGCAAAACATATGATCTCTAGTGATTCAGCAGGTTTTAAGGATAGATCTCAGAGCTTCTCGAGTGAATGCCTGAGTCTCATATGCGTTCTATGATAGACGAGCACCAGACAACCAGAAGCAGTGCTCGCCAGAAGCCTGGAAGCCTGGAAGTGTTTGCTTGTTGAGGCAGCCATTTTTCGCTTGGTAACGAAACAGTTATTCCCAACCCCGTTTCTCTTGCCCATTTTTTCTCTAATAGCCTCTTCTCCCTTTTTCCTCTCTTGAACATGGATGCTCAAGATGTCTAGTACAGTGCAGTGGCAGCTATCATGAGGCAAAAAGTATAAGACTGAAAAACCAATGAGCTGAGGATGGTCTTGAGAAAATACAGAGAGTTGACATTGAGCTGTCTTTCTGGTATTGAGACAGCCCACCTGCAGATTCTTAAGTCAATAAGAAAATAATAATAACAATATAATAATAAATAATAAATGTGGTTTATCTTACTGGTTACAGGGTTTTTCTGTTTTTCCATTTCTTATTATTAAAAGCAGTTTTACATTTTACCTTTGTAAGGAGAGAATCTGTGTACTTTATAAAACAGAGAAGCAGTTGACAAGATTAGCATTCTATTATGAAACTAAAGTGTCCATTCAGGGATACCAATTCATATGAGAACATAGGTGGGATGTGCAAAACGTCAGAACTTTCCTCAGGAAATAATCTTGGGCCAATTACTGGACAGGGATAATTGCTTAATTGAGTCCTTACTGTATATGATGCCCTAAAACATGGTTGAAGGTGATTTTGATCACTAAATGCTTAAAACAGGAATAGTCACTCATTAGAGCCATGTATATCCTCAGTCTAACTATCTTGGATCAACTGATTTGAAAAGACATGGCATCTCAGTGAACCTATTGGGATAATTGAGCTAAAGAATATTGAATTAATTCGTATTCAGCTTGAGGTTAGGCGATATACATGGATTTAATTCTGGGAACTGTTAAAGATATTGAGTTTAGCTTTCAAAAAATTAATGCAGCTCAAAAGTCATTTAGGTCATTTATATTTCCCCAAAATATAAATAAGTGTTGTTGGTTCTTAACAAAAAAAATATGTCTTATTGATGAGGTGGCGTGTAGTTCCTCTCAAAGAAGTTTCAAATGGTAAAAAAATTCAAAGGAAAGGGAGGATGCAGAACATCTCAAGCCTGTTTAAAACCAGTTAGCGTTATTCTTTGACGTAGTGATGTTCTGTGAGTCTTTTCATATCAATCTTGGTTTTTATGGTGGTTTAGTGCAAGCGTCAATGACCAGAAGTTCAAGTTGTCCTCATGTAACTTGGCCACACAATTGTTATTATTACTGATTGGGGTGTGGAAGGCATTTCCAGCCTTGCTTCCTTTTTGAACATAAGCTTGCAGACTAGGTCAACACTTCAGTGGGATAAGGAGGACAATCACACTGGTGTGGGCATAGATGAGAATGCTATTGTTCTTGCTTCATTTGTTTCAGTAAGAAAATACTGATCATTTGGGAAAGTTAAAATAATAAAATTAGAGGAAAAGGTATGGTAATATTCCTTATGTAAAATTAAGTCATAAATATGTTGCTCGAGTAGACAAAGTGTATTTTCCAAATGTTTCCAATTACAAGAGGAAAATGAAATTATTTTTTACTCCTCTTGGTGTTTTTTTTTTTTAAGTACACTGTTTTTGAAAATGTGGAGGACAGGGATGCAAATAACTTTTCTTCGCAATCGCCTACTGTGAAACTCCCCATTTCTCTTTTATTTTTGTTGGGTGTAATTTATCATTTTGTAAGTTTTGTCAAAAATCATTTCTTTGAAAATCATGGGGGAATGTTTTTTATAGTAAATGAAATAGTAATTCAACTTGTCATTGTTTAGGTCATATTGTGTTGTAAAAGACCACTTTTTCTGGATCACTGGCAACATAAACAAAGGGTTTATCACAAAATAAACAAATGTAATGTACAGTTTTCCATTTAACTATATCAGAACACATTTGGAGGATATAGTTGCATGCTCATTTCATTTAATTGCAACAACTTTGTGGACATGATAAGACCAACTAGTATTGTCAAGGTCAATACAATAGGCTAGGATGTGCTCGGCAGGTTTCACAAGGGCGGTGAAATTTTGTGTCAAGAGCCTTGATGTTCATCTAGATGATGTCCTTTTTCTGGGTCTCCAAATAAGGAGATCCCTTGTTTTCAAATTAGAAAACACTTTGGGGATGTTAGAAAGACTGAGGAGATTGTCAGAGAAAGAATGACACAAGGGGCCGCTTTTGTCAGTGACACACTGAGAGTACATGTGTAAACGTTTGGATTTGAAAAAGTCAAAGAAGCATCAACACTTAATCCAGATCTAACTCTTATCAACATTTTTTTCAATTCCTACATAGATAACTATTAATTTTTTGACATTTTTAAACTTGTGTTTGTCAATTTCTGAAATAAGTATTGCATGATAATGGCATAAAATTAAAATTAAAAAAATGTGCATGCACTGAAACATTAATCTTCTTCCTATCCTTGCCTTTCAGCTACACATCTTGCCTCCCTAAAACAACTACTGTGACCAGTCTATTATAGACACTTTTAAAAACTTCTAGGCAAGCACAAAGGCATACACACATACTAGCAATTCTTTCTCTAAAGGATAAAATAAACTTTGAGATTCTTCCTCGTCAATATGTATAGACCCATATTAATTTTTTAAATAACTGCAGAGTATTCCATTGCTTGGCATTTTCCTTGCCTCATTTAATTATGTATCAGTCATATTTAATTAGTCTTCTATCACTGGACACTTATGTCATTTCAGTAGTTCCCTGTTATGGAAGAGGCTATAGTAAGCACCAATGAACACAGATTCTTCATGACTGTGCAAGCATATAGAGAGAATATATTTCTGAAAGTGGGATTATTGGGTCACAGGTATGTGAATTTTTTAATCTTTAAAGCTTTTCCCAACTGTCCTCCGAAGAGGTTTACCAGTTCCCCCTAGAAATGTAGGGAATGACTCTCCACAACTCACCAGCACAGCACGTTGTCAAGTTCAGTTCAAAATTTGAATGGTTTCTTTTATTCATACATTAACAGTAAGTCAGAGTCACACTATTTTAACAGCTTCTTTTGCTTTTAGGGACTATAACAGACCAAACAACCATCTATTCATCCATGTAACAAATAGGCATTGAGCTCTTATTAATTCATTCAAGAACACCTTCTATGTACCAGGCATTCTGCCAGGCCTGGGGATACAGTAGTGATACAATGATCCCGGATTTTATTGACAATGAGGGAGAGAGACAAATAATCACATACAAGAGCTGGGAAGGAAAAGCACAGAGTCCAAGAGGGTGTAAAGCAGGACAGTCTGTGCTGGTCTGGAGTGGTTACAAAAGCTTCCTTGAGAAATGTCATCTGAGCTGATGGATGAGTAGGAGTCATGGAGTGTGTGCATGAGTGTGTGTGTGTGCTCAGAACTTTCCAGAAGGTAGAAACAGAGCATGTCCCTTTCAAGGATGCAGAAGAAGGGCAGGATGTGGAAGCAAGGAGGGAGGAGAGTGTGAGAAAGCTGAGATGTGAAGCATGGTGGATGTGCTCCTCAACATCAAGGGACTTGCTGTAGAGAGAAGTAGATAATGTCCAACCACCAATGAGTCTAGTAAAGAACTGAGTGACAAGAGCCATTACAGAGGTAAAGATAAAGTGCAAGAGGAATTTCAGTGAATTCCCATGGATTAAGTTCCCTTGCACAATTTATGTGCTTAATTTACTTCATTTATCTGTTTTTTGGTAAAATAAATACTGTGATACTCCTTAACTCTCGAGTTTATTTATTTATTTATTTATTTATTTATTTATTTATTCCTCACATGAGGGCATGCCTATTGATTCAGATGGGGGGGGGAGGGAGAGAGAGAGGGAGAGAAATATTGATGTGAGAGAGAAGCATCAATCAGTTGCCTCTCGCACACTCCCTAACCGGCGACTGAACCCACACCCTGCCCATGTGCCCTGATTGAGAATCAAACCTGCGGCATTTTGGTTTATGGGGTGGCACTCCAACCAATCGAGCTGCACCAGCCAGGGTTTGGATCTACTTTAACGTGTCAGCTGTGGTTGCTTGGTATCCTCTTCTTACCTTTGTGTCCTAAAGGAAGAGGTAAGAGAACTAGGTGTTTCAAACTGCAGGAGTTGCTACATGTTTTCATCAGTGTAATGAGAGTTGAGTCAAGAGAGGTGGCCCAACATAGGTCAGGTAGGTCTTTAACCTCTCCAGGTATGTGTATAGCACTTGGAATATTGAGGCAGAGCAGGTGGTAAGACATACCAGTGTTTTAGAATGTATGAAAAAGAAGTGAACTCTGGGGAAGCTGTCCTTTGAAATTATTTTTCAATGAGTGGAACCTCAAACCAGGTTTATAAAAACAAGGTAGAAATACCATAAAACAAGTATAAGTGAAAAAATAACTATCATTTCAGCTGTCGTTACAGTATACTTTTCAGAAAGTTAAAAACATGACTCTTCTACGAATACAAATTATATGCATGTATGTAGCTCATTAATTGATGAGGGAACCTATAAAATATTAAGACTAGTTCAAAAGGGATTGTGAAGAACTGATTTATATAGTCAGACAGTCAAAGGAATGTTGAAATTAACTTGCTAATAGTTGCAAAACTTTAATGTTTTACAAAGTAATAAACTGTAATGTCTGGAGGTGTTTGGGGCTATATTTTCCATCAGATAGAAACCAAGTGCATCTCTATTGGACAAAATTCATTTGTGTTTTAATGAGCAGAAATAATATTCACTGCTCACAAACAAGAATCATTTTGCATTGTTATCAGTTTTCTACAAGTTATCCTCTTTCCCTCAGAGCTGTAAGATCATCTCGTCAGTAAGTCAAAGAGACATGCCCAGCAGCACTACATGCACAGAACATCCTATATGCACCCCTGCCCCGCTCTTTTAAGCATTGCATTACAGCACAACAACTCTGACAAAGTCAGAGCACTCATTTACTCCCAAGGATTTTATGATGATATGATTGTTTCAAGGATGATGTTTAAAATAGCGCCTTGCCATTGTACCATGATTGAGGAGAACTATTTCTAATATTACAAACTATTAAGAGCTAGAAATTAGCAACTGAAGCAAGTTAAACTATAATATATAATTAATTATTTTCACAGCGCTAACTAGGAAGATCACTGCTCTTTGAACCACATATTATTATCTTTATTCCTCCTACAAACTCCTGACTTTAAACTTTCAATCACAGAAAGTAAAACCTTTATACTGTCTTTAAACTCTTTAGTAGTATGAATGTAGTATTAAGTTACCAGCTTTCTTTTGGTCTGGAGACCTTTATCAAATATTGGTGAAAGCTTGAGAAATAGAGTAAATCTTGGGCTTGTGACAAAAAGCAGTATCTAAAGGTGACATTTCCAGAACAGTAGGCTCGGAGCAAAAGTGAAGGACGAGCAGGAGCACCATCTGGTCCATGAAAGAAAGAGTGAAGTGCAACCAGAATCTGATATCAGGACATCCCACCAAAAAACATCAATATCTGAACGGAAGAACACAAGAGCCAAAGTTCGGTCGTGTATCTGTCAGGGCTCAGGGAATCTGAACCGTGATCACTGTTATGGAATGAAGAATTTAGTATAGAGATTGGACCTTACACGACTGTAGGCAAAAATAGGGAAGCGAAGTGTGAACAGGAAAACTGAAGATTTGGCGCTAAGTCTGGTGCTGGTGAGTCAGAATTTGCAGGAAACCTTGAAGCGAACCACATCCAGCTGCTGCACTAGGGCTGGGAAGGGAGTCATTGGTTCTTCAAGGCCACCTGCTCTGTGAGCCCACAGCAGTGCTCCTGGTGGTAGACCTAGCAATGACACTGAGTACGAGGGCTGGTAGTTGGGAAGGACAGAGGGATATGGAATGGGAGGGATGAGGACAAAGTAGAACTTACTGTCACCTCTTGCCCCACACTCAGAAGTAATCTTCAAGACATAAAGGCTGTTGTTTCACTTCCTTCTCTTAAATCTTGTGTAGCAACATCATCGGTCAACTCTAACTTGGAGCCATACTGGGAAGGCGATTCTGGGACATGAAGTTGACAATAGAAGAATCCAACACACAGTGGGCAACTCTGAAATCATCTGGTGAGAATTAACTCAAATAAAAGGCATGAATGCTAGACAACATGGCGTTTTAATCTCCAAGACTTCTTTTGAAGAGTACTTATGGTAGACAGACTTCCTTTGAAGAACACAGGCCATACCACTAAAGAGATGTCAACAAGAACATTGAAGAATCCAGCAGTGACATATATAGAAGTTCTGTCCACAGCTTCTTTGTAAATTGAAAAAATAGATGTTTTCAGTCCATCATCATGGGGCAGCAGTCTGGACTACTTGAACCATACATTAGTGGTCTGATGTGAGTCATCATCGTGACCAATTCACAACAACTCCCTGCCTAAGAAGAAAAGCATCAAAGAAAATCAGTTTCCCTTTGACTGATTTACTTCCAAGTCCTCACTCCCAAATTGATGTCAAGTTCTCATGTCACCTTCTCCTCATTTTCTCTTTTTATCTTTCTCTTCTATCTTTTCATTCTCTTCTTTTATTCCTGCTTCTTTCCTGTCCTCCACAGTTATGCATGTATCCATAGAACACAAAATGGTGGGAGGATTGGTGAATGAGATCAGAATTGAGAATACTGGGAAATAATATTTGGGTGCAGCATAACACAGCACACAGAGCAATGGATTGAGAATCTAGGGCATGGGCATTTCTGCAAGAATGGTGAGTGAGGGTGAAACACTTAAAAGCTCTGAGGCTCCAAAGATCAGATTTCCCAAGAGTAAAAAAAAAAAAAAAAATCAAACAAATACCTGTGTGTGCATGTGTGTGCTTGTGTGTGCTTGTGTGTGTGTGTGTTCTATGGGAAAACAACTTTAGATATCAACAAAGAGTCTTTATTAAATAAAAGCTCTGAGAAGTCCTTACAGTTTAAAAAAAATCCTTCCAACTTTGTTTAATTTTGAGTTATCCAAACTAACTTGACGCTGGGACTCTTTTTCGTAAGTTCTATTAATATTATGAAAATGAAACATGCTTTGGGAAACGCTCCAGGTGATGTCTAGGTTAGTTCTTTCACCTCTTTAAGACCCCAAACTTTCCCACTTTTTTAATAAAACTCAAACCACAATATAAATTGAGTGACTAATAGAACATGGATCAGCCTGGAAAGGGACACCTCTTTCTTTCTTTCTTTCTTTTTTTTTTAAATAAAAACCACTGAACGCTTGTCCAAGAGGCAATGTATGAGGTAATGTGAAACATGAACCATCTTGATGTGTCTCCAGGCAAGAGACCCAAAAGTAGTTAGTTGGTTATCAGTGTTTTTCAGATACAGAGAATAAACCCTTTCAGGACTGTTTATTTTTAATCAAGCGGCAGTGATATGCACAAAAATATTACCCCATCAGCTTGCATTGACTACGTCATGTCTTCTAAACCAGGATGGCCGGCTAGGAACCTAATCTTCCACGTGCTTTAGACCTTGGATAGATGGACTGGCTGAAGGTTGGAAAGCTATTGGTTCTTGTTGAAGATCAAAATTCAATAACCGTGTTTATATGGATCTTTTGGGTTTACCACTAGGGGTCACTATAGAGAGACTGGAGACAATCTCAACATTTTCTAAATAATTCCAGAATAGCCATGGGCTTTAGTTAATGAGCCAGTTGGTGCTTCTCTAACTTTAATGTGTGTATCGATAATCTGGGGATTTTGGGTAGATTCTGATTCAGTAGGTCAGGGGCGGGGCCAAAACTTCTACATTTCCATTAAACTCCCAGGTTGTGTTGATGCTGGTGGTGCTAGAAGGCAGGCTATTTGGAAAGAATCCAAGGTCTCAGAATGGAATGTTGCCTCAATTTAGTTCCCTTGCAGGAAATAGAGATTACATCTCATCCAAGCTGTCTCATGTTTCTTTTCATTTTCTCCTCCTCTTCCTTCTTCTCCCTCCCTCTTCCCGTTTTCTTTCTCCCCTCCACCTCTTTCCTCCCTCCCCTTCCTCCTCCTCCTCTTCTGTTTTTTCTGCCAGCTGTACTTCAAGCTCAATTGTCTCAAAGGATACCTTCCCAAAAGTTTGTTGTTATTGCTTTTCCTCATGAAATCTAGCCTGGTGGCATTAATATTTATTTATGAAATAAACATTTGAGAACCAGAGACATTGTAAACAGTTGGATGCATATTTCTTCTGAACCGTTTCTCTCTTTTAGCATACATTACCTTTTGTGTAAATAGATTAAGCTTGTCTTAAGTAAGTCTGGTTCTGGCAGAATAGAGTTGTATATTATATGTTTTTGGCATTGGAGGCAATTTGATTTTATTCTTCAACCCCAAGTATAAAGTTATTTTAATCAATAAGAAATCTAATTTGATTTTTTCAGAGCTGAGAAAAAAATTGTCACATCGAATCCAAAGAGTCTCAATTGACATACAATATAATAATAAAGGAAGTAAAGGTGAGTGATATAATAAATCTCTTTTGGTCTTCTGGACTTCTATATTGATAAACATAAAGATTTTTGTTGATTTTTTTCAATCATAATTCAGAAAGCTTGAAAAACATAGAATTTCATTTAAAAAATAGTATCAAAATACCACTGCTAGAGATAGCCACTGTTAAAAATTTCTGGAGCTTTTCTAGGTTTTTTTTTTGTATTTTCTTTGATTATGACTTATTTTCCTATGATTATGAAATACTGTTTTATAATTTGATGCTTTCACTTCACAATATAAACAGTTTCTCATTTCCGTAAATAAGTGTTTTTCTACACAATAATTGTTAATGGTTTTGTGATAATCTTTCCTAATACATTCTATAATTTACTTAATCCCTTACTATTGGATATTCAGGTTGTTCCTAATTTTTCTCATTAATAAAAAAATATTTATGAACAGTCTTATACTGACATATTTGCCCACACTTTTCATTATTAAGTTTGGAAAAGTTCCAAGAAGTAGAACTACCAGATCAAAGGGTTTTTCTTTCTTAAATAATTTATTAGGGTGACACTGGTTAATAAGATTATGTAAGTTTCAAGTGTAGAATTTTATAATACATCACCTGTATGTTGCATTGTGTGCTCACCACCCCAAAAGTAGTCTCCTTTCGTCACCATATATTTGATCCTCTTTTACCCTTTTCAACCTCCCCCGCCCCCTTCCCCACTGTCAAAGGCTTTTGAAACTAGCCCCTAAAGGACCGTCTGGGAAACTGCATGCCTTTGCCAGCAGCAGCGGTGGCCCCAGGGGCTCTGGGAAGGCAGGAGTGGTGCAGGTGGATCCACAGTCAGAGTGCTCACATTTGAGTCAGTCCTGGAAGATGGTTTCATCGCCATGCCTCTGTAAAGTGGAGCACATACTGGTTCCCACAACCCAAAGTTGTTTTGGAGGTCAAGTAACTCCTAAACAACTTTACATACTAAAGCACATAAAGCCTTACATGGTAAACATTTAACAAATGCCAGCTGTGGTTACTATCATCATCATCATCATCATCATTATTTTCTGTTATGCTCAGCAATAATTCCAAGGTCTTTAAATATCAAATGATTCCTAAACCTGGCTTCCACATCTCTGGCAGTGCCACCTGCTGACATCGAGGAGACTGGAAATGGTTGGGAAAAATTTGCAAAGAGTGGATTTTGAAGAGTACAGCATAATAAGGTTGTTCCCCCACTTAAGTTGGGAGGGCTCATGGTGAACCTTTCCCAGAAATGGTAGCTCGAAAGAAATTGGGCCAAATGAAAACTTTTGGGATTGCCAGTGCTAACCTTTTACTTCATACCAGCGACCTCAGAAGGTAAAATACACTAGGTACAAAGACAGCAGTTTCTGCAGGAATGACAAAGTCAAGCTACCAAAAGAGGATGTTAGGTCCCTGTGGACAGGGAAGGAACCTGGGGGGTAAAGTGACATGATGGTGCCTCTGTTTTGCAGTTACTGTGGGGAGGCTTTGAGTTGTCACTCAGGACAGGAGGGAGCAAATACATTCTTAGGATAAGATGGTTTTACTTCAAAAATACACTAAAGGGAGAGATACAAATCTCTTACAAATTTGTGTTGGTGTCTTTGGTGGACACAGAAGGAAATTAAACTCCCTAGAAATGAGATGTGTCTGATTTCAGAAACTTTAGGAGAAGATCAGCTATAGGCTAGATGGAGCTCCCCCCATCCCAGGTCCTACCCTGAGACCCTCTGAAGAGGGAGTGGGGAAGGAGGACCCGAGCTTGGGGAGAGTTCACAGGAAACGCATATTGGGAGTGAGGAGAAGGAATAGTGTGGAAAAGAAGAGGGCTTCCACATGAACCACCCCCAGGCCAGAGTGCTGGCATTCAGGGTCCTCTGAGGGCAAGAGAGGCCTCACCTCTGTAGGGAAGAGAGGAGCCAAGCCACTATACAGAGACTCTGTCCATGATGGCCCCTTTCAGGGAGGTCCATGCAGTCTCTTACCCTTCAGCAGAAATCGAGTTCCACCTTCACAGGGACCGGGTGTGGCTTTAGTCTAGGGAGAGGATGAGGCCACTATCAGGATAGGTAGGGAGAAGCTCCTGCTCCCTTGGTATCAGCAGCCTCTCCTTGTGGAGGACCGGTGGGAGAGGACCCAGTCTCAAGAGGACAAAGGCCACCTTTCTTCCTCCTCTGGAGAGAGGAGCCAGAGATGTATCGCGTGCAGCAAAGACAGGGCCCCCACAGGGCAGGGTTCGAAAATCCATAAGCGCACCCTTACCAAAGGACACAGCCGGGTGGGTAGGATCTTAGGAGTTCACTTGGGAAAGGAAGGTGAGCTTTTCAGAGAACATTTTATATTCTCATAATGAGCACTTTTTTATTAAAAAAAAAAAAAAGCAGCCGAGAAAAACATGTTCCTATCATACAAACAGAGGTTAGCAAAATTTTTCTGTAAACTGCCAGATAGTAAATATTTTTGGCTTTGTGGGCCATATAGTCTCTACTGAAACTACTTGCATTAAAGTCCCAAAGAGGCCGCAGATAACAGATAAATGAGTAGGCATGGCTGTGTTCCAATAGAACTTTATTTATAAATACAGGGAGCTAGCTAGATTTGGTCTGTGGGTTATAGTTTGCTAAACCCTGATGTAACTTTCTAAAACACTAGTTCCTTTTTTCATTGGTATCAGAAATTAATTTAAGAAACTTCTAGGTGACGACTCTATGGGCACTACATTATGTTGACTTCAGATTTACCTTAAGCATTTGTTTCTGAGCCAACACGAGCCTGGCCCTGGACAAGGCCCATTGCCTCTCTGGAGCCAGTTTTCTCATGGGGATGGCAGGATCTCATTGAGATATGATCTGCAGGGCACATTTCATGTGAGGTGTTTTCTTTGCAAATTCACTTATTCATGTAATAAAGCTATATTTAGAACATATTCATATGTAATATAGACCTCAGAATCTTAACGTACATGAATTCTAAAAAGCTGGCTCACTAAATTTAGAGACCTAATTTACAAGTAAGCTATAGTTAGAAACAAAGTCAAATTTTAGTTTGCAAAGAGGGAAAAGAAATCTTTTCCAAAGATGCATGAGACTGTAAAAAGATGTTGAACAAATACCAAATCTATGGCACCAAACTTGAAGACCTAGAACCCTCTTTGTCTGTGCTCCCCAGAGAAGATATGAGATGGGCTCAATTATTAGTCTCTTCTTTAAAACGATGATGCATTCATTTTTCGGTAAATGTTCACTCAATACGTATCGACAACAAAAAGAGCTTAAACAAGGTGGAAGTTTATTTCTCTCCCATGAAGAGGAGATTGAAATTTGACAATCCAAGTCTTGTATGGAAGCTATTTTGGCACCACCAGGGACCCAGGCTCCTTTCTTTCTGTTGCTACATTTTAGGCTTATGACTTCCAACTCGTGGTCAAAAATGGCTGTCCATGCTTCAACCATTACATCCACATTTCAGCCTGCAAAAGGGAAGGTGGAGGGGGAAGGGTACATGTCACTGGCCAGAAGGGTCACTAGCCACAGGGAAAAGAGGGAAATGTAGACTTTTTAGGTAGGCAACAGTGTGCCCAGATAAAAGCTGGAGTTCTTTTCTTAAAAGAAGAAAATGGATATTGAGAGGTAACTACCCACAGGGAAGACAGGTGTTAATTTAATAACGATGAAAAAATATAATAATTAGTTGTGGGAAGTGCTATGAAAGAGATAAAGAACTGCTGGGGTGGATAAAAAGTCTGTACGTTTAAGAAATACTGCTCTTAAAAAGTGCCTCTCAGCTGGCACTTGATTGATGGGTAGGTGTCATCCAGGCATAGAAACCAGACCCCAGCACAGGCGAGTCCTGCAAGCCTGGGAGAGTTTGGCTTTGCCATCATCCAGCAACTGAACACAGGTCAACATTGTTGGCCTGGAGTATGGGTGGGGGCTTCAGGCCCGTGACTAGGCTGGAAGGTGGAAAGGAACCAGATTATCAGGAGCTTTAGGAGTCATGTTGAAAACTGTGAGTTTTATTTTCTGTGCAACAGAAAACCCTTAAAAAATTCTAAGTGGGGGACTGGCTCCACCTGATTTATGTTTTCAGGAGGATCACCTGGCTGCCCACTGCGTGGAGGGAGCCGGCTGTGAGGTCGGAGGGGACCCGGTGAGAGGTGGTTCCCAGGGTGGGAGATAGATGGACAGGGAAAGACAGTGCAGGTAGAGGTGAGGGGTGTTGGTAAAGGACTGAATGAGGGGGATAAGACGAAGGGGTGTGATCTGGTTAACGCCAGGCACCAGCGGTCCAGGGACCCTGCTCTTGGGGACATTACTGGCCACGGGATCCTCAATCCTTAGGAGACAAGGGGTTCTGGTTGCTCCTGAGGTTTCAGTCTTCCCATTTGGGGTCAAAGTGAAGTGTCACAAACAATAAGATGGTTTCTCCAAGCAGGTTTTTCTAGCATTTACTCTTTAATCAAGTCAGCAAGGATCTAGCCAGCTGATCGGCCATCTGGGTGGCTCAGAGCCACCGGGGCAAGACTGAAAACAACTGAGTGAAGGGAATCGACTTAAGGTTCAGGGAGGAGATTCATTCTTCAAGTTCACACCCATCTTAGGTGGGGTGCTATCTTGGGGCTCAGGTGACTGGCAGACTTATTCCAAACTCAGATTAAAACTTATAATTAACCATAGCAGCCTCCGAACTTCCATCCCGGAAGAAACTGAAAGGACCATCAAGGCTTCCTGCCTTACTGCTTGGAAAGGAGGCCTATTCCTCCGAGCCACTAATCCCTCCTCATCACAAGAAGTTGGCCTGTGTCTGTGAGGTCACTGCTAGACTCGGGCAAAAATTACAAGCTTAAGACAGAAACAAACTGTCACTTCCTTGTAAATCAAACAACACTGATGGAGCAAAGCACAAGTTCAAAGGTCAACACTGACATTACTAAAATTTTTTTTTTTTGCTATATATTTTAATTATGCAAGTATAACTAGAGAGGAATAATAAACATGCTGTAGTTAAGAGTTTTGTTTTTAGAGAGTTCTGGGCAGATGAAATGAGTGACCCCATCCTATTCATTGAAAACCTTGTCAAAAATTGCTGTTTGAGGTAAGAGCACTAAAGAACGTGAACTGGAGCAAATTATAGAGAGGGAACATTTGAAAAGTCCAGATCTGTTGTTGGTATTCCCTTGTCACCTCTGGCCAACGTGCAAAACTAGATTTATCTTTTTGCAACAGATGTATGCAAGATACCACATTCCTTTTGCCATCCAAATGTTAAAATGGCAATAACAGAATAACAGAACTCCTTGGGGGCCTGGTTATCTCGGTAGTGGAATTACTGACACCAGCGCTGTGCTCCAGGCTGCAGGAGTGTAATTATCCCGTGATAGCCCGGAGTCCTTTGTTCTCTGATGTCTCTCATCCTTTGGAGCATTTTCTGGATGCCTTCCCTTTCCATTAAAACATTTATGTCCATAGACGTGCTTTAGAAGTCACCGGGACTCTGAAAATTACAGAGAATGAATTTAAAACCACAGCTATTTTACCTACTTCTTGAAAACAAAAAATAAAAGCTGACATCTGGTGAGTTAGAAACTTCCCCTGGAACCCAAGTAACTGACTTTTATTTTCTCATCATGAAAGGGACGGATCTCCACTGGTGGCCTTTCTTATTTACACCACACACATGGCCATGGCTCCGACATCCCGTTCCTTTAGTATAAACAGAAAGGATGGCCTTTTTCTGTGGAAGTTAATGAATTGAACAACAAAGCTGTTCTGTATACCCACTCTTTCCAAACGAATAAAAGAACTACAGTGTTCCGAGACTCGGGCAAAATAGTTGCTTTCAAATTAAATTTTGCCCCCCTCTACTCTCCCTCGTCCCCACTTCCCACACTCCCCCCCCCCTTTTAAGGAGAAAAAGAACCATTTAATCACCTTATAAGGGCAGAGAGCATTAAGGGAATAGAGCAAGAGTCATGAGGCCCAGATCTTATTCTTGGCTCAGACCAAGGCTCTCTGGGCGATCCCGGGCTGTCCCGTAACCGCATGCCTCTGTTGATGCAGCTGTAATATGGGGACACAGATGTGTGTGTGTGGTGCCGATGTGGGGCCTTTCGTGAGAGGTCCAAAACTAAATGTGGGGTCCATTTTGCTGGTTATGGGCTGTTTCCAGTTTGAAAGGGCTGTTCGGGGTTCAGGAATTGGAAAGTGACCTGGTAGGTCTTAGATGGATAACCAGTATATAGATGTACTTAAAAAAAAAAATCCTAGGGTGTTTGTGATCTGCTGGAATTAGATTGCCATGACAATAGCTGCTAGTATCCGACTTTATAAAGAACTCATCCCAGTGTTGGACATTCCTTATCAGTAAAGTATGGTGAATGATTTTTCTCTGAAAAATTCGCATGGTGTTTCCTGTAGGGTATTCTAAGAACAGAGAGGAAAAGGAGTGAGCACATTCACGTTCCACCAGGCAGCAACTGGGGACCCCTCTTGTGGCAGAGGGCCAGTCAAACTCTACACTTGGGCCAGGGGCTTCCAGGGCATTGCCTTTCCTGTGGGATCTGATCGCATTCACCCACCCAAGTCATTCGAAGCCAGTCACAGTTCCCCTTTGCTGGTTTCCTCATGAGCTCACCAGAGAGAATGTGAGCAGAGCTGTGGCCACCTTCATGAACACCTTCGCTGCTCCTGGTTCCTCCCAACTCTGTGGAATCCCAGGAGACCTGCCCTTTTCATGGGCTTCCCTGCTGCTGAAAGCCTCCCCTCTCCTCCACAGCAGCCTAGACCTCAGTTCTCCCGGAAACACCTAGGAATGTCTTGTGGGCACAGTGCAGGAGATTTACGTTGAGTGGCCTGGAGCTTGACCCTGAGAAAAGAGGTCCAAGAGTTTGTCTTTCTTGCTGGTGTCATGGCAGCTGTTTTTGAACTCGAGTTGTGTTAATCGCCACCTGACTGCATGGTGCTTGAAAACCACGAATGGTAACAGAACTTCTGCCTGAAACAAGGTCATGGAATAGGGGCCTCAGTCCGTCCTTTTCTCTCTTCCTCCTTCAAACTCTTCACTTAACTGTCGGTCCAAAGAGGATTCTTATTCACATTGAAAAATTTCACATTTTGATTGGCTCTCAAACATTCCTTTGAAGAGTTCTAATTAAGCTTTTCTACTTCTTCACATGTGTATTTCAGGTGTGCAAGGACTGGGCCATTTCTGCACATCATACCTTCTTTTTCTTCTCTCCCTCTCCTGCTCCAGTCATGTGTCCACTGTACTTACTACCAGAGTGAAACAAAAAATTAGCTACGTTCTCTTTAAAAACATCTGACCCCCTGCCCCTCCAATGCCTGCACATAGGGTCCAAATTTCTTTGCATCTCCTTCCCCATCCATTCTCACCTCTCCCCCCACTTCTTTCCAAATAGCTCCAAGTCGATAAACACATTGCTTCTTGTCCTGCAATGCATCCATTACATTACCTTCCAACACCATCCTTTTCTCTCCAGTGAACTCCTATGCATTCTTCAGGGCCCAATTCAAATGTGGTCTGTCAAGGCTTCCTTAGAAGCTGCACCGACCTCTACCTGCAGGCACAGCTAACCACCTCTTTCCACTGAGCTGTCACTGCCCTTTGTGAGTTTCTCTTTCAGAGGAAGTGCCACACTGTAATGTAACTACCTGCCCACATGCCCGTCTCCCTCCCTAAACTATAAACTCCTCATGGTCAGGGATAAGATCGTATTCATTTTTATAATACTAGTTTCTAGATCAAAGCCAACAGATGCTCAATACACAGGACAGAAATTCAACTCTAGGGTCTGATAAATATATTTTTGTCTTCGATTTTGAAGACATCTAGAAATTGAAATTACAAATAACATGCAAGTTTTCTATATTTGGGGAGATAGGTATTAATGTAAGCTCACCTTGAGAATTACTGTGAAGATGATAGTACACTTTGGCATGAAGAGCTCCGTGTAAATGAGGAAGTCCTGCTTTAGACAGGCTGCTTCAGTGGAGCGAGGGTCACACCCACTAACTTGAGTAGTGATAACACTGCAGCTTCCCTCAGTCATTACTACTCACCAGGCACGGGTCAGTCCTCCTTATGCACTGATTGGGCTCCTCCAGCTTTTCAAGGTGGGCATTATTATTATCCCTGTTTTGCAGGTGGGGAAACTGAAAATGAGTAAGTTGCAAAGCCAAGAAGCTGGTAAAAGGCCTGTGAGCCCAGGGGGCTGATGCTGAAACCTCCACATTCCAGCACTGCTGACTGCTTCATTAGAGCAAGGAGAGCCGGACAGGCTGTGAAAATGATACTAATAACAATTTTAGGAAACACTTACCATGTGTCAATTACTGTTCTATGTATTAATTTATTTAATCCTGACAATGACCCTGTGAGAGAGGTACAATTATTATCCTCATTTTACAGATGAGAAAACAGAGACAGAGAGCTAGCAGTTTGCCCAGAGGCCACATAGCTAATAAGTGGCAGCTCTGGGATAGAAACCCAGACAGGCTGGCTCCAGAGACCATGCTCTGAACGACTCTGCTCGGCAGTTTCCCAGGCACCCAAGGTAGCTGTTCAGACGGGACCCAGAGCTGTGGGAGCATGAGGAATTTAGGGTTCTCAGACTCATACCTAGGACCATCAGCTCCTCTCAAGTCACTCTAAAGGCAGAACACTTAGGTAAAAACAATGTTCTTGTCATGCAAGCACAGGCGTCATGACAAGCAGTCCAGAGCGCCAGACGACTCTTTTTAGACAGACGTCTAGGGTGCAAAGAGGCTCTGTTCTTGCCCCTGCTCTGCAAAGCCATTCCGTGGCCTCCAGCTTCCCCCAGGGACATTCTCTCCTCTGCCTGCAGAGCTTCCCTCCACCTCCAGTCTGCCTATCACAGCTCCTACTTTCCTAGTAACATCAAGTTGGCAGGACCTCTGGTGGCTTTCCTTACAGGTGGCCTTGTTCTGCCTGATGACTTTCTGGTCGCACCTCCTCTTCAGGTGCAGCTACTAATCACTTTACTCTTTTCATCCTTTCTGGTTCACTTTTGGGAATCAGATTTCCAAATCTGATTCATCTAAGTCTGATTCATCTTTTTAAGCAAGGCGTGGCATTGGTTGTTGGGCAGCCTTAGCCCAGATATCAAGACCTCAACCAGCTTTGGGGAGATAGGTGTAGGGCAAGAGGGTGGAATGTGAATCAGAGACAAAATGGTCACCCAGAGGTAAAGGCGGTGTTGTTCCTTTTGAAGGGGCCACAAATACAGCGGTCACTGGGGTGGATGTGCTGGGTACAATACCATGGGGTGTGCGCAGTCTCTGTTCCGCATCATGACCTGACCCACTGCAGATCCAATGAATGTCACTCTAGGACTGGAGGCGGGAGGGCCTTCCGACAGTTTACTGTCTATACAGCCAGCAGATTCGGTCAGGTCCCGGCAGAAACAGATGGCACAGGCAAGCAGGGTAAGTTGAAAGAGTTCAGTGAAGCAGCTATTTACAAAGCTGTGGGTGGGCAGGATGAAAGGAAGCCAACAAGGGATGGTGACGCATGGAAAGCCATGACCATCTCTAGGCCTACAGGGCAGGGCAGGGAGTGGTCACCGAGGCCCACAGAGCTGCGGTAAGCATCGCTGTGGCTGTGTCTGCAGGAGAGGGCCACCTGACAGCCATAAGGCTTTCAGGAAAGGAATGCAGCCTCTGCCCACCTGTGATTCAGACTGAAGGGAGCCAGGATGATCAACACATCCCCCTCCCTCTCCTCCTGCCCTTTGATCTACTGCCAATGCCTCTTGTGGCTGAACCACACTGGAGCCAGAGGGCAAACAGGCTGCAGGGGGGAAAGAGTCTTCCAGGGCACAGAGCACGGTGGAGAGGATGAAGAGGGACACAGGAGATACTCAATGCACCAAAACTTCCCTTTTCCTGAGGCACTTGTCCCTACGTAACTTGGTGCCCAAGAAGGTAGCATATTCTCTCCTTATTACATTTCACATATTTTTAAGTGAAAGGAAATTTGACTGTTGGGATACCTCATCCTGAAGCTTCAAGTATGTTCTCCTGGGTCTGGGTTCTCATGAGAATTTCCACTTCAATGGAGAGTAGTTGAGTACCCTACAACACCAAAAAGGAATAGATGCTGAAGAGAATGAGACACAGCTGACCTGCTGAGGCCTCGCCACCCAGCTGAGGGTGCGCGGCAGAGACGGCAGAATGCCTGCCTGGCCAGAGGCGGGCATGTCGACACCTCGGAATGGCAGGGGATGACCACTGACAGCCAGGAATCAAACCTATGGCCTCCAGAACGTAAGGTGCAACCCAGGAGAAAAGTGGAAAAGGGGAAAAAGCTGAACAGAATTTATCCTATGTTGACTAAGATTAAGCTTCTGCTTCATAAAAAAAAAAAATCTTTCTTGTACAGTTGCCTTTGGGAGTAGCATGTTCTATACCCACAGCAAATTCTATTGTTTCTGTTTTGTACTTAAATCCAGAACTACAGCACATCTTTGACCCTTCCCATATTTGCATTTCCTTTACGATAGAACTACTCCCAGAGGAGGGGTTTGTCCTGAGTTAAAAGGTGTTAATTGATGTAGTGTTCAAGTCTATAAAAAGTTGATGATAGAATAAGATACTGCACTCAGGGAAAGTTGCTTCATTATTTCATCTTTGAAGGCCCAAATGAAGGCATGTTTAGATAAAAAATACCTCCCAGGGAGTTAAAAATGCACTGGCCTCAAGTATATCTCTTTCCCATCGCTCATGCGTGTTCACACAAAGAGGAAACCACTAAGGGATGCTTGATGTTTAGTTGTTCTAGAAGTTGGTGGGAGGCAGGGAGGTTGAAGGTCCTGGCATTCGCCTCTAATTTATTTCCTTCTACTTTCCCAAGAGTGGGAGAAAAAATATTTGTGAACTTTGTGTTATTAAAAAGTTCATGCTGTCTGCTTAGCTCCTACTTACAAGCCTCTCACTTCTCCGGACCGAGAATGAGCTTCCATCTCCACATTAATTCAATTAGCAGACTCTGATTTTGTGTAGTTAACAAAAAGCTAAAAGCTAAGTATGTGTAATTTCTCTCTCAGAAAGGCTCTTTTGACATTCTGCTGTGTCTTTTATGTCTTCCTCCCGCTGCCTCAGCCACTCCACTCACGGTAGATCAAGGGTGGGTGCTCTTGCAAGATCTCTCTCTCTCTCTCTCTCACTGTGACATTATTAATACTTAATAGGTTATGGTTGGTGTTTTCCTAACAACTGAGGACTCCAAGCCTTCATCACTTACCCCAGATTGATGATAGTCCTTGCGGCTAATAGTCTCACATTTGGCTGCTAAACACTTCTCTCCTGATCTCAAGAAATAAAGATAGTGCTCTTTCTTCAGTTATCCTTGGGCAGCGATATTTACACCGCAGGTCCTGAAATCAATGCAATGGACCATAACCAGAGTTTTTTAAAAAGCAATGAAAGAAAATAAAATAAAGTTGAAACTATCAGACTATGCTGTAAATATGAAAATATGAGAACTTAGTTTTAGTTATGCCTATTTGCATATGCTTCTGCTGGCTTGGGGTGTAAAGCATATATCTTATTGTGGGTCAGTGCAGAATTCTGAATCCATGGAAATAAGGTTACTGAAGGGCAAAGTCTTCAATTCACAGCCGAGTGTTTGCCATGAAGGCTTGGCCATATGGAGTGGTGTCAGGAGCAGGACTGCAGGATTCTCGTCTACCTTCATGTTTCTCAACAAGATTCCCATTTCTAATTCCACGCCCCATGTGCTTCTCTCTCTCACCTGCCACCTCCCTGAACTGCCCCTACACACCAAGGCTCTAGGCCGCATCGGAGGCCTTGCCTGCGTAACCGCCAGCGTCCATTCTGCAATAGACTGCATTTTGCTCTTCAGGAAACTCTTGAAGAAAGAGGTGGATCTGAGACTGATTTTGAAGAAAGACTTTTGTTCTTTCCTTCCCCCTGGAGCACTCTCACTTCCAGCCCAGGCCTGGAAGGCAGACCTCGGCCAGGGGATTTTGAGGTGGTCTTGCAATGCTCTATTAGGATGTCATTCTCATTCTAGACCACAGAACTCCCCAGAGTGTTATAAGCTTGTCTGCTCTGTTCATTCTACTGACTTGGAAAAGGTACATGAGATCCCATCATTTAAGCAAGCCCAAGAGTGAATTTAAGTCAAACAGATCAGTGATAGAACATGATTCCAGCAAATAATCGTACATTCCCTCAAAGAGCATGCCTTAAACACCACTTTTGTCAGGTACTAGGCTGGGTGTGCAGCAGGAAAGGAAACACACTAGCAACTCCAGGGCAAGGCATAATGATGACATATGTGATACTCGTTTTCACAGATGTGGGGAAAAAAATACTGTAGTTCTCAGAGAAAGAAAATGTTGCCTGACCTGGGAAAAGGTGCAAAGGATTTTACAGAATAGGGGACACTTGAGCCGAGTCTTGAGGGATTGGGGATCATGGAGCTGGATGGAGAGGAGGCTCTAAAGTAGACTGGATTATAATGGGCTTTGTATGCCAGTTTTAAGAGGCTAGATTATCCCAAGGGCAACAGGGAGCCAAAAATAGCCTTAAAGCATTTGACTGATGTGATTCAGCTTTTAACATATTTCTCCTCTGCTCTCACTTGGCAAGTCAGGTACCGTTTCCAGCTGTGTTTCTTGTACAGCATTTTGCTGGAGGTTCCATTCTACTATAATCTAGATTTACCATTTAAAACGGACATATTTCTTTTATGAGTTGGACTACAGAAAGTTAAAAATGATGAGAATTCATGTACTATTTCAAGTGGGTAGGGACTAGTACAAGTATAGAACAGAACAGAAGCCTCAGAAAGAGATTCTAGTATATTTAAGAGTGTAGTAATACATCCTAAGTAAAAGAATGTATAGTCTAGTTACAAATGAGGTGCCTTTCCAAATGTAACCGAAATACATGTCCCATATGTTCCAGTTTTTCCCATCACATTCAAAGAAAACACATTCTATTTAATATTCTGTAAAGAATGGTAGAAATTTTGCAATAGATGTTCTTAAAATTCATTCACAAAACTGAGAAAACTTCCAAAGATCTTCTCTAGAAATATTTCCTCTTCCCGAAGTTCAGTACTCACAGCAGCTGCCGAACCCCTGTCCTTCCTCTTACCTGTGCAGCCTCTGCGTTGCCTTCCCACTCTGTCCCTCAAAAGCTCTGCTCTCTTCCACCTGTGCCACAGTGTGCGGCATCACTGGCCACCAGGACTTTCATTTGCATTTGCTTGATCCCTGGTCTAGGTCTGTCTAGGATGACTAAAGCATCTAGAATTTCTACAGTTCCTGATCATCCCTTGCTTCTGTAGACAAAAGCCTATGACAAACCCTTGGAAATAGAATTATCTTCTTACTTCAACAGAAAAACTTATGGAGAATTTGGGGGAAGAAAATTCTCCACTTGTTAGCAAATCAGTAAGGAGTATTCAGTAATTGATGTCTGACACGACAGGTTAACTCCTGGGGGAAAAATACTAAATTCCTACCTCACAACAAATACATTCCAGGTGGTTTAAAATGTTAAATGTATAAAATAAAAACCTAACTAAACTAGAAAAGTACAAATAGATATCCATCTAGTTGCACACAAATGTAGAAAGGAATCATAAAACAAAAGATCTTAGCTACTACTTCATAAAAATATAACATTCTATATGGTATGAAATGCCACAGAAATTTTTAGAAATGAAAAGCGAGAGGATTATTTACAACAGATAAATGCTCTTTCTTGCAAACTTACCAAAAAGCTATCACAAATCAATATGAAAAAGACCAACGCTTCACCAGGAAAATGGGCAAAAATTGTCAACTGATCATTCACAGTGGTTTGGAAAGCCAATAAGGTTGTTTAAAAAAAATAGTGCAGCCTCCATGAAAGTAAGTTCCCTTTGAAGGTTGGTCATGCTTTGGTATAAGGGGTGGCTTAAGGAGACAAGGAAAGCGGTGGCCATGGCCAGTGAGATGGGCGATATCAAAATCTGTCTTGCTTTGGAGCATTGGATGCTGGCTCGTGCCCAGGATGATTCGAGAACAGGTTTCTGGGTTTCCAGAGTATCACAGCAGGGTTTGTTCTTGTGAGCACTTGGAGGCCTAGCATGCAGTGGAAAGTCACCAAGGCCAGCATAGCCGCTGCAAAATGGCTCTGCCCCAGCCCTCGGAGCAGCCCCTCCAAGGTTTGCTGGCTTGACCTTCCGGAGCTTTCATCAGCCAGGCATCTCCTCCCCTCCTTGTATCCCACAGCTTCTGCCAAACAATGTCTACGGTAGCCTCATGCCTCCTCTCCACACAGAACCACTGGCCTGCCCCACAGCCAGCAGCTGCTCACCTCTATGGGCTCTACAGGCTTGCAGTTCAGCTGCAGTGCCTTCACTGTATTGAAGGTAACCTAAGGGTGGGGGCTGATTGCCAGGAGAACCCCCCAAAAGAATTGCTCTTGGTATGGGACCAAGGCATCCTGAATGTGTGGACTCTGACTGATATGAGTACTCTGAGCAGGCCTCCTTTGCCCACCCAGTGCCCTCCACGACACTGGCCCCCCTTTCTCATACAACCTCTGCTACTCAAAGGAGAAATGGTCTTGAGAATGGAAGTTACTAGAAGCAGGTGGGATGCTCCAGCTTTCACACTTTCAGGGTGAGTAGGTGACATTCGTTGAACCTCATTCTAGAGACCTGCCCCACAAGATAGTATCTTTTTGTTTAAATTAATAAGGAGCTGAAATATTCACATATAAGCTATTTTGAGGAAAAGGTCTTTTTTTAAGTCATGTTGAAAATGTGTTTCATTTGTTGTATATTCTTTGAGCTGAAAATCTACTTTTGATCAAAACTCTGTGTGTCTGGGGGGACAGACAGCAGTTATCTAGTTAGGGCTCAGAAACGGTAAGGTGCGGTTGGCACCCCTAACAAGGGACGATGTCCCGTATCTAAACTGCAAACATTACTGTGTTTGGGGAGCCCTACTTTTCCTCTAGTTACATATTCCCTTCATCGTGATGACTGGATCAAGCACGTTAACACTAGCAATGGAAAATTGCTCTCACCACTGCCTAACCCTCGCCTTCCCTACGGACATCCTTTTCACAAGGACCAACTCTGTGGACCTGGGAGTTTTATTTTCTTTAAATCACTGCATAGTTTATACACTCCTCACTGGTAGAGAAAAAATGAATATCGTTAAAAGACTCGGATGATTCAACAGAGAATGTTGAAGGAATTTATAGTTATCACTCAGACCCAGAATCTGGAAGGTTTTCAGTAACCTATTTGGCATTCAGAGCCATTTGGTCCTTGGAAAGGAAAATACCAATTGCTTCCCTTTCTCCTTCTCAACAATACCCTGAACACTTGTCTACTCCAAATATGTAGGCTTTTCCCTCACACCCAGCAATTCTGCAATGCTGGTGTCCTACAAGTTAACTCAATTCTGATACTATCTGCCTGGCGATAGCGTCAGATCTCGCACATTAAGGGATCGGTCCCACAGCACTGTCCTCCTTGCCCTGCCCCCTCATCCCTCCCACACACACACTTCAGATGCCAATCCAACCTGGGCTTCCAACTGACCAGCTATAAATTCCACAGGGCCCTCCCCCAGTTCGATTAATTTGCTAGAGCAGCTCACAGAACTCAGGAAAACATTTGCTTATTAGACCACTGGTTTGCTGGTTTGTTTGTTTATTTATTTATTATTTTTTAATCCTCACTCAAGGATATGTTTATCAATTTTAGAGAGAGAATGAGAGAGAGATAGGGAGAAAGAGGGAGAGAGAGAAACATCGATGTGAAAGAGAAACATCTATCAGTTGCCTCCCATACATGCCCTCACTGGGGATGGAGCCTGCAATCTAGGTATGTGCCCTGACTGGGGATCGAACTTGCAGTCTTTTGGTGTACAGGACAACCCTCCAAACAACTAGACCACCTGGCCAGGGCTAGACCATTGGTTTATTATAAAAGGGTATAACTCAGGAACAGCCAGATGGAAATGATGCATAAGCCAAGGTATGTGGGAAGGGGCTCAGAGCTTCTATGCCCTCTCAGAGTGTGCCACTGCCCCCCAAATCTCAACAGCTCGCCAACCCAGGAGCTCTCCAAACCTAGTCCTTTTGAGATGTTATGGAGGCTTCATTACGCAGGCATGACTGATTAATCACTTGCTGTTCATTCTCCAGCCCCTCTCTTCTCCTGGCAGATTGAGGATGAGACTGAAATTTTCAGCCCTCTCATCACTTTTGGTTCTCCTGGCAATCAGCCCCCATCCTAGGCTACCTAGGGGCCTTCCAAAGTCACCCTATTAGCAGAAACTCATGTGTGGTTGAAAGAGGATCTTTATGAATAAGGGAACTGTCCATTCACCTTTAGTGCTCTGAACCTATTTTAGGAACTGAGGACAAAAAAATGCTCCCCAAGTTCCCAGAGTTTTAAAAACTCTGTGCCAGAAACGGGATTAAAATCAAATATATATATATCTTTATTATAAACCACACTATCACAGTCCTGCAAATAAGATTCTGTGTATGTGTGTGAGCTGGCGAGTGTGTGCGAGCCTGAGTGTGTGCTCCTGAAAACTAACGTGATCCTGAGGTTCACATTTACTTGTTCGTCCCTCTATGCAGATAGCTGGATTTTTATTTTCCTTATATCTAACTATAGGTGGATCTGAATAATTTCTAGAAAAATAAGAAATAGAATTTGTTCACTCTTTCAGATAGCTATAAATTGAAGTCCAAAGTCAGCCTTCTTGTTCATGAAATCTGCTTCTACAGGTAAAGGTGTTGTTTGCCCGCTAAACCCTCATCACCCCTGGCTGTCAACTCCAGCCACTGGCCTGCATTTTAATGCTTCTATTGCTGATTAGCACAAATGATAGTTATTTCAACTTTTGGTCAACATTCTAGAAGATTTTGCGATCATCCACAGTAAATGAAGTTAGCAACGTAAAGAAAATACATGTTTCTGTAATAAAGTAGATGCTGAAGCTATATAAGGGAAAACGCTTGTAGGAAGAACATCATATAAAAACATTTCAGCTCTGGTTATAAAAGCATCTTAAATCAAGTGTATGAAGGCCAAAAATGGCAACGATTCTTAAATCTTCAAAAAACTCCCACTGGTCTTGAGAAAGCTCCTCAGCTATTGGTTGAAATGGGCCGCCGGATGAACAACCCTTCCCCAAGGGCCGCAGGTACGCCAGAGGCGTGCTCACTGTGAACTCTTGCATTAACTGGGACTGTCATGTTTGATCTGATGCTTTCGGTATCTCACTGTGTCCCATCTGCACTCAGTCTTCTCCATGGCACCAGTGGCACCCGAGGGCTCTACTGCTGCAGGGACATTCTGAGCCCACATGTGGGACAGGCTGGAAGCATCAGGGGGTTCACATCCCCTGGAGTCACCCTCAGCCAGACAGGAGTTGGAGGATAAATACCCCGGCTTCCTCACCCCACCAGTAGGACAACTTGCAGGCAGGTTTTGTCCAATCTCCCAGAGGTCCCAGCAAGATCAGACCCCTGTTGCCAGGGACGGTTGCTTGCTGGCTGTAGGTGTTCCTCTCCTCTCTGCCTCCCTCCCCCTCAACCACCCGTGGTTCCTGAGATTATCTCCCAAATGAATTTCTTGCACAGAAATCTGTGCCACAAAGTCAACTTCTAGGGGACCCCGACCCAACACAATGTTGCATAATAGTCATATTTGTCTTATGGGCACACCTTTGTGCGTCGCAACCCAGGTGATATCCCTAAGTTAACCTGAGTCTCCTGGTCTGCCTAACATACAGGTGACTTTAACCTCTATGTCAGTGCACCTATTCATTTATTTTAGATCTCTGCAGCTAACAGAGCTGAATCAGGTGAAAATGGAAGAAAAAAAAACGCCAAAACAAACACTTAACAGTCACTGCCAAGACAGGACTGTGACATGACCTCGCTGAACTCGTCTCCTCCTTCATAAAAGTTCTGCTCCCCCTGGACTTTTACCATCTCAGTAACAGCAATGCCAAACAGAAGTCCTGGGCATCACCTCAGACTCCTTCCCTCGCACACTCTACTGGATTCATTGCTGAGATCCTCTGCCTCTACCATCAGAATATATCTGAAGTCCAGTCACTTCTCATCGCCACTTGTGCTGGACTCTGGGCCAAGCCACAGTCATCTGCACTATTGCAAGGGCCTCCTGCTGGCCTCCCTGCGTGTTCCCTCAGTCCCGTGTGGTCTAACCCAGGGGTCACAAACTTTTTCTGTAAAGGGTCAGATAGTAAAATTTTAGGACTCATAACATGTAAATAGTCACAGATAACACACAAACAAATGGACACTGAAATTGGAATTCCAGATCATTTTCATGTGCCACAGAATTTTACTCTCTTTTTAACTTTTTCCAAGTATTTAAAAATATAAAGACAGTTCTTATGCCTCAGGCTGTATAAAAACAGATGAAAGACCAGATTTGGCCCACAGGTTTGCTGAGCTCCTGCGATCTAATCATGTGACAGGCAATCCTTGTGAAGCCTGCTAGATCATCATTGCTCAGCAGCTAGCCTTCCCATTGCTTCTCACCCCACTGTGCTTCATAGAAGAAGACCTTCACTGGCCTCTGACTCCTTCTCTTGTACCCTTCGCTGCCTCTTACACTCTGGTCATGTTACCCATCAAGAGTTCCAGGCTTGACCTTCATAGAAGCCCACACGATGGCATCGGCTTTTGAGAAAAGAAAAACAGCTTTTATTATGAGGTTGACTGGCAAGGAGGGAGGAGAACCCAATCCAGGGTTCGGCTTATGAATTTTAAGGGGTTTCACTGTGGGATCTTCCTGGACAACTTCTGAAAGGATTCCAGCCATGTCCTGTCCTTCGGTTCCATGGCGGGAACAGTTAAGGGTTCACAAATGTTACTCGTGAATGGTGTATCGAAGGTTTAAATATGGTTGCAGTGCTTGTTAGAAATAGGATAGGACCAGTTTGAGCTGGTTCTGCAGTTACTGTCACGTCTCTGTACCCATGTGGAGGCACCCCAAGAAGGCCTCTCCTACCTCTTGCAGGGTCCACTGTTTGAATTCCTGTTTTCTAAATGCAGTATCTGCACGCATCCCTCCTGCCCCTCCTGTGAGTCTCCACTCAAGTGCCCCTTTCCTAAGGTGAAGCCGTCCCCAGACACTGTGTTTAAACAAGCATATCAACTCCTACCTCGGGCCACGTCCTTGCCCCTTTCCTGCTTTGCTGGTGCCCAAGGCACTCAGCACCTCCTCACCTGCTGCATGGTATAACTGTGTGTTATTGTCTGAGTCCTTGCACTCCCCTCCTAGAACTAGAGCAGACGTTCTATGAGGTGAGAGGTCTTTACGCCCTTGGCTCCCAGAAGAGTGCCTGATATGTAGCAGTAGGCACTCTGTGAGGATTTGTTGAATGAATGAATGAATGAATGAATGAATGAATGACTAATTCCCATTATTCTGCTATTCTGTGGTTGGAATTAGTACATGCATTGCTGTACGTCTCAGTAGAAACAGTATGTAAATGTTTGATTTAGCCATTTGACTTTGTTGGGGTTCAGACCCATTTGAGACCTGAAGAATAAGATTGGCCATTTCCTATGAGCTGCTTTTCCAGGTTCCGTTAGCCATGGCAATCGAGAGAAATAAATATGGTTCTCGCCATCAGTGGTGTATTTGACTTGAGGGGCAGGATCAGTTTGTAATACTCTGTACAATATTATTATTTTCTGTAACAATCATTCATAACCATGGTTTTCTTCATTTCTTTAGTTCTAAAACAATACTTTAAAAAAACAATACATTTTAATGTAAAGATAGGATTCACAGTTAGTAAAATGTTTCATGCATGAAGTAAAATCTACACTTAATGAAAAGATATTAATCCTTGCAGCTTGTACTCTATCTCACTGTTTTAAATTTTAAACACAAAAAGTCCAAGCGATCATCTGGAGTAGTGACATTAAAGTAACTTATGTTCTGGTTCTTCGTCTTTGCAACCTTGGTGCTCTCTCTGTTTGTTGAGAATCTGCCGCTTACACCCAGGAAGGCGCAACGCCACCAGCGCTGCCCATGGACCTGCTCTCTCTCAGCCAGCCCAGAGGACTCCAAACCTTGAAATCCTGAAATGCCTAGACCGGGGCCTGCAGGGGTGGAGGATGACTGTACCGGTGGGAGTGCTCCAGAGTAACCTCACGTACAATACAATGTTTGAAAGGGTATGTTCTAAAAATGTGCTTACCTTTATATTATTAAAGCTCAATAGTAATCACAGCAATTGGTTAGAAAGACCAACAAGGTTTTTTTGGGGGGGTTTTTCCCCCCAAAGAGGAGTATTTCATCGCTGGCATTGCTTAGAATGCTAGCACAAGGATAAAAATAAAAAGCCTATCGGAGCTATGGTGGACTTTCTGGCTGTTTTTAACTTCTCTCAAACAGCCCATCCCACCGTGCGCGCAGACTGGATGGCTCCCATCGCCCTACCCTTGATAGCCCCCGTGTACCACTTCACCCGTTTATGAAAACCTCTCATCCTGGGTAGTTACAGCAGCTGCCAAATGCGTGGAGCATGTTCCCACAGGCCTCAGCTTCAAACTGCATAGTCAATCCAGCCTGCAGACCCTGTCTAATTAAAATTAGAGCTGAAAAGGACCCAAGAGAGTCTATTTAAAACCTTTCATTTTACAAAGGAGAATTTTATTTATGCAATGGTTTTTAAAGACTGGCAAATGCTTTCACTTACTTTGTTTCTCAGCCAAGCCTTTCAAATGAGCATGTATTGCCCATTGGAAGCAGGACATGCGTGAGACTCCGGAAGTTAAATGACATGCCCAAGGTCACATACCTAGTAAGTCTTAAACCCTCAAGGGCCTGTAAGGCCTATATTTGCTTTTTACAAATATGGTTAATTCAAGGCTGTTTGTTTACACACCCAGGCTTAGAAACCCTTATTGCTCTTAGGAAACTCTGAGCTACAATTTCAAAACCCACCGAGTATCTGAGGAAACTGCAACTTTTTGTGGGAAAGGACAAGGTGCAATTCATCTTTGTGTTTCCAGGTCACATCTGGGCACTGAGTAAGAGTGTTTTATGGATGAATGAAACCTTGGGAGGGCCTCTG
The DNA here is from genome assembly GCA_004026545.1 of Mormoops blainvillei. Classification (NCBI taxonomy): domain Eukaryota; kingdom Metazoa; phylum Chordata; class Mammalia; order Chiroptera; family Mormoopidae; genus Mormoops; species Mormoops blainvillei. The sequence continues at coordinate 819,152 of PVJD01000007.1, read as the reverse complement.
TACCTGGTGCTGACCAGTCCACACTGAACACTAGCAGAGTTGGTGGCCACACAGGGACGACTCAAAAGCCGTGTCAACGAAGAGCAGCTTAAAACTTAAAGACCTGTGTGCTTTTAAAGAAAAACAACCTGAAAATAGTTTCTGAAGGTATTTATAATAATAATACTGCCATTTTTGAGTACTTTCCATGGACAGACGTCACGCTGTGGAAAACCTTGCCAAGTTTTGATCATTGTATATAAATGTGTTCTGTCTACCTTGGAGGTGCTGTGTGTGCTGCTATGATAATGTCTGGAGGTCAGGGTTGTAAGCTAGGCAGACTGGGCAATGAAGGGGAGAGTGGAGGGTGCCCGCTGAGTGAGGTACAGGGTGAAGCGTAGGGTGAAGCTGACAGAAAGGTGGTGTGTTTACTGGAATGACCCGAGAGGGTGAACGTATGAATGTCAGGGCACGGAGCGGCTCTACTCTGAGGCCAATGTGGTCGAATAGGCAGCCAAAGGAAGACTATATTAACTATGAAAAGTTATTTTTCCAACTTTCCAAATTGTGTCCTTTTTAAAAATGCTAACCTGTTAATCCTTTTGGATGTGCCCCACTCCCGCCCCCAAATCAGAGACAGCTTGAGAATGACCATGTTGGGTATCTTACACACACTATTTGTAATTTTTACAATGATTCTATAAGTATGACCTTTTCTTACATATAAGAGCACCGACCCTTGCGAGATGTAAGAGCTCACCCTAGTTCACACTGGGGGCACCTGGGTATTGTATTCTGTTTAGTTAAGGTTATAATGCCCGTGCATTTCCCTCCTTGCCTCCTCCCTCACACCTATGTGAAGGGCTGTTTTGAGAAAAGTATGTGTTTTGAAAGGCAAAACTGGAACCAGTGGTAGACCCCCAGGGAAGCAGATCTGTAAGTCCACCCACGGGAAAGACTATCCTAACAAGTAGAGATGTCTGAGAGTAGCATGGGCCACCAAGGAAGGTCACAAGACCCTCAGAGTGAGAGAACTCAAGCAGAGGCATGGGACCCTGATGGTCAGGATCCCCCCCGAGAGGGTGTTGAGAGGGTGACCAGCCATCTCAGCCAGCCTCTGGGATGAAAAGTCAAGAAGTTTCCGTAGGGCCAAGCCCTCAGAGATCAGTCAGGCCACTAGCAAAGGGCCAGTCCTTCATGCTTCTTCTAGGAAGATGTGTGCTGCTCACACATGGGCTGCCCCACAGCTCCCAGAGAACTCCAGGCACGCTCTCTGAGAGCCAGTGACTACCAGGCCAATGACACACGCCAAAGATGGTGACGATTTACTGCCTTAACTGCTGAAGCAAGTCTTGAAACAGAAAATGGAGTGGGGGAGTGGAGGGCAATGGGGGTTAGGAATGAGACAGCCATTTGAACTGTGGGGGGAGGAGCCTGGAATCCCTGAGTCAAAGAGACCACATCTCTCATCTTGGGGCTAGACAGGCAGCCCGAACAGCATGTCTTCTAAGGCAACTCAAGTAGCACTTTGCCATGTGGTGGCAGGTGTTGCTGGAGCAGAAGCACCCAGAGCATGGGCTGGTTTGAAATTCGGTTCTGCTGTGGGACTTGCCTGTCCCTTAATCTCTCAGATGTCCTAGCCCATACAAGGGTCTTGCCTCCTTCAGAATGATTGTGAGGATTCAAGAAAATGTTTGCCACTCATTTGGCATGGGACCTGCCTTGAAGCAATCACTAAGGATAGTTGTTATTTTTATTAGTATTACTCTTTCGCATTTAGGACTTTCAAAAGCCTGTTCTCTAATGCCCATTATCCAAATGCATTTCAACTCTTCCAGATTCGTGGTCAGAAAGCATTCTGGAAAGCACTTTGAGAAACAGTTGTCTTGGAAAAGGCTGAGATCCTCCATCTGTAAAATGATCTTGATAACAGGACATACCTCTTATACGGCAGCTGAGATTAAAGAAAATTATCCATAGTTTAGCACAGTGCCTGACCCATAGAAAGTCCTCAAGAATGACAGCAATTACCTTCATTATTTTGATTAATCACATCATCATTACCATAGTCTCTTTAAATTTTGGAACATGAAGTTAGTTTTTGTTTTTCCAATTTTATTATCAAGATTTGCCTAATTTTGGGTTCACCCACTGATTACCATTTCCCCCCGAGATACATGTATCAGAATTTTGTTAGTTAATAAATAAATAAATAATGACTAAGCACCCATTTGATACCACTTTAGTGCACGGTTCTAGTGCTGCAAAGTCTCTCCTCTCCTATTAGGGTAATTCAGCCTCGCTTTTCAGTTAATTTACGTTCATCATAGACTTGAACACGGTGGGCCTTCACTGGGGGTGATTTTGCCCCAGGCAATATGTGGAGGTATTTTCATTTGTCACAACTGAAGTGGGGGTTGTTACTGGCCTCTCCCATGGTGCTTTGAAGCACCCTAAAATGCACAGGGTAGTCCCCACAATAAAGATGTGTCTAGCCCATATAACAATAGTGCCAAGGCCGAGAAAGCCTGGCCTGACACCTATTCTTTCTGGTCTCCCTGCTTGAGAAATGTCAGGGGACCAAGGTCTAAGGACTCTGCAGTCTATCACACCAGGCACTGTTTTTGAGAAAAGCAAGTTGTGAGAACTTGCAAAGCTTTTTTTCCCCTCTCTTTTCTTTCTTCTTCCTTCCTTCCTTCCTTCCTTCCTTCCTTCCTTCCTTCCTTCCTTCCTTCCTTCCTTCCTTCCTTCCATCCTTCCCTTCTTTCTTTCTTTTGCAAATAACAAAATCACTAAAAGCACTCCTTCCTTCACAGGGTGTCCCAGGCTGTGGCTTTTGTGCCTGGCTAGGGATGGGGGAAGATGGAGGAGGGGTGAGCATCACCTCAGCTAAAGCAACCTTTTCAGTTTGAATCAAACTTTAAGGAATCCACAGAACATGAGCACTGAAGACTGTTTGCCCAAGACTAGGAGGGGGAAGGGATTGTGTTTGGTGGGATGATGATGCTGAACTTTCAACCCTCTTGGCAATGTTTGCTGGCCAGAAAGAAAAGCCAGCTGTGCTTGGACAGCACTTTACGCAAACAGACAACACAGACTGTTATCTCCTAAATTGGAGGCTTTCTACAATGTCTTCTCATGTGGGCACTGGGCTCAGGCAGGAAGACCACCCACAGGCAAGCACACAGCACCTCCCAGGGAGGGCCTGTAACCACCCACCATTCTTGCCACCTGTTCCGGGTTGGGTTATCAGATGTGAAGGAGCCAGTTGATAACTGTTTATAAACTATAAATGCAAGTGGCCGTGGCAGGGAGCCGATAAACATTTTGGGGGCAAGACTGTCATTTATACCCCTCTCAGCTGCTAAAAAGTATGTGTTTCAGGTTGCTGGATGCCTAAATGGCTGTTTGCCGGGGGAGGTCCCTATTGAAGTGCCTTGTCTGTGGTCTTGGTTCAGGCCACAGATAATGACAACAGCCCTGGACATTTTCAGCTTTCCTGGTCATCAGATCTCTGTGTGGGGGTTAAAAGGTAAATTATAAAACTAGAACTCCCTAAAGTATCACATGTGCTTTGGATTCTCAAATCTCAATTTTGGGTTGACATGCACGGACAGAGTTGTTTTAAAAGTGAGCTTTTACAAGCTCCATTAGTTTGGGTTTGGTGTTTTGTTTTGTTTTGTTTTTCTGCTGAAAGAAAGTGAGGATGGGGAGGCTGCATTGAAACAGTTGCAGATCCTGAATTGAGCCTTTCGGGGTTAACACAAAAGAAGCGATTCAGGAAATGGTATGGTTGCACACGAACCACCAAGGCTTTCGCAGAGGGGCCACTATTGAATTAAAAGGTTAAAAAGGGAGCATGGGAAATACACATTTAATACCAAAAGTAACACCTTTTTTCACCTGAGATATTAGGGAGTGGGGAAAGCCTGCTAGCCCTTTTCCATTTTCTCCTTCCTTATCCCAAAAAAGCCAAATTCGGGAACTGGGAGCGAGGAGAAGCCCTGAGCCACTAGCATGGGGCACGGGGATGGCTCATTGCAGGCCGTGCTAGGCGGTGGGAAGGGCGCCAGCAGAGTGCCTACAGAGCGCTGGCCAGGCCTCTGCTCTTACTGAGCTGTGGAGTCTTCAGCAAGTATCAGCTCCTCTGACCCATGTCCTATTTGCCATAAGAAAGATCAGGGCTGAAGGTACTGCTGGAAGCTACAACAGTTTCGCTGGAAACCATCCTTGGGAATCCCTAATTGGGCTGGAGAGAAGACCTTACATAGACAAGGTCACCAACCAACCAAGGCCATAGAAGATTGGCAGCAGCGTCCCAGAGAATAAATATTGCCAGTGTGTAGTCAAGGGAGAGGCAGGGGGCTAAAAAGCAGAGAAGACCTAAGGAGATTGGACTTGAATTGGCCTCCAAAGGTGGTGAGGTTGGGGGTGGGGGGGACTGAAAGAGAAGGGATTCCATGGCCAGAGGTGCAGCAAAGGTTGTCCACATAGACTTTCAAAGAGACAGTTTATCTGCCTCAAAGAAACTGTACAAATTAAGGTTAGGGAGGCAAGTTATGGCCAGGTCGGGAAGGGCTTGCGGCCTCAGTAAAGAGGTCTGTATTTTCTTTGTAATGTCGCAGCAGGAAGGGCTAGAAAGCAGTGATTTCTAGGCAGGTGGGCCTTACGAAGAGGCCTGATACCTTAAAAATGTAAGACACCAGCAGGAGAGACAGGTGGCAGTTGAGGCATGAGGGGTGAGCAACAACAGCTCAGAGGCCGCTGGACCAGGAAGGAAGATTAAAGAGGCCCTTGGGAAAGAGTCCATGGAGCTCCGTGAGGAGACTCAGCAAGACCAGGGCTGGAGGCAGGGTCTGAACCTGAGTAACTGAGAAGGTAAGATGCCTTCTACAGAACCTGACAAGTCCTGAAGAATGAAAGATCTTCGTTTCACATATTTTGAATTTGGGGCAAAGCATCCAAGGGAGAGCAGAGCTTGCTGCCCCAAAATATGCCTTTTAGGGATATTGATCATTTGAACTGGTTGTTTTTAACAAAACGAAAGACTCCAGAAGAGCTTTTTACCTCCCCCTTCGCTGCCTAAAGGAATTCAGATAGAAAAAACCTGCTTAAATGGAGCTATCACCTTAGCACAACATAAACCAAGTGTGGCGACGGGGAGGAGCCTAGCCACGTCTGTCTGTTAGACTCCCCTCACTCCCCCTTGTGTCCTCTGTTTGTGGGTGGCCCAGAAGGCCCAGCAAGAATTTGCTTACCACATGTTTGCTCCTTGTCATCAACCTGTGAATTGCCTTCCTGCCCTTTGAAGTCCAGACCACTACCCATCTTTCTCCTTAGCTCAAGATGGCATGTACGCCTCAACTAGCCTATTTGTCCTCGGGTCTCATATTCTTATGGAGCCTCCACATGTACGTAAGAAATTTGTTTTTTTTTCTTATTAATCTGCCTCTTGTCAATGTGATTCTTAGGCCAGCCAGAAAAACTTAGAAGGGTAGAAGGAGGATTATTTGTTCTCCCCTACGTATCCCAATGGAAATTCCCAGAAAGTAGGCGGAAATGAGACAAGATAGTGAGAAGCTAGGAAAATTCCTTGACAAGTGGAATAGGGAAACTGAGACAGATAGCTGAACACAGTGGCCAAGCAATTTGCAGCCAGGTACAGATGGTCACCAGGACAGAAGTCCCCAGTGCCTGGCAAGGAAAAAAACTGGAAAAACAAGGACCTTGCCCTCAGGAAAACCTTTCCTCCCCTGGCCTTTCCTCCCTGGAGATAACATCTAGGCCTCAGTTGTAGTTCAGTTCCAGGCCCCCAAAAGCAGCAAAACCAGGTAAGTGATGCCAGGACCAACTGCAATGTCTAACGACCTCCAGCATGTCACTGACCATCGGTGGAGACAATGACCCTAAAAGGACACATCTGGAAAACTGATGAATATCTGCAGAAACCCTCCCCTGAGACCTTCCCTGAGACCTCCCCTAAGATCCCTACCTGCAAGAAAGAGAGAAAAGGCTCCAGACTATAAGCTCTCCCTCTGGGTAGCAACTGGCCCCATTCCCTTTTCTTTCTTCCCATCCACTCCTACATCTTTCTTCACATACACGCATCTCCTTTACTCTAAGGCAGCTGGCAGCTTGTCCCAGGCTAATCCCTTGAACCTGTCTGCAAAGCCCCGTTTTCTCTGCCTTCCCAGTGAGCTAAGACAGTCCAGCCTACGCTCTCCTGTTACTTCTTCAATGCTAAGCTCTTCCTTGTTTCACTGTCCCCAGCTTTAATAAACAGATCCTCAGAGTCACCTGGACTCATGTTGTAAAATCTTTCCTACCTGAAGTCAAGAACCCACATACTATAGCTGGTCCCAGGCAGACCTACTCAGGCCCAGGCCCCTGTCCAGTAACAGTAATACAGAACTGGAGTTGGAAAGGGTGTGTTTGCTTTTTTATATCCCTAATTAGGTTGCCACCATGTCCAGGGCAACAGTGATGTCCTGGAACAGAGTGTACGTTATGAATGCACACCTCGGAGATATTGCAGGTTCAGTTCCAGACCACTAAAGAGGATATCACAATAACATGAGTCACATGAATTTTTTGGGGTTCCCAGTGTATATAAAAGTCATGTTTACACTCTATTTTAGTCTATTCAGTTATAAGCTTATAAGCTAAAAGTTATAATGCTTTATAGCAATAGCATTGTCTTAAAAATGTATAAATCTTAATTAAAAATACTTTATTGCTAAAGAATGCTAATCCTCATCTGTGCCTTCAGTGAGTTGTAATCTTTTTGCTAGTGGAGGGTCTTGTCTTGATGTTCATGGCTACTGACCGGTCAGGGTTGTAGTTGCTAAAGGTTGGGGGTAGTAGCTGTGGCAATTTCTTAAAACAAGATAACAGTGAAGTTTGCCACATTGATTAACTCTTCCCTTCATGAACGATTTCTCTGTTACCATGTGATGCTGTTCAATAACATTTTACCCACTATAAAACTTCTTTTAAAATTGAAGTTAATCCTCTCAACCCCTGCCAATGCTTTATTAGCTGTTTATGTAATATTCTAAATTCTTGTTTTCATCACAACAGTCTTCATAGCACCTTCACCAGAAGTAGTTTTCATCTCAGTAAACCACTTTTTTTGCTCATCCATAAGAATCAAATTATCAAGAATTAAAGTTTGATCCTGAGATTATAGCAATTCACTGACATCTGCAGAGTACGCTTCCAATTTCAGTTCTCTTACTATTTCCACCACATCTACAGTTACTTCCTCCACCGAAGACTTGAACCTCTCAAGATCACCTGTGAGAGTTGGAATCAACTTTTTCCAAACTCTTGTTAATGTCAATGCTTTGATCTCTTTTCATGAATCACGAATGTTCTTAATGGCATCTAGAATGGTGAATCCTTTCCAGGAGGTTTTCAATTTACTTTGCCTGATTCATCAGAGGAATCCCTATCTATGGCAGCTATAGCCTGATGAAATGTATTTCTTTATTAATAAGACTCGAAAGCCAAAATTACTTTCTGATTGATGGGTTACAGAATAGATGTTGTGTTAGCAAGCATGAAAACAACATTAATCTTATTGTACATCTCCATTAGAGTTCTTGGGTGACCAGGTGTGTTGTCAATGAACAATAATATTTTGAAAAGGATCTTTTTTTTTTCCTGAGCAACAGTTCTCATGTATGGGCTTAAAATATTCAGTAAACCATATTGAAAACAGATGTGCTATTATCCAGACTTTGTTGTTCCATTTCTAGAGCACAGACAAAGTACATTTAGCATAATTCTGAAGGGGCCTAGGGTTTTTAGAATGGTAAATGAACACTGGCTTCAACTTAAGTCACCAGCTGCATTAGCTCCTAACAAGTGAGTCAGCCTATTCTTTTGTTTCAGGAGGAAATAGGTTCTTTCATGGGGATGAATGAATTTCAGGAACATGTGTGTAGGATTTGAGTAACAGTGGTGAGGTTTATTAGAGCACCCTTTAAAAGGCTGCTGCACTTAGCGGGGTGCTTCTCTGGTGGGTCCGGCAACAGAAGTTGATTGATGTTGCCAATTTGCCCCCAGTACACCATGCCCAATGACTCAGCCATGACCAGGTGGTCCATCTCACTAGCTTCTGGGGCTGCAGGCCTGCACTTGTGCCCACGAAGCCCAGAAAGATCAGAACCAGGAGCTGCAGTGCCATCACCTTGGTGCCCAAGACTCCAGTAGTCCAGCACAGTCTCTGCTCCCAGCTGTGCCCTGGACCACATGGCAGCCAAAAAGAGATGGGGCTTTTTGTTAAGATTCCCTATATTTCCTTGGATTTGGGAGAGAGCAAATTTTTTTTCAAACTATCCAATCTCTTTCCTGGCTTTTCGCAGGCTTGAGTCTGTATCCTATTTGATCTTGTGCCCAGATTTCCCCAGGTTTGTCTCCTCCTTTTATGGTCACCATCTTGATTTCTATTGCACATGCACCCAGTGAAAGGACATTCCCCTGTGCCATTTTTCCCCTCTCCCTGTTACTGGGGCAGACTCCCCAGAGTCACTGTGAAGTTCAATCAGGCTTAATCAGATGCCTGCTTCTGATTGGTTTGCTACCTCCCTTTTGGTTAATATCTAACAAACTACCTACTATAATACTTTGAAGCTTTGAAGCGAGGCATTTCTTCTCTCTGTCTATGAAATTCCTAGTTGGCATCTTCTTCCAATAAACAGCTGTTTCATCTACATGTAAAATCTGTTGTGTAGTGTAGCCACCTTCATTAATTACCTTAACTACATCTTCTGGATAATTTGCTGCAGCTTCTACATTGGCACTTGCGGCTTCACCTTGCATGTTTATGTTATGCAGATGGCTCCCTTTCTTGAAACACATGAACTAAGCTCTACTAACTTCCAACTTTTCTTCTGCAGCTTCCTCCCCTCAGCCTTCATAGAATGGAAGAGAGTTAGGGCCTTGCTATGAATTAGGCTTTGGTTTAAGAAAATGTTGTGGCTGGTTTGAGCCTTTATCCAAACCACTAAAACTTTCTCCATATCAGCAATAAGGCTGTTTTCACTTTCTTGTCATTTGTGTGTTGACTGGAGTAGCACTTTTAGTTTCCTTCAAGGATTCTCCCTTTGCATTCACAGCTTGGCTAATTTGTTTGGCACAAAAGGCTGTGGGAGCAACCACAACAACAACAACAAAAATCAATATTTTTCTTCCCACCTTCTAAGTTCTTCTAGCCGGGCTAATAATCAAATTAACAGACAGATGATTAACGGAGAAAATTAAATTTTAACATATATGTATGGAGAATTCACATAAGCATGAAAGTTCCAAAGACAGTTTGGGTAGGTAAGACATTCTTGGGCAAAAGAGAAAGATAGGGGGCAGTGCTAGATTTCAGAAGTGAGAACGGGCAATTTCTAGGTAGTTGAGGGAGAGCAGAGCATACGCAGCAGGAAAATCCTTACTAGGCAACTCAGAAACAATGGGACATAGTGGTTATCTAGCCAAGAGGCCTGAAGGCTTCTTATTTAAGCATACTTAATTCAAATTAGGCTAAGGTGAATGCCCTAAGATCTCCTTCCTGCAGCAGGTCTCTCCATCTGAATCTCTTGGGCAGAAAAGGGGAAAGGGTCAAAGTTTCTTTCTGAGTCTTGCTTCTTAATAAAAAACTTAAAATCAATATCCCAAAAAGGAAGTTTCAGGATGGCAAAATTTTGGTCCCCTTCAATGCCTACTTTTTGGCCTATTTTCAACATGCCTCCTCACTAAGCTTAGTCATTTCTAGCTTTTTTACTTAAAGTGAGTGACATATGACTCTTCCTATCACTTGAACACTTAGAGACCATTAGCGAATTATTAACTGACCTAATTTAAATATTGCTGTATCTCAGGATATAGGGAAGTCTGAGGACAGGGAGAGAGAGAGGGGAATGGCCAGTCCATGGAGTGGTCAGAACACAAAATTATTAATATGTTGTCTTATATAAGCATGATTTGTAGTGCTTCAAAATAATTACAATAGTAACATCAAAGATCATTGATCACATATTACCATACCAAATATAATGATAATAAAAAGTTTGAAATATTGTGAGAATTACTGAACTATGACACAGAGACATGAAGTGAGCAAATAGTATTAGAAAAATTACACCAGTAGATTTGCGTGATGCACTGTTGCCATCAGCCTGCAATTTATAAAAAACACACTATCTGTTACGTGCAATAAGTCAAAGCACAATAAATTGAGGTATGCCTTTATATTGAGCAACAGCTATGTAATGATTCATTAGATATCATTTTCTGGAGAGATCTGTCTGGAAAAAGTCCAGCCATTGTTAATACAATGAGAACGGTTTGCGGGACATTAATGTAACATGGCAGCCAAGGAGAGTGGAATGAAATGTGCATGTGTGAACAATGAAGTCTTCACTGTACTAGTCAGTGGGGCCAGTGGAAACCGTTCAGAGCATGTGTACTGTGTGGTTGTCACATTCAAAATGATTGAGTAGAGTAACGAATCTGCATCAAATTTTGTGTTAAGCTTGAACGTTCCTCTGCAGAAAATACTTGGGTGATTCAGAAGGTCACAGCTGTGGGCAACTGGTGATTGGCAGCTTCATCACAACAATATGCCCGCTCATGCATCACATCCCATGTAGAGTTTTTTTGCAAACCATCAAATCACCCAAGTGAATTAGCCCCACGATAGCCCAGATTTGGCACCCTGTGACTTCTGGCTTTTCCCAAAACTAAAATCACCTTTGAAAGGGAAGAGGTTTCAGACCATCGATGAGATTCAGGGAAATGCAGCTGATGGCAATTGGGAGGACTGTGTGAGGTCCCAAGGTGCCTACTTTGAAGGGGACTGAGGCATTATTGTCCTATGTACAATGTTTCTTATATCTTCAATAACTGTCTCTATTTTTCATAGTACATTGCTGGATACCTTCTGGACAGACCATGTATATTTTTGTCAGGTCACAGCCTTGCAAAAGTGGAATTTTGATTATTGGTATGCCAAATTTTTAGAAACTGAGGTTTAGAGAAGTTAAGAAATTTATCTAAGGTCGGACAGCTTATAAATGGCTGATTTGGAATTCAAACTGAAGTCTGGCTAATGCAAAAGATCTTGCCTTTCCCATTTACCCTTACATCCTCTCTTGACTTCTTAATGTAGGAATTCATTCATATGAAGTCTTTGCTTCTCTACAAATATAGTACATTGCCTTGAGCACAGCACAGCAGTCATTTTTTGATACATGTTAAATATTAATCTTTCTTTCTGCTACCTAATTTCTTTCAAATTAATATCAGAATTTTATTAGTCCACTACTTTAAAAACAGAAAACAAGAACAAAAAACCTTGGCCCTCTCTTCTTAAAAGCATACAGATTAGAGACATTGAATTAATCACTATTATTTACTAAGTTAAAAATATGCCCCCCACCCCTTTTACGTAGGGGGCAAAGCAAAGGGAATTTCTGAAAGGCAAAGGAAATAACATAAATCTATTCCTTGGCTTTGAGGGGGAAGAACATATTTTCCTCTACCCTCAAGTTTCTTCTGGCTGATCTAATAATCAAATAGACATGAGGCAGATTAGCAAATAAAAATAACCAAATTTGCCCTGGCTGGGTAGCTCAGTTGGTTAGAACATCATTGGTTAGTTCATTAGAACATCAATGTGCCAAGGTTGTCAGTTTGACCCCCAGTCATGGCACATACAAGAATCAACCAAATAAGTAGAAAAACAAATTGATCTTTTAAAATTAATTTTAAATAAGTTTTATAGAGAACATAACCAAATTTAATACATACACATGTATGGGAACCCTGCATTCGTGAGAAAGTCACAGACTCCACATGCAGGAGAGATTCAGAGATGGGAAGAGAATATGAGTACACAAGACATCTGGAGCCAGGGATGAAGTAAGAAGTCTTTGGGACTTCAGAGGGTCACTGTGTTAGCATAGGTAGCTAGTTAGCGTTAATAAAGGGAGGGAGCAAATGAAATCAGACAGTAAACCTAATAAACTAGGGACCTGAGTGAGACATTAAGCCTGACTTACTCGGAAGCTATAATATTCAGAACTCCCCAGGGACTACCACATTCTCCACCAAAGGTACTCAATTCCTGAAGCTGGCTCCCTGGGGGACAACGGGCCATTAGCCAGGATTACTGAGGGAGAGATAAAACAATAAAAGGGAACTACCTCTGCTGAATGCATGCCCAATAGAAGCCAAGATGATGCAGGGGGAAGTTCCCCTACTTTGAGGCATGTGCAGTAGGAGTGGATGGTGACCATGAAGGGGAAGAGTCTAATTTGAATCAGGTTGGATAAGGGACATGAAACACCTGGAGATCCAGGAAACGGATTAGTTAGGGGGAGGACCCAACATGAGCCCATGAAGGATTAGGAAAGGGATTGGTTAATTAAAAGAAAAGCCTCTCTTTTCCAAGCCCAAAGTAATATAACCAAAGTTTAACAAAGGCCTTTCTCAACAGCACACATTCTTTGGTGGGTTCACTCGTTTGTTCACCTGTTCTCTCTCTGTAGCTGCCATGCAGCTCCCTATAGCCCCCAGTGCAGGTTCATTGCAGCCATGCAGGTCCAGCAGCCAGGCGTGCCCAAGCTTGGGTGAGCTCCAAGCATGGGCCTGGGTACAGCAGTGCTATACTGGCTGGAGCGCAGCCAGGAGCAGAGACTACGCTAGCCAGACGGGGCCAGAAACTGAGCTAGACTAAGTTTTGGCATGGACTAACCTGAACTATAGCAGCTTCAGATGCCCTGTGGATGCTAGATAATGGTACATCTCTGGACACTGGTCCTTCTCCTGGGCTTGGTGAAGGCTAGGCTGTACTTCTACAGCAGGACAAAGCTAAGGCACTCGGTTGTGGATGAGCCACTGGGCATCTGAGGACAGTCCTTTGTGTTTTCTCCAGCTCCAATAAATCTTATCACTATACCTCATCCTCCATGTTTTTCTTCCGACTCCGTGGAAGAACCCCATTTCTACTGGCAACAATTGTAGTTGATAAGAAGAGCAGGACTTTAGGGAAAAAAAGTTTACCCTGACCTATAGATAGGTCAGAAGAAGTTATCTCTGATAATCTCTTATGGGCAAGGCCTCTAATTCAAATGTTTCTAGGTAGATGGCATGGGGTGGGGCAAGTGGAGAGGTGAAGGTGTGGGACCGAAGTGTCTCTAGAGCCTGTGGCTAAAGTTGTCTTTCACTCACAACAAACTGCACACCACAGAGGCACATCTTGGGGTGGCTTGTTCTGGATCCCCACATCTTTATTATGAAGTATTTTTCTAGAAGTTTTGTTAATACAATTCTTTGACAATTCTTTAATAATTTTCTAAGAGTAAAACTTACATGCCTCTCTTCCAGGTAACTCCCAGGCCAAATTCACCCCTATGTAAGTTATAATATTATTTATATATTTGGTGCAGAAAGCATACTGATTAGGCAAGGTCTCATAGTAACTACAAGTTAGAACTTAGGATTAGTATTTATCATTTCTACTCTTAAAGTCCTGCTAGAACCAGCCTACCACACATACAGTGTCAGGGGAAAATGAAATCAGGAACCTAGCTATGGTAACTTTTATGGACATTGAAGTCTTTTGCCAAATTTGGGTTCTGAAAGGAATTTCCCTGCAGAACATTTTGGCAGGAACCTTGAATTTTTTTCAACTTTTACCTGGAACACTTAGCTCCAATCTTCTGTTGTATAATCAGTTTCCTGCCCTCTTTAATTTAAATCAAGGAAAAAATGACTATCTGCAATGGAAGAGAAAACAGTATATGAGAGTATGTTACAATCTATCTTCACTACTTGACTATCTTCACTACTTGACTAGATGTTCCTTCTTCCATAACCAACTGGTAGGCAAGAAAGGGGCAGTATTCATTAATTTATTAGGGAATTAACATTTTCTGTCAAGTAGCATTGCTCTTTCACCCAAGGAATTTCTGCCCATTGCTGGTTTGGTAAAGCCATTGTTTCTGTATTAATGATGCTTTTGCTCCATGAGCCCAACATAAAAATCAATAGGCCACAGAGGTCAAAGCAAATTAAGTTAAGCTATAAAGAAATGGAAGGATATTACTTTTCCATTTTGTTTTATTTTACTTTTAAATTGAAGTGATAAAACTTTTTAATATGTCTATTACAGGCATATTAAGTAGCAAGAAAAAAAAACAATGAAAAATATTGGTTTAAATTTTGCAATCCAGTGAGAAAACTGTGTAACTTTTTCAACCTATATATTAAACTATAGTACCTCATGTAAGAAGGCCTATGCACTGTTTCTTAGACTTTAAAAAAAAAAAGTTAATGATTGATTTTGTGACCGAAACCAACTTTTCTTTTTTTTATTGTATTTTTTTCCATTGCCATTTAGTCCCCTTATATCCCTCCTCCCCCCTTCCCTCACAATCGCCAACTGTTGTCCCTGTCCATGAGTCCTTTTTCCTTTTTGCTCAATCCCTCCACCCCCACCCCACTTAGCTATTATCCTGCTCTCTATGAGTCTGTCTCTATTTTGCTTGTTAGTTCAGTTTGTCGATTAGATTCCACATATAAGTGAACTGATATGGTATTTATTTTCCTCTGACTGGCTTACTGCACTTAGTATCATGTTCTCCGGGTCCATCCACACTGTCGCAAAGGGTGAAATTTTCTTCTTTTTTACAGCTAAGTAGTATTCCATTGTGTAAATGTCCCATAGTTGTTTTATCCACTCATCTACTGATGGACACGTGGGCTGCTTCCATACCTTTGTGATTGTAAATAACACTGCAATGAACAGAGGGGTGCTTATGTTCTTTCTAATCAATGTTTTGGGTTACTTCAGATATATTCCCAGAAGTAGGATTGCTGGGTCAAAAGGTAGATAAATTTTTGATTTTTGAGGTTTCTCCATACTGCTTTCCATAGTGGCTGTACCAATCTGCATTCCTACCGACAGTGCACAAGAGTTTCCCTTTTTCCACATTCTTGTTGTTTGTTGACTTATTGATGATAGTCATTTTGACAGGTGTGAGGTGGTATCTCATTGCAGTTTCAATTTGCATCTCTCTGACAATTAGTGACATTGAGCATCTTTTCATATGCCTATATTGTTCATCTGTATGTCCTCTTTGGAGAAGTGTCTATTCAAGTCCTTTGCCCATTTTTTGATTGGGTTGTTTGTTTTTACGTTTTGTTTGTTTTTTTGTTTTGGTGCTGAGTTTTGTAAGTTCTTTATAAATTTTGGATATTAACCCCTTATCCTCTATCCCAGAATGACAGTGAAACAAAAAACTGAGCATGTGCAGGTCAGCATCTCCACACTGCCCTCTGGTGGTAGCCTGCCTCTTGGCATCTCTGCATGGATACCAGGAGTGGGGCAGCTGGGAGCCTCTAGGTTGTGCAGGTTGGATGACCACAAAGCAGGTCACTCTAAATATTTTACAGCTTTATCTCTTTGTGTGTACTTTACCTTTATCACAAGACCTGGTTTTCAGTCATTTCCTGTCCATCTCCCTGTTGGCCTCCTAGGCACTTGGGGGCAGGACTATGCCACCTACATGTCGTACCCCCAGTGCCCACACTTAATAGGTGCCAGTGCTTATTGAAACAGTGTCACATGTGTAAAGAAAGGGATGCCTTATTAGAGTATGGCTGAGTGCTTGTCCCCACTTCCCCCCAAATAAGGGAACTTTACAGTTTTTAGGCTGTAAAACTGAGCTAGATGGGGTAAGGGCACCGACCTACCATGGCCCACTTTAGATTCAGCCCCAGTGGCTGTGACCTGGCTGGTGTTCTTGATATCTCTCTCCATCACGGAGATGGCTGCAGTGGTTGAGCCACAACATTTGGAAGCACATTTGGGACACTGATTTCCTCTCCTCATTTCAAATGCAGGGATATTGAAACACAGATGTGGAAAAGGAGTAACAACTCTTAGAAAGAGTGCTTCCTGAAGAAATAGCTTAGTCCATTTTTTTTTCCTTTCAAACCCCATCTTCTCTGTGGGAAAATCACTTCATGAGACCTCATCTGAATTAGTTTCCTAGAACTTTCTAGCTCAGACCTTTTTTGACGCAAAATCTGGTCTCTCATAAATTATTTTTTATTCTATTTGAATTCATTAAAAAAAAAACAGTGATAATTTAGATGTGTTTATTTCCCTGCAGAAAAACTCCTGCTCTGCCCTGCTGGCCTCTTGTCCCTGCCAGCATCTCTCATCAGTTAGGCTCTGACAGTTCGCCTTCACTGAAGATGGCCTTTATAAAGATGGGTATCCACTTTTAGACCTTTTAAAAGAAAGTTGAAAAAATGTTCATACCAGCATTGTTGATAATTGCTCCAAGCTGGAACCCACCTAATGTTTACTGTGGTGTGGTCGTATCTTGGAATAGTATACAGCAGTGAAAATGAATGGGTTACATCTATACAAATGAAATGTGTGGTGTGATGACATGTCTGCCCAAACACCCATGATTAGGGAGTTAAAATATATAGCAAAGAGAAAATATGAGAAACATTTTACATTTTAGATTACTACTTTTTTCTTAAGTGGGAAATTTTAAGGGAGCACAGGTGAGACGAACCTTAACTAATCTCACAGTGCAGTTTCTCACAGTGTGATTGCAAAGCTCGTTAGAGTCATCTAATGAGCTTGTTAAAAATGAAGATGCTCAGGCCCGTCATAGCTTGACCATCAGAATCTACAGGTGAGACAGGGGATAAATTTGAATAAAGTCCCCAGCTGATTCCTATGTATAGTACACTCTGGGAAACATGTTCTAAAGTCTAGTTAATCTCCTAGCTTCTTATTGTCTCAAATATCACAAATGCCCCTGACATTTCAAGGCAAGAACGTAGCCCAGAAACATTCCAAATTGAGGGGAACACCTGCCTTCCCATTTCCTCAGGATGTTAGAGAACCAAACTTATAAAGAGCACTTAGCTGAGCAGTCCAAGACCCCTGAAAAGGCACTAGCCAAGCTTTTGTGGTCAGAGAGAGGCCAAGAATACCATTCTTGCTTTTTAATGAAAATCTACTAATCCACACGATGTGCCTGCATATCTGTAATGAGCTTGATATGCGCTAAGAAAAAGGGAAGTAGATAGCAATAATCAAACTTAGCTGGGGGGTTTTCCCCCCTTTTAAGAGAGATTTGCACTTACTGTCCCTATGTTACTATTATTCTAAGTCATATCATTAGCTATAGGAAATAATCCTGTTGATTGGAGGAAATTCTTAAGACACAGCTTTTTCTAGTCTTAAGGTCTGCAGGTCTGCAATATAGTGGGAAACTAACAGCAGGTTTGTTATATGTTCACCTAATATAAACATGTGAGATCATTGATTCATCCTTCTAGACATGGAGATATCTTATAGATTAACATCCTAAAATCATGGCCAATGACAAAGGGGAAAATCGAGGCATAAACTAGACAATTTTAGATGAAGAGGAGATATCAACTCTATTTCCTCTACAATCCCTCCTATGGTTTTGGTATATAGACCCACCCCATTTTTGTTATTATGGAAATAAGATTCATTTTGGAATATCTCCCTGAATTTGATTAATTGATGGATTGAGTTTCCTTGGTTACCATACCTCACAGTATCTCCAAGGCCACTTGTCACAGCAGTTAAGGGTGTGGATTCTGGAGCTTGCTGACTGGGCTCAAATCTCAGCTCTGCTTCTCATAAATTTGATGAACTGAGCTAGGTGACCACTGTCCTGGCTTGCCAGAAATTGAGAGGCTTGCCTGGATATGGGCCTTTCAGCACTGAAACTAAGAAAGTCCAGCTTGGTACGAGCTGGCCAGCCTAGACCTAGAGCAAGCTATTCCACCTTCCCGCACTTCAGTTTTCTTGTCTGTCGGGTGGGAAGCTGGGAATTGTAGCTGACCCTGTGGATGGAGGGGTTGGAGGATTAGAGGAGGCAATCAGCCCTTGGAACTCTATCTGAAGCTCAGTCAGTAAGTGCTGATGTGTTTTATGTCACTTTTTCTTTTGAAATGGCCTGTTCACACTACACTTGAGTATCAGAGAGCTAATGTGGTACAATACAGAGCTAGCTGGAACCTAGACCATGGACATGACTGTGGACATTGTGAGGAGACCAGTAGAACCTTCCTACTCTGCATGATTGGCCAATTGAGATACTTGCAAACCAGGTGTTCGTTGTCTCCCATGAAGTAACAGTTCGGACATTTGAGGCCGTAGTATCCTCTATGCTTCTCTGGGTACTTGTGAGTTCAGGGAAGGGGGAGGCCATGACTTATTTTGAGGGAGTAGGTAAGACGGTCACTGCCTGTGGGCAGGGCCTGAGATGGGCTGAGAGTAGTCCTGGTGGGGGTAGCTGCTGGAGAAAGGGGAAGTCCTTCGTTCAGCACATAGTTGTTGAGCACCTACAACATGTGTGCAGTGTTCTAGAAACCTGGATGGTGGCATTTACAGACTAAGAAACAAATACATACATAGGAAAATATCGGGGGAATGAGACAATAGTGGCTAATGCTCACTGACTGCCTGGCATGGCTCTAGGCACTTGGTACTATTATCTCATTGAGTCCTCACAAAAATCTACCTCATATTAAACTAACTAAATAAGTTAACTCATATTAAATGAGTCAATATGTTATTAATAGCTGTTATCCTCATTGCATAAATGAGAAAACTGAGGCACAGGAATGAGGGCCCGGGTTAACGCTCCTACACCCACACTATTCACCATGACATTATACTGTTCTCTAGAATAGTGGTTCTCAACTGGGGCGATATTGCCCTCCAGAAGGCATTTGAAAATGTCTGCAGGCACTTTTGATTGACGTGACTGGGAAGGTGCTGCTGGCATCTAGTGAGTGGAGGTCGGGGATGCTGCTAAACATGTTATAATGCAGCGGTCCCCAATCTTTTTGGCACCAGGGTTTGGTTCTGTGGAAGACAATTTTTCCATGGACCTCGGGGTAGGGGATAGTTTCAGGATGATTTAAGTGCATTATATTCAAGCTCACCTCCTGCTGTGCGGCCCCGGTTCCTAAAAGGTCTGGACCAGTACCAGTCCACGGCCCAGAGATTGGGGACCCTTGTTATAATGCAAAGGACAGCCCTGTAAGAGAGAATTAACTTGCCTAAGATGTCAATAGCGCTGAGATGGAGAAGCTCTGCTCTAGAATGAAGGGGAGAGGGCGATATCAGACAAGGGGGCACAGAAAACCTCCGTTACCTCCTGTATTTGAGCTGAGTCCATGGTCACAAGGCATCAGCCATACAGAAGCTCTGAGAAGGATGGGTCCTGGATGTGTGCAAGGAAGCCACTGTGGTGGGAGTGAGTGATCAAGGAGAGGAGGGAAGGGGATAAGGTCAGATCAGGTAGGAAATTGAAGCTGAAGTAAGGGGGCTTGAATTTATGCTAATCACAATCAAAAGCCACAAGAAGGCCAACCATTGTGAGATCATATGCGGATTTTTCTCTTCTTTTTGCTTATTTGTATTTTATGACTGTTTTGGGCTGAATTATGTCCCCCCAAACTCATATGTTGAAATCTTAACCCCAGTACCACAGAATGAAACTATATTTGGAAATAGGGCCTTTTAAGAGGTGATTAAGTTAAAGTTAGGCCATATGTTGGGCTTTAATCCAATATGACTGGTGTCCTTATAAGAAGAGATTAGGACACAGAGACTTGCACAGAGGGATGGCCATGGGGAGACAGAGGAGAAGATGAACGTTTAGAAGCCAAGGAGAGAGGCCTCAGAGGAAACCAATCCTGCTGACACCTTGATTTCAGACTTCTAGCCTCCAGAAGTGTGAGAAATACTGTTGCCACCCAGTGTGTGGTGCTGTTCTAGCAGCCGTGGCAAACTAACACAGTGACTGTTCTCCGATAGAAAAAAAAAATGTGTACAGAAACACATAATTAGAGGAAAAAAAGTAAAAAGTCTTTAAAAAGAATAACCAAAGGAGACATTTTCAACATGTTTGAGACTCCAAGTGGAAATGAAAGCTTTCTTTAAAAACCAACTGTAAGGATAACAGGAGAAACCATTTTAAAGCAACATGGGCACCCCAAGAAGGATAGAAGTGGGATGTGCCAATGGCATCCTGCCCCAAAAAGCCAGACACACTAATCTTGTGGTGAAGGCCACAGGATTTCAGGACAGCCAGCCTTCAAGGGATTCAGTTTAGAGAGAAACACGCCGGACTGTGGGGAGAGCACCATAGCAGCCCTGCCTCTTTCTGAAAAGTTTTTTAAAACTGTTTCGGCAAAGTCAGTTGGGTTTACAAAGGGCATTCAAGATTATGTGAGAGATGGCATCATAGCAAGGAAGGAAGAAAGGAAGAAAGGAAAGAAGGGAGAGAGGGGAAAGACATGAGTGACTCAAATGTTAAGCAGATAGTTTCAAAATGGCCACTATGGGTAGATGCCAAAATAGAAAAGGAGGGATTTGAAGAAAACATATAAACACGACTGAAGAGGAGGTGGAAAGGAGGTATGGGTTAACACACCTTACTTTTCATCTGGATGTTTTCGGAACAGTGTTGGTCCGTAGACCTTAGACGTACCACTACACAGTGTTTCTATATGCCCGTGATGAATGGGATGCAACACAGACAGCAGCCATCCCCAAATCCCTGTAAATGGTAAATTGCCTTATTTGGATCTGAGAAGGAAAGCTCAGCTCTATCTTCTTTTTTGCAATGCAACCTGACCTGCATGACTGGGCTGCAGCAGGCCAGTTAGAATTTTCTTTATTTGGAATCATCCATTATCATCATTTATCTGAGATACTGTGAGAAAACATCCTCTCAGCAAATGCCCCACAGCAGTGACCACAGACCAAATGTCCACTGATCCTCCCCTGTTGGGGCCTCTCTTCTCAATCTGACAAATACTTCCCATTCCAAATTCCCTGTGGTGAAAACTTTCCCTCCCCAAATGGCTCAGTGGGTGTTGGGGGTGTTGGGTCTGGCTAGAACTGGGATATTTGAAATGGAGTTAAAACCAGCTGAGCAAGTGAGAATTGATTGACCATGTAGATGGCTGAGATGTGATCAACTTTAAGGGAGTCTGTGTGACCAGAACCTCTTCAGGTGAACTTCTCTAGAGAAGAGAAACCTGGAAGAACAGAGACATGGAGGGAATGACAGTGTACTAGCATTCAGAATGAAAGAAACTACGTGGTGGGGACTGGTCGTGTTGTCACTTGGTAGAAAACAAAGTGCAAGGAACCAAGGAAACATGGCTCAGAAAAATCCTTGGCCCTGGCTGGGTACTCAGTACACTTATTGCTTATTGTGTGTCTCCATCCACCTACATATATTTGAAAGAAATCCTGCCGTATGATGTCTTTGTCTGTTTTACCCACTGATGTATTCCAAGGGCCTAAAACTGCCTGGCATACACCATGTGCTCAATATATAATTGCTCAATAAGTGATTGCCCTTCTAGAGGTAAGAGAGGGTGTGAGGAGACAAGGAAGGTATTAGGATATGGGTCACAACAATTTAAACTATGGTGGGATAATTTTATTATTATTAAATTGCCACTTTGGGTCTTAGCACCAATGTTATGTAGCAACACCAAGAGTTCCAAGAGTTGACCCTATTACAAGTTATCACTCCTTTCAGGATTTGGAATATCTGGAGCCCTTGAACAATTAATCCCATAGCAGCCTCTTCAGGGATCCTGAATTCCTCTCCCACAGTCCTTACCCTAGACTGTCTACACTCATGATAATTCTATATGAACCAAGACACACAAAACGTTGGGAACCACTGGGCTACTTAATCAATCAGAATTGTGAAGATCAAAAAAAGAACATTTGTATAAATTAGTCTGTTGATAATAATATGGTGAATTGGACACTTACTCTTTTTCCTAAAGGTTTATTCTCCCTTCTTTTCTTTTTTTAAATTGATATTTTTAGAGAGAGAGAGAGAGGAGGGGAGAGGAAGAGAGAAAGAGAGAGAGGACCATCGATTTCTTATTCCACTTATTTATGTATTCATTCGCTGCTTCTTGTATGTGCCCTGACCTGACCAGGGATGGAACCTGCAACCTTGGCATATCAGGATGATGCTCTAACCAACTGAGCTACATGGCCAAGGCCTTCTTCTCCCTTCTTTTAATCATAGAATCTATATTTTTCTAGAAAAGCTCTTACTTCTCTGCCCTTAAATCTATGACTACATTCATGTCTGGACCCAGGGCCCCGGCAACCAGAACATAGGTTCTCTGTGGCCTCATGGAGTTGAGGTGGGAGGGGGGTACCTGCCTCAGGCATGGAGGAATGAGTCTCCACGTCAGAGTGCTTGGTCCTGTATGTGACTCAAGTTCAGCTAATAAGACTGAATTTGTTTACATTATTATGATAGGGAGTCTTCTTTTTCTAGGATTTCAGAAAGGATGACAAATAAGCCTAAATCTCCTAACATCTGTCTCCTGATAGTGAGCCTGCCCTACAAAAGAGCCAAACAGGGAGGAAAGCTGAGCTGAGGAGGGGAGAATGAGGCTAAATTCTGATGCTATCACTGGAGTGCCTGGATCCACCTATGCCTGAAGGCAGAGTTTTCAGCTACATAATTCAATAAATTTCCATTTTCTTGTTTATATTAGTTTGCACTAGAAGAGTTCTGATAACTCAAATAATACTTAGAGGGAATAGCGCACAAAACCGCCTATCTGATATTCCTCATCTATAAAACAAGACAACAAAAAGATATCAATGTGCATATTTCCAATGACGAAGTTAATAGTGTTGTTTCTGTTATAGCATTTTGAATGACACAAATTCTATGCACTTCCATAGGAGAGGAACATTATGGGCAGTGATACTCCCTGTCCTCCCAGTGACAGAAGGACTCACCAAGGTGTTAATTTACCCGGTATTACCAACGGTCAGATTCTTGGTGCCACTGGCCCATGTTGTAAACCTCTATAACCCATAGTCTGAGGGTCACATTTGGTTAGCTGCTTCCACCTGGGTGATGTCTTTAAGATAGTGACAGGGTCTTCACCAATTTTCTATGTGTCTCAATCGTGGTTGTGGGATGATTTCTTTAGCACAAAAACAAAGTATGCGCAGTGAATAACCCTGTTTACTCTAGATAAGCATATGAAACATTGCGTTTCACTGGTCGAGAACGTGTAATATCTCTACTCTGCCACCTTAGGCACATGCAGGCCTAGATCTGAATGACAGTGAAGCGGAAAGTCTGAGCTGACCGGCTCTCCACCCTGGGGAGCTGCGTGGTGTGTGGTCCGGGAGCTCTCCAATTACATGGCCTCCCTCCCATTCTGACAAGTCCCCAGGGGGCAAATGCTTTGTAAAGCTTCCTGGGGATTCCCCAGCGACCCCCTCTCTAGGCTGAGAATCAAAGCTCTGAATTGCCCTTCCTGTAAGAAGTCTCATCTCCTGGGGTCTGGTCAGATGAGGTGCTGGGCTTAATCTGAAAATAACTTATCTTCAAAAGGAAAATGTTTTCATGGTTATTAAAGTAAGTGATACGTTCATTAGTGAAGATCTGAAAATACCAAAGGGTGTAAAAAAGAAAAATAATGCACAGATACCCTTGCTAGCCGCTGTCACCATTACTGGGGCTCTTGCGAGCAGTGATCTGCTCCAGAGGTTGGGAGTCAGGGTCTGCATTTCTCCAGACCCCCAGCAGGCCGTGTGCACACTTACTCAGGTTTGAGAAGCAGTTCCCAGCCCCAGCTAGATATTCCTACAGCTGCATTTGAGTGTATTTCTTTGTTGTCTGTATCCTCTACAGTTATTAAAGTTGGGATAAATACTGAATAATCAATACTGCAGTCACCAACTTTCAAAGGGTTAATTTTATATTAATATTATTCAAATATTCAGTTTGGTGTCCTGATTCTCTCTCTTAATTGTATACCCTATTTACCATCACTTTTGACTCTTTTTGAGGCCTTATGAAAAACTAGTTACTTCCTTCCTCCTCCCCTGAAGAATAAAATGACAGATGGCACACAAAGGGTTAACTAGTACCCCTCCCTTTAAGACCCATCTAAAGACCCCGTGGCCAGGGCCAGCCAAACCCAGATTTTGCAATGTTTGCTATGTGTTTGCTTCATGTTGAAAGATGGACTGAATGGAGAATTCTTTTTGTTTGCACGTGTGTGTGTTTCTCTGTGCACAGTCTCCGTGTGTGGCCTCCTCTGGGTGAAAGCGCAGTGTTTCCACTGTTGCTTATCCTGAAGGCTTTCCAAAACCTCCCTCCCTGCCGACAGACAGCCAGGGAAAAACATCTCTCCACAGAGAGAAACAGCAGTGAACTGCAGAGGAGATTTCTAAGTCTGTCCCTACTCAAGCAAGGTGAAAGAGCCCTGATTTTTAAAGGCTTCTTTTACAGCCCCTGTTTCTTTTTAGACACATAGTTTTGGAAGGTGCCCAAAGGACCGTCTAGAGTGTCCCAACCTCCTCCAACAGTTCTGGGAAAACGGAAGAGGCGGCTGCTGCTGCAGCTTGCGAGGAGGGAGGAAGGGCTAAGCAATGTCGGGGGTGTGTGGGGCCAAGGAGGCGGGAGGCAGGGGCAGGTGGAGGTGTTGTCTTGTAGTGGCCAAAGGGCCAGCACAGGACACTGAGCCCAAACTAGGATGAGGTGAGAGAGGAAGTAACGTCTACGACTTCCCAGGGACCATTGCCTCACCTAGTTATTTCCTCTACGCAAATAATTCTCTCTCTCTCTCTCTCTCTCTCTCTCTCCTTCACACACATTCCGGGAGCTGCTTCTCCCACAGCTCTGTCTCCTGCACCTTCCCCCTCCCTGCTCCTGCCCTGGTCTAGTGTTCTGGACCTCACCCCTTTTCTGCCTTCTCACCAGAACCCTGATTTTACCAGGGCTGTTTGGCCGCCGAACTTGGGTCCGGGGAGCCAGCTGCCGAAACTGAGAGCCACGCATGGAAACAGCCCACACCTCTTCTCACTGCTCTCCCCACTGGCTGGGTACCCTCAGCTCCCCTCTCAGTGGGTTTGCTCTGAGTGGTGGGCTCACTTTACCCAGCAGACTTGATTGTCACCACAGTCACTTCAGTCATTCTGAGCAGGCCTCTTAGATTTCCCTGCAGGCTGAGCCCCAAAGCCTTTTGTTTGCAGCCCTGCGTCCCCTCCCGACTCACTCACGAACCTGGGTTCAGGGGAAAATACCCAGGACAAAAACTCGCTGTTCACACCTGGTCAATTTTCAACTAAAAAGTTCAGCGGCCGGGTGAGTGGGCTCTGGATCCAACCTATCTGAATGGTGAGAAATAAAAGACAGGGCGTTTCCCGCACCTTTGGCACCTGTGGAAAGCGCCATCCTGTGGCTGCCCGGAGCAGGCCCCCACCGGCGTCACAGCACGCAGCCAGCCTATTTGCCTGCCTGAGGTTGCCATGGCATTGGTCTCAGCCCATCCTCTTCTCTGTGGAGATGGACAAGCAGTTGATTTCTCAGGGTTCAAGGTGGCTTTTCACACGTGGACTTGGGCCAACGCCCAAAGGTACTAGGAAACTCGGAACCTTGGTCACCTAAGCGAAAGCCATCAGTAGCATTTTCCCAGCCTCAGCTGAATTGAAACCACTTAACTTGTATTTTCTATAGCTTTCCTCGCTAACAGAGCTGTAGAGGACTTAAAAAAACTTTTCGAAATTATATTTCAAAACTTTGCGTTACTTGCTTTTCCCTCTCTAAAGACTAATCTATCACAGTGTCTCCACAGCTTGCTTTGGGGAAGTGGGTGGGTGAGGGAACAAAGGAGATGTAAGAGGCTAACTAGGAAGAGCGTGAGACATAAAGGAAACACAAACCCTGTGTTCAGATCCCAGCGAGACATTTCCAGCACAGTCACAATCTCATTGGGTCTCAGTTTCCTCCTCTGGAGAATGGAAGTAACAATTTTATTGGCCCAATTTCCCTACAAGATGGCTTTATGAGTGAAATGGGCTAGTGTTTGTAAGAGCATTTATTCACCATAAAGTGCTACATAAATTTGAGTTATATGTCCTAAAAAAAGTAATTTGGGAAAAAAAAGTACTAAGTGTTTCTGAAGTCTAGATATCCAGAACCATGGATATCTGGGTCATTCGTTCTCAGATTGCAAATGGCTGTCCCTACACTATCTGTTCCATGTGCCCCAGTTGCTTTCTCAAGGGCTCAGGTTCTGGGGGGACTTCTCAGTGCAACAATTACGTAAGAGCTACAGCAATGCGTTCTTCACTTACCTGCTTTCTTTGTCATAAACCATCGCAGGTGGTTAAGGGTGCAGTAAGCGTTGGACTGATACAGCTTTGTGTCTGGATCAGCCACGTAACTTGTCTGAGACCAGTTTCCTCCTTTGCAAAATGGGTGTAATAATAATACATAGCTTATAGAGTTTTTGTGAGATTAAAATCAATGCAAACTGCTTACTAGCCCAGTATTTAGCACATTGATTAAAGAATTTGAGGGAGAAAATTTCAATGAACTGGTTTCTTTGCATTTAGCGGTAAGACTTTCTATTGGTCATGCCTTTTCATTTGACAAGAATTTACTGAATACCTTCTCCGAATCCAAATACACATCTTGGTTCTATTTAATGAGGAACTACCACCCTGATCAAGGATTACCCACTAGTTCTCTAGTTCTGAGACTCCGCTGCGGTGTACAAAGGGAAAATGAACATAGGGAAATGTTAGGCAAGGCTGAGGGTAATGGGGGAGGGCTTCGGGGCTAGGGGTAGGTAGGGTTGTGTGAACAGAGGTTTGATATTTAGAATAGGTTACCAATGTTGTGACAATGAGCTGGAGTAGCGCTACAGTCAGAAATCAGGTTAGACTGTAATAGCAAAGAGACTCAGAAATATTGTGGCTAAAATAAAATAGGAGCTTATTTCTCTTCCACTCAAGGTTTGGGTAGGCAGTTCAGGGCTACTGTAGTGACCCGGCGGTGCCGAGGAGCCAGGCTTTCTCTGCCTTTCCCCCAGGGTGTTCATCTGGTCCATTTGGCTCCCTGACACCCATGATGGTTTTGCATTCCTGCCAGCAGAAAGGAGAAATGGGTGAGGGGAAGGCATAACCACTCCCTTCAAGGACCTGACCAGGAAATCACACATATTACGATCATAACTTAGTCATGTGACCACAGCCAGCAAGGAAGCCTGGGAAAATATGGTTGCCATGTGACCAGCTAAAACTTAGATATTCTGTTACTACAAGGAGATGATCCACAGGGGACAAGTAGCAGTCTAAGGGGTAGGTTAGGAGACACATCAAGATAGTAGCCCATACAGCAGATAAACACAGTTTTGGCCAAATAAAGGAGAAAGGGGAAAGGGCAGGCAGAAACAATGGCTGAAGGCCTGGGGACCTGAGCTTGTGGGCTGGGTGGTTGTAAAGAAGGCAGTGTGGTAGGAAGTGTGGGGTTTTGCAGGTGACTGTGGAATGGTGGGCACACTGACCATGTGAGATTGTAGAAGAAAGTATGATTTGGGGACTGGCACCTCACTTCATTGCCTTTTCTGGAACAGCCTGATTCTGTTAGGGATTTTTTTTTTTTTTTGCTACTTGAATTACTTGCTCATTAATTATGGTGTTTCTTCACTGGTTTTTTATTCATGTTTCTATTTTCTTACATGAACTCTTTCCACTAATCACTACTGCCTATGGCCTGGATGTAACAATACCAACAAGAAAAGAGGTAGGATCGGCAGGACTAATGATTTCCTGAAGTGGTTTAGATGGTAACTCACCTTGGATGAGAAGAATGGACAGCAGTCCCCTTTTGCAATCTCTAAATTTACAGCCCTGAGATCTCAAAATGAGCTGTCGAAATCTGCAATCTAAGAAGTCATACACGTTTAAACTTGCATGACATAATGTAGAAAAGGCGTATCAGTACATACTTTTAATTCATTTAATTAATTTAAATTTTTGCTTGATTTTTATTATGTATTGAATTCATTGGGGTGATGTTGGTTAATGAAACTATATAGGTTTCAGGTGGACAATTCTATAACACACCATCTGTACACTGTATTGTGTGATCACCACCTCAAGTCAAGTCTTCTTCCATCATCATTTATCCCCCCTGCATCCCCCCCACTCCCCTTCCCTTCTGGTAATCACTGTGCTGGTGTCGGTCTGTGAGGTTTGTTTGTCTGTTTGTTTGGTTGCTTTTTGCTTAATCCAGTCACCTTTTTCACCCAGCCCCGCAACCCCCACCGCCGACACCTCGTAGTTCTCATCTCCATCCTCATTTTTGACAACGTAACAGTGCCAAGCTAAGAGTGATCCTTATAAGCATGTGCTTCTTATGTTTATTATGGTTTGGATTTTTGTGCCAAGAATGCACATGACAGAACTTCCATAATTCCCAGCTAAATGCCTCTGAACATGTGTTCATGCATCCTCATCTGCTTCTCTGTAGAGGAAACATGCACAGAACCGACAGCGTGTTTGGAGGAGTATCTCATGATTTCAACAGCCTTCCTCTGTGAACCGCCAACCAGGCATTAATTGGAGGCATTCTGTGCTCTCAGCTTGAACCTCACTTTACAGAGATGTGGTTCTTTAACTCAGATAGGATGGTGTTTCTGGGTGCCCACCAGAGTTGCTATTGCCTCCAAGGCTCTTGGAGAAAGAGAAGCATGCTGAACGTGCCTGTGCAAACTTTGGTTTTATCTGCCAAGAAGCAAGATAGCTTATTGGATTACAAGAGAATGTGGACCTGTCATATTGGTCCTCAAGCACTGACATATCGAGAAATCTCCAGGAGTAATGGATATGAAGTTAGTTACCTTGGTTCTGGTTCAGCCTTGTCATTCAGAGAACTTTGGCAGGTCATTATATCTCCATGTGCCAGACATCTGTGCGTTGCTAAGGATAAAGGGCCTGGATGTAATAGACATTTAAACACATAGTTACAATAGACTGTGTGAGTTCTAGATTGGAGGCTGTAGGGCTACAGCTTGGTTGGGATTTAGTGTCCTACAGCAAAGCCTTTCATATTCTGTCATTTCACAGCCCCAAAGAATAAAGGCAGGCTCCCGCTGCCCCTCCCCCACCCCTATTCCAAACTAAAGCTCTGTCAGAGCATTCAAATGACGCCACATTGGCGATGTACACAGAAAAACGGTAGAGTCTGAGATGACAGAGAGGCAGGGGAGAAGTGGAAGGTCTTGGAGGTAGGTGGAAAAACGACTTCATCTGATAAAGTAGGGAGACAAGAGATTTTATCTTTAGTTGATGAAAAAGGAAACAATGGTGTAAATAATATTACACTTACAAACAAAAATAATAGAGAAACCAAAACAGTGAGGTACCCTTCCTGGCAGGAAGAGTGAAGGAGAAGTAGAGAAGGAACTCAAGTGAGTTAAAATCAATCGATAGTACCATTTCTCGATGGAGAAATGGAGAAATAAGAATGGAAACATTATTTAGAGATGTGGAAGTGAACATTTATAAGGCGTGAAAGTGCCTCTGGGGGTTCAATTGGAGGTAGGGAGCCACCAGGGTGTACCACTTGCTTTTAATTATAAACCCTTCAATCTGATTTTTAAGTCTCATTGCATTTGTTATAATTAGGTTTTGTTGCAAGTGTGAGAACACTCAAAACAACAGTGGTGTAAACAAGGACACTGGTTATTTTCCTCTCATGTAAATTTACACAGAGGTAAGCAGTTCAGGTCTCCTCTGGTGGCTCTGCTCCATGGAGTCCTCGGAGCCGCAGGATTCACCCAGCTCATAGCTCCACAATGTCATCCCTAGGCTTTGGTCCTTATCCTCATGGTCCAAGGTGGTGACACCCGTGTGCCAGGAAGCAGAATGAAGGAGGAAGGGACGAAGGAGAGGGCCAACTGGGCATAAGCAGTGCCTCTTACAGAAGGGTCCTGGAAGTTGTCACTTAACACTTTCACATTTTATTGCTCAGAACTTAGTCACATGGCTACACCTAGTTGCACAGGAACCTGGGAAATGTAGTCTTTGTACTAAATTTTAATACACATATAAAAATTCAATTACCATGAGAAAAGAGGAGAATATATATTGTGGGTCAATTTGCCATCTCAGCTACACTCACCTTGACATAAATGATAACAAAAATCATTGGCGTTTAATAATAGAGCTATGTTTTCATAAGGAACTGATGGGAATGAAAATATCAAAACATAGAATGGATTGATGAAAGGAGAGAGGGATGGAGAGATGAATATTTGGGTAATAAAGCAAATATGGTGCAATAATCATTGTATATCTAGGTGGTGGCTATGTTCACTGTACAATATTTCAACTTCTATTTATTTGAAAATTTTTATAATAAAATGTTAAGAAAAAATAGGGTTAGGGAATATAAAAGAAATCAATTACTTTAAAACTAGTTTTAAAAATTTGCAGTGTGTATAACCTGTGAACTTGGTTTCTCTCATCCCTGCATTCAAATCCTCAACTCTTATCCAAAATTTCTCTCATTCTTCATATTCTGACTTACTTCTCTTTCCTCTTAACCTCCCCCTGCTCCTCCCGCACCCGCCCCGCCCCGCGCAGGTATTCCCTGACTTTCTGGCTCTGTCTAGGTCTATGCTTGGGTCTTAACACGTGGCTTCTGATGTCTTAGGCTTGAATTACCTGCTTGGGCCTCTCCCCATAGGCTCTGCCCTAATCTCATGATGGGAAAGAGACAGTCCTGGCCGTATGGACCAACTCACCACGTTGGTTGCCAATGCAAGCACCCCTCCTCCTTCCCTAGCCTGGGGAATTGAACAGGATATTTTGTTCAACAACTTGGAAGGATATCTTCTTTACTCCCTCACTGCCTTCCATCCTCCTCTCCCTTTCTCTTTCCCTCCCTCCCTTCCTCCCTCCCTCCCTCTAGTTTGTGCCATTTAGCATATAGCAGCTATATTATAGCTTATAGAATGATGAAGGAAGACAATGCAATACCTAAGATATACACTCTCTAGCATACTCAGTATAACCAGGAACATAAGACTAAATCTCATGTAGGTCATGGTTGAGGTTGTGGTCATTAATTCATTCAACAAATATTGAATGAAACTATGAGCCAGACACCATAATAGCTCTGGTCATTGACTGATCCCCAACACAATCACTGGGGCAGCAACCTAATTTCCTAATGAAGGCTGTAGTGGGGTCACGCTGTGACACCATCCTTGGGGTTGCACCATGGCTGACCTTTTAGAAAATCCTAATCAGGAGTCCTTTTGGTAATTCAGTAACTAGGCACTTTGGCCAGGGGCCAGAAAGGCCTGTGCTAGAAGCATTTTCCCCTGTGGTGATTTATGTTGAGAGCAGTATGTGGCTCAGACCTTCCTCTACCACCTACCCCTACCAACAGCTCAAACACCTCCCACCGGAGCCTGCAGGTGTGTTTCATGCTTGGCAAAATCTGAAGTGAGCACACTGCACAGACTGTCTGTGTGTCTTTCCTCCCAGACACACACAATGTAGCTTCCTGCATAAACAGTTCCTTCATGTCAATAATCATCATCTACTTTCTTCCTACTCTCAATGATACGATTTTGGGTAACTTTTCACTGCCCAGATGGTCTTTGATTAGGTTGAGAATCCCCTTGCTACCTTTGCTTTTAGATTTTGCCTTTCAAAGCAACAATTATTAATGCATTCAGTGCTTGACCTTTGTGCAGTGTTTTCTGCCTAATATCTCCAAACTTCATTTTCGTAGAGCTTGGCAAGGAGTGGAGAGGAGAGAAAGTAAGGAATGAAAGGGCAAAACAAAGCCGGTTAGGCTGGAAGGCGAAAGGGTCAGCAATCTCCTTAGCTCGTGTGGCCAGCCAGGAACACAGCTTCCTGAATCGTTGCTGCCGATTTGACTTTGCAGGTTGTAATAGACAAAGGCGGGAGGCCACTTCACATCTCTGCCTTTGCAACCTGGCCTCCTTATGCCTAAAAATACGTTATAATCAGACACATTTAATGTGAATCAGGAGAGATCTGTTGCTCTGCTAAATCTTTGTAATCGAAAAGGACTGAATTAATCATCATCATCATTATTATTACGGTGTATTTTCCTTGGGCATCCTCAGAACTCATCGGTTTGGGAGCGCTGAGAGGATGACCCCCTCCCTCATCCACCCTGAGTAAGAGAGCGGGGCGGTGGTCCTTCTGTTAATGCGCCTTGGGTACAACCTGGCAAGATATATGAGAAGGAGCCTCTCTAAATGTGTGCAGGTGGCTTCTTGCCTCGGGTAACGCGTCTCATTGTCCCTTTGTGTCCTCACATTCAGTTACTTTCTGGCAAAGCAAAAAGTGACACTGTAGAAAAGGCAGGAGGGCAAATAGGGTCCCTTAACAAAGAAGGTAGTTTGGGAGGAGGAAAAAAAGAAAGAAAGAAAATCCCTTGAAACATCTTAAAAGCAGCCAAGCCTAAGCATGATCATATAAAAGAGACGCTCTCTTTTATTTCACCATGCGGCGTTGAATTTACCTTCTGGCTTTTTTTCTTTTTTAAAAGAGATTTTGTGGCACAGACGAGGCTCCTCTAGAAATCAAGATAATGAGCATTTCCAGTGATTTTCAATTCAAGTAGACATCTTAGGCTATATTTTAATACAGGTTGTATAATAAAAGTAAGAAGGGTGGTGGTCAAACAATGCTTTGAGTGGAGCGGCATCTTTCCAAGGAGCTCAAAGTGATTTATACACATTTTAAATTCACAGGTAAATTCCTGGTAAGCTGATGGCACGAGCAGCAGTCACTGCCTCCTGCGCAGATGGGGAAGTGAGGGCCAGGCCTTGCCCTCCAATTCCTGGTGTCTCCCCTGAAGGTACAGAAGCCTTACAGGCCAGGCCAACCTGATTCTTCTCAGGCTTGCGCCCAAGCTGAAGGCACTGCTGTCCAAACCTTGTGTCTTGGTGTCTCCTCAGCTGCTGGCCAGTGCCTTGGGGAGGCCACGATGCCTGGCAGGAGGAGGTGGTGGCCTTCTCTACTGGGGCCTAGACTTGTCTGCCTGTAATCATCCTATGTTTCTCAACTGCGCATTTGATGTCACACCTAACTTTGTGACTTCACACTGTTAATTAACCTCTTGGAACCTTGGTTCCCCGATTTCTTAAACTTGGAACAATAACATGCACTTCTCGAGGTGGTTATAAGAACTTGAAAAAAATATGTAAAGCACATAACACTGTGTCTACCACATAGGAGACGTTAGAAAAATGTTGGTTTTCCATATTTTTATTTGATTAATAAGTAGGATTGATGCTCAGCTGGTTTACAACCATTAGACAAGCTTCCCTTTTGGAAATGCTTTCTTCTTTGAAGGTTGTCCTTAATGTAAGTTTTAAGCAAATTTTACTTAATAGGGAGAAAATGGGATTGCACCCCCACCCCTAACACACATGTGAACACCAAATTTCCTCAAGGAGAGGTTGGTTATACTTTTGGCAATTTGTACCAAGTCAAGTCTTAAAGAATAAAGAAGTTCTATAAAGCAAGGAGCAAATTTTACTAGTCATGTGGTTACAGCTTCATGAAGGGTCACTTCCGAATAGAAAAGGTTTCACCCTAGTCTCTGCCAACAACTGGCAGATAATCTTTCCAGTGAGCCAGCAATGGATGTCGACACCAGAGTCGGGCAGACCTTGGCTTGGGCCCCCCAAACTCAGTGTTCTCGTATGTAAAATTGGGGATGGTAGTGTCCCCCAGCTCACAGTGTAGCGTCAGAGTGGACGTGGTGCAGGTGAAATGCGTGGCACCATTCCTGGGCACTGCGTGTTGAGCGGCAATAGAGCGTAATCGCTGGGCAGAAGGCGAGGAAACTGCAGACTCCTCACGAGCCCAGGTTTTCCTCTAAGCCTAAGCTACAGAGCTTTCAGCAGCCATGGCCAGGTGTACGCTGAAGAAGGAAGAAAGGAACTTTAAAACATCTAGTCAGTTAGCAAGAAAAGACAGAGACATGTGGAACATAAGCAGGGTAAACATGGCATTCACAGGTGGATGGAATTGTTATAATATTTTAGTGCAGCTGCTGGAATTGTTCTGAATCCAGGCTTGACTTGGACAGAGAGCGACTTAGAAAAACATCGGGAAGACAGAAATTTATGAAAATTGTATTATTCAAGGCTACAGAGAAGGTTTCTGTCTAGCCTGAAAGTGAGGTCACGCAAATGAAGAGGGGAAATGGTTAGGGGGATACACCAGGTAGTGTTTCCCAAAGTGTATTCCATAAAACCCAAGTTTCACGAGACGCTTGGTGACAGAGGTTCTGTGATCAGAGAAGTTTGCGAAACTGTATATGAACTCCACCTCTTGAGATAAGCAGTGCACATTCACCCAGAAAGGCTTTCCCCAGTCTTGGAGTAAAGAAAGCTCTCGTGGTAGATTTTGTAATAGCTTCTGAATAGCCATTCCTCCTCCTTTGGCCACCAGATGTGAGATTTTTGTTCGAGAGTTAATGGACCCGGCTCCAGCAAATGAATCACAGTACTTCCATGGCAGTCATAGCACTTGTAATCACTTTGCCATGGATGAGTAAGGGGTATGCATGTGATAGCTCTTCCGGTCCATGAGACATTAAGGGGGTTGGGTCTTTGGGGGCGTCTGGGAATAAAAAAGAGAAATACACAGATAATGGGCTTCATTTTTGGCACCTCCTCACTTTCTGCTTTTGCCTGAGGCTGTGCGGGAGAGTATGATAGCTGGAGCTGTGGCAGCGGCATCTCATGACCGTGAGGGGCGGGCTGTGAAACTGAGACAGGAGGTGCCAACCTAGTGCCCAAAAATGTGGAGCAGCCCAACTTACCCTGGAGCTGCATACTGCTGTCCTTGTTGCTAATGTCAACAGAAGTCCTTGCAAGATGAGCCCTGGATGGTTGGGAATGACATACAGCCTGAAGAAGCCACACTTTCCTTTTGTTTACTGTAGTGTTTCTCAGTTCGTGGCAGTAGTGTTTGAATAGCCATTCTTCCTTTTAGGCGAAGGTTATTTCTAGAGGCAGAGTTAATGTGCAGACTCCGTTTTGTAGAACACCATCTCCATCCCTCGTCAGTAGTACAGATTTACGGCACACACTTGGGGAAATGCAGGTGGGAGGAGACCAGCCCAGAGAAGCAGGGCAGTTGGGTCCCAGGCCCCACTCCCATGCTAATTCAGCTAGCTCTTTGTGCCTTAGTGTTATCATCTGGAAAATGAGGGGCTGGCCTACATCGCCTCTCTCCTCCTTTGCAGCTCTGAGCCAGGACCAAGGACTGGGGTTCCCAGCATTTGCCTTCCACCTACTCTGCCACTTAATCAAATCTGTGCATTTCCAAGGTTTTTAACAAGATGACAACAGCACTGCAAATCTACTTAGGGATCAACTAATAATTTTACTTTATTTAAAAAAAATTTTTTTTTAAACTTTGCTTATCCTTGTTCTCCCCACTGCCCTTCCTTGAAAGCAGGTGCGGGTGGGGTGTCACTTGACCAGGGCCACCATCACAGTCCTGCCCTAGCGCGACTCGCCCCCATCCGAGCTTGTGGGGAAGCAGCAGCAGCAGCAGCAGCAGCAGCTGCCGCCGCCGCCGCCGCCGCCGCCGCCGCCGCAGCGCGGGAGAGCTTGGGAGGTGGTAATGTGACCCCAGCTTCTACGCTGCTGGGGTCACCGGTTCAGCTCGCTCCCAGGTTGGCAGTTACTAGGCCTGTGTGAAAATCTCACAGCAGAACTCGATAGCACACCAGGTTTTAGGTTTCCCCGAGGCCGCCGCACAGCCAAGCCAGCTGTGCTGCCCCAGGCCGGAGGTGCCCTCCTCTGGGGCAGTTCACTGAAGAGCTCCTCAACCCCCCTCTACAGAGGCTCCTAGACTTGAGAAGCAGGTGGTTATTTATTAGCTATGCCCCGTTTTCCTGCAAACATATCCTCTTCACCCCACAGCAACCCCTGCTTCCCAACCAGAAAGTAGGAACAGGGAAACGATGCTGGACTTTCCAGCCCCACGTACATGGGCGAAGGGCGGGGGAGGAGGGAGGCAAAGAACCATGAAAACAGATTTGTTCCCCTAATTGTTCTCAGTTATCCTAAAAACCCAAGCAGCAGGCTTTACGACGCTGCTTCTTAGGAATGTGGAAACTGAGGCTCCAAAAGCTTAAGAAACCTGTCCAAGGACGCACAGTAAGAAGTGGCAGAGCTGAGATTCCAGCTCATGCCGGTCTGCTGTCAAAGCCATGCTCTCGGCTCTGTCCTGGAGCCTCCCTCTGAGGACACGCCACGTTGGTTGGGAAATTCCTCAAGAGCTTATACTAGTTTTGTGTGCAGCTTTCAGAGTTAGAGAAGGGCCAAGAGATTTATAAAGATTTTTCAGATTTAATGTGCTCAGCAACTTGACAATTTGGGTTGCACAATTTCTGCAGATTTCATCAGCCTGAAAGGGGAGGAAGTGGAAGGACAGAAACCAACTGTGGTGGAATGCCCGCAGTGTAGACAGTTCAGGGTCTTGGGCCCGGTCAGTCACCTCGCTTGGCACTGAGCCTGCCTGGAGGTAGCCCTGAGGCTGCTTCCCCAGGCAAGGCGGCTTTTTATGCTGTGACACAGCAGCCTGGCGAGGCGTCCCAGCCTGGTGGTGAACACATGACGTCACTGGCTGAGGCCATCCGTCGGGCGCTTTCTCAAGAATGCTGAGATCCTTTTCAAAGGTGGCAGGACAAAGACAAGGGTAGGAGAGGAATCCCCTTTAGGAGCCCTATGTTGACAGCCATATATCAATCCAGTCCGACTCGAGATTGGAACTGGCTTCTGCAGAAATTGCCTTTTCAATATTAAAGAAAGAATCGGCAAGCTTGTGTGGGCCTAAATGAATTTCCAATGGATCAGCAAGAAAAGTCAACAAAAGGTTGTGTTTCTTGTTCTAATCCCTTCACTTATTCTACCAAATGGTTGTCAGATGTTCAACCACAGTGAAAGTCAAGGAGAGCCCACACCAGAAGGCTAAGCTTTGGCTGCAGTGAGGTGTCTTAAAAACAGCACTGTTACGTAGGGTTCTGGAACTAGTTGAAAGCCCTGGAGAAGAGCCTATCCTGTGTGCTTTATAATGCCCATGAGGAAGGAGAGAGGAAGGAGGAGTAAAAGGCCTGTTCGTTGCTGGGATAAAAGTCAGTATGAAAAAATCCAGGTTCTTTCAGTAAAGCTCTGAGTTACACAGGCTTTTCTCCTTGTGTTGGAGCTGCACTGGTACCCTTCTGTGTCAGAGTTTTGGACTCTCTCCTCTAGAAGTACTACCTTCTAATAAGAAGCAGAAGTAAGAACCTTGACTCCTTATGTTCATTGAATTGCTGTTTGCAAAGAGTTTTCCACTGTTTTCCAACTCTGATCAACTGGTAGTGGTTTCACAGAGCACTGGGTCGAGAAGGCTTCTGAGATTTGTCTGGGCTTAGAAGGAAAATGGATCGACCCGCAGTGCCTGCCGTGGGACCCCATAGGGAGCAAAGGCAGCACAGAGGCCAGATAGTTGCGCCCACTGCAGGATAGAGCAGCGGTAAGCAGCAAGGGTTCAGAGTTACCTTGCTCATTCTCAAATCCCGCTACACTCTTGTGTTTTATGCAGTGGGGTTCAAACTTACACACACTCTTTTGGATAAAAAAAAATACAACCTATTTATTTTCTAAAAGGATCTAATCTTCCTTGCAAGTCCTCATCTTGCTGGAAGGATGGAATGCAGGGAAAGGGAGGGAGATGGTGGGAACTACCAGTTGCCGTTTTTTGTTTTTTTTTTGTATTTCAGTTTCTTCTCATTTAAATAGTCTCTTTGGGTGTGGGTAGGTAATTTGGCCTTTCATATTTCCTCCTCCTCTCCTTGACCTTCCACAGAGGGTACCTGGGTGTGTGGAAATGGGGGAACAGGAGGTTTTGACCTGTGGCTAAGGGGATGAGATTCAGGTTGGGGCTGCCCTGGCACTCTGGTCGCTACCACCTACATTGGCTGTGCCGCCTGGCTCCTGAGCTCCTGAGCTGCTGCCGTGGAGCTCTGTTGAGTAACCTGTTGTCCGCTCCCCTGGCATGGCGAGACCCCATGGTCTCCCTAGATTGGGCCTCTCCTTGACCCTCACTGCTGCCAGGCCTTTGAACTTCAGCCTTCTCTTCCACCTAGCCCCTGTCTGGGATGCACATCCTGCAGTCTCTGAGACAGTGTGACTGCCTCAGTTAGGATTTTGGAGCTTCAAGTAACAACACAAACTGCAATTCACACTGCCTGAAGCACTGAGAAAATGTATCTTACATAATGAGAAGTCCAATGGCAGGATGGATTCCAGGTACATTGTGTTCACTGAGCAATAGATTCTCCCTTTCCGTCCATTCTATCAAGAAGCTGCTTCACTCCTTCAAACCTTAAACACAGTCGCGTGGCTGTCAGTGGGCATCAATAGGGCTCGCTTTGCTGCTAATGACTGAGAGATTACCAAAAGCTCTTGTCAGGCAAAGGCGGCAGTGAGTTCTAGTCCTGCACTCCGGTTGGCCCTCTTTCTCTTCTTGTCTGAACAGCCGTCTTCTTCCACCGTGTGCTTTACCTTCCCAGGGCGATAAGGAGTGTGTTCCCTACATCCCTGCAGAGACTGTGCTCTAAGTCCACTGGGCTTGGCTACTGCTCTCGGAACCATAAATTCATTGGTTCATTATTTCCACAATACTATGACTCTTCACTTGTAATCTAAGGATAATAAGGTACCCAATTCATTGGATTGTCATAAGGATAAAATGAGATAATTTATATAAAGTTATTTAATATAGCATCTCACACATAGAAATACTCAATAAATATTAGCTTTTTTCAGTTCTTATAGAAAATGTTAATTTTTCCTTTAGCAAAAATAAACATTATCATTCTGAAATAGTGTTCAGATAAATGATGTTGTTCCAAATTGGAATCAAATTGTCCCATTTGAAGTGATAATTTACAAGTAAAGGTATATGAATTATATTTCATGATTCTTGTAATTCTTGAAGGGTATATAATCAGAGGTCTGTTATAAAAAGAAGTTTTGTCTGCCTAGTTCATTGCTATATTCCCAGCAACTAGAAACAATAGCTGGCACGCAATTAGGGCCCAACCTCCTGTAAGGCATCTTCTAGAGTAGAGCCAGTCTTGAAATTGTAGAGAATGCGTAAAGAAAAAAATGTAAGCCCCGGATCCGCCTTCCAAGGAGTATTGGGTCGCTTATACAGTGAGCTCTCGGAAATACATCTTCAGTGGTTTCCATCCCACCACAGGACAAAGAGGACAGCCCAATTCAGGTCAGCACTTTGTAGCATCCTCATTTGAAGAGAAAGATAATTTTGTCATTGTCTCCCTGCTCAGTCTCCTTGCTTGTGAAATGAAGCATCTTTGATCCACTTGGCACGGGTGGTAATGTTGTGCCCCTGTCACTGCCCGTCCAGATCTTAATCAGCATCTCTGCTTTGAGGTTTGTTGCATATTATCATGTACAATACATGCAAAAGGATCCCCAGCTCTCCTGCTCTGCCCCCTTCTCCCTTTTGTTCTCTAGTTCTTTGGAAGTATTTAAAAACCTAGACCTTTCAGAATGAGGCAGAATAGTTTTGGTTTTGAAATGCTCTTTTTAGGTTCTGTCTAATGTAGTAGTCACTAACCAGCCACCTGTGTCTATTTAAATTTGAATTACTCACAATGAATTATTCAGTTCCTCAGCAACACTAGCCACATTTCAAGTGCTCAGTAGCCACGTGTGGCTACTGGCTATCACATTGGACAATGCAGATTAGAGAACATTTCCATCACCATGGAACTCTGTATGATGACAGAAGCACTTTCCTAGATCCTTGATATTCGCAGCGTGAACTAGGGCCGTCAGCATCAGCTTCAGTGGAAAGTTGGTAGTGCTTCTCCAGCCGAGACCTACTGAATTGGAATCTGTGTTAAGAAGATGCTCAGATTCACGTGCCCATTGAAATATGAGAAGCACTGAGTTCACCTGGTTACCACCTGTTAAAGACTTAAAATTTAGGCTTTGAAAGCTGCTAAATTTTTACTTTTTCCTGGAATCATCTGATAGGAAAACAGTGTTTATTTTCTTTCTGCCCTCTAAAAATTCTATTTATATTCTAAGTTAACCTGTTCTAGTAAAGTCTGTAAGTTAATTTCTTGGTTTTGACAAACAACATATAATATGGGGTTATAAGACCTTAACATTTGCAACTTTTCTGTACATCTAAAATAATTCCAAAATAAAAAGTTTATTAAAATTAAAAAGTTGTCCTGGCCAGGTGGCTCAGTTGTTTGGAGCATTGTTCTGTACACCAAAAATGTTGCTGGTTCAATCCCCTGTCTGGGCACATACCTAGGTTGTAGGTTTGATCCCCCATCAGGGGTGTGTGGGAGGCAACCAACTGATGTTTCCCTCTCACATCGATGTTTCTCCCTCTCTCTCTCTCTCTCTCTCTCTCTCTCTCTCTCTCTCTCTCTCTCCTTTCCTCTGTCTCTGAAATAAAAAAAGATATCCTTGGGTGAGGACAAATAAATAAATAAATGAAATTTTTTTAAAGTTAACCTAAAGTACTTTTTACAGTAATTTTCATAGCTTCAAATTTAATGGCACATAGGCTACACTTTTGAGAACTGTTTCATAGGTCTCCACAAGAGAATTTACCAGAGGGGGTCTAAGGATGACATTTCCTGGGGGTGCCAATTTGATGTGGAGAGTCAGGCCATGGGGTTCCAAGGGTATTTGGGCAGTTTCAGAGTAACCAAGGATGCGTCCAGGGTTACTGGACTGGCAATTTAATAATATTAA
Organism: Mormoops blainvillei; assembly: GCA_004026545.1. NCBI lineage: Eukaryota > Metazoa > Chordata > Mammalia > Chiroptera > Mormoopidae > Mormoops > Mormoops blainvillei. The sequence continues at coordinate 778,430 of PVJD01000007.1, read as the reverse complement.
TAGGGTCTTCTGGTGACAAATTAATAATCTATATTGATGTACATGTATACTTTTGTGGATAAGAATTTCTAAAGAGATCCAAAAAATAACTGACAACTTTTTGTACACTTGATTTTTGTTGTAATTCTGAATCAGTCAATCATCAACTACATACCAAGAGCCGTTCAAACATCCACAAGGATGGTAGAGGTTTACCAATGAGGGTTCTTGACCTTTAGCAACCTGAAAACAATCACAACCTAGGCAAAAGTTTACAGCAAAATGAGGAGACCTACTTTGATCTCTCAAATTAGGACATCCATCATTCTTGGTATGAAAGGGTATTATGATAGTGGTAGAAAAAACCCAGGATCAACATTGCATATTTTCCTAGGGAATCAATTTTACTCAACAGTGGAGGGGGAAAGCTAAAATAAATCAACTGATAATTACATAAAATAACTATTTTCCAACTGAAATAGCATGAATATTTTATATCATAGAAGAGAAAATCTACATGAGTTTTTAAGATGCAACATAAAGTAATAAAGAAATACTATCTCTAGAGTCCTGTTTGCTCTCTCCTCAACATTAAGGTACCCTTGATGAGAGTACTTTTGGGGTGAAGATTTGAGTAGCACATCCTTGTGGTGAATTGTTTTAATTTGGTCTATTTTTTCACTTCAAGTTTCCAAAATCATTAAAGAATTGAGTTCCTCATAGTCAAATCTCCCTTATTGAACTTGTTTTTGGTAGCTGGAGACACTTAGGACCAACAGTTGTGGGAAAGAGAGTGGGTGTTGGAGAGGTTCAAGGTGAGAAGGAGGAGCCTGGTGCCCCTGGAGAGCCATGTCCTCCAATATGGCGGGGGCATCAATTTCAAAGGATTGATGGGAGGTATGGCAAGAACTGAAGGTCAAGGAGAAAGTATGAAGGGGCCAGGATGTCGTAACATGATTCATGATGTCACCTGGGCCTTCTCTGCCCCTCAGAGCTTAATAAACAATTCCCAAACGTTTACCCACACATGAAATAATTTCTAGTCTCCTCAAATTTATTTCTCATGTTTTTTCCAGTATCTTTCTCTTAGTTTGCTGTCTTCTTGGTTCTTCCTTGAGGCAGTTTCAGCGAAAAAATCCAGCAGAGCCAAGCATGTCATAGATCTCTCTCTGCTAAACATGTGAGGGTGTCCTATGAAGGGAATGTGAATGCCCACTGCTCAATTTCTGCTGCCACCCACTGACTCTTTTGTTCACACTCTGCCCCAGCTCTCAAGAAGCTCGTGTCCCTGATGTGTGGACCCATTGATCACTCAGCCATCCCTAGGAAATGAGTGTAGTTTCTTTCCCTCACTTAACATCTCTCACCTCATTCTATTGGCTTCTAATAAGGTAAGCAGGGGTAGTTAGCTGTCCCAGTTTATGTGGACCTTTCCTGGGTTTTGCACTGAAAACCCCATGTCTTGGGTGTATTCCTGAATCCCAGATCAACTGGGAGGGTTGTTGGCCCTACAGGCAAACCTTCTCCACCAGCTAGTCTGATAAACATCCTCTAGGAATCCTAGAAAATTACATTTTCTCCATCTCATTTCTACAAGGAGGTTTGGATGTTTTCTGAAAGCTATGAGAAATAGTTAAAATATGTTGAAATATCTAAAAAAATATAATGACAATTACATTTTGGAAAGATCTCTGCAAAAGAAAACTAAATGAGATACCACTTCACTAGGATGAATGACCATGATTAAAAAGGCAGTTAATAGCATGTATTGGTGAGGATGTGGAGACACTCTTGCCCACTGCTGGTGAGAACATAAAATGGTGCGGCTACCGTAGAAAAGCTTCTGGTAGTTCCTCAAAGGTTAAACATAGAATATCCTATGGTCCTGCAATCCCACTCCCAAGTACATACTCAAAAGGATTGAAAACAGCACTATTCATAGCAGCACTATTTACAACAGCCAAAAGATGGAAACAACCCTAGTACTGTCAACAGATAAATGTTTATGATAAAATGTGTTATATCCATACAATGGAATATTATCTAGCAATAAAAATGAATAAATATATGCTATAGTACCGATCCATGCTACAATGTGGATGAACCATGAAAACATGCTAAGTGAAAGGAGTTAGTGACAGAGGACCATGTATTATATGATTTTATTTATATGAAATATCCAAAACAGCCAAATCTATAGACACAGAAAGTATATTAATGGTTGCCTAGAGCTGGGGGAGATGGGAGGGTTTGCAGGTGGAGTGACAACCAAGGGGTGCAAGATTTCTTTTTGATGTAATGAAAATGTTCTAAAATCGATTGAGGTAACAGTTGCATTGTTCTGTAAATAAACTTAAAGCCATTAAATTATATACTTTAAATGGGTAAATTTTATGGTATGTGAATTATATCTCCATAAAGCTGTTAAACAAAGATCTCTAACAACATATGAAGAAAGAATTGCATAGAGATAAGGTTGGAGGAGGAAAACCCAATTACAAGGCTTTGGTGAAGCATCATAAAGATATGAATTATGGTAGTGGTTGGGCTGTAAGCATGGAGAGAAGAAAGCTAGTTTGAGGCCTATTGAGAAACTGGTGATTGGTTGGCATCTCTAGTTGGGAAGATGAAGGAGGTTTTGTCAATGGGCAGCTTATGATGCTATTCACCAAGACAGGGTGATTCAGGAGGAGGAGGAGGTTTGGAAGGTGAAAATGTTGAGTCCATTTTGGTTTGGGTTAATTTCAGGAGCCTGTGGGACAAACGAGTGACATATCAGCTTTGCCATTGTTTATAGAAATCTAGAAAAGGGGAGACATTCTAGGTTGAATAAATTTGGGACAGATAATATTATCTAGAGCTACACTAACCAAGAAGGTAGAAGTTAGTCACATGTTAACATTTACATTTAAATTGGGTAAAATTAAATAAAATTTTAAATTCAAAGAATCGGTTGCACCATCCACATTTCAAGACCTCAATAGCTGTGAGTGGCTAGTGGCTATAATATTGGACAACACAAATGCAGACCACTTCTTTTGTTGTAGAAATTTTTATTGGGTAGTACTGATCACAGGATTTTATCCACTGAAAAGACAATAGAATACAGAAAGGAAAATCCCTGGGAATTTCAACCTCTAAGAGGTAAGCCGAACGAGAGAAGTCTGGAACCTTACGAGCCAGCAGAAAAGCAAGGGAAACCCAAAGTCTCAGAAATCAAGGGAGGAAGGAGTTCCAAAAGATCATAAGGGGATAAAAATGCCACAGATACAGGAAGTGAGACAATAATTGAAAAACACCCATTGCATTTAGTAATAAGAAGATCATCTGAGACTTTGGAAAGAGTAGAGTGACGGAGCCAGACCCCAGGTCACAGTTCAAAAGTAATGGGGTTGGGGGTAGGAACTAGAGCTAATGAGTATAGATAATCTGTTAAAGAAATTTAACTATATAAATAAACATGAGAGTAACATTGTGCCTTACACGTACTACATAACAAATAGTTAAATCTGAAGAGTCCCTGACAAGGTGGCTTCTGAGTTCAGTGCTTCATGTGGACCTGAGACCTTATAGGACACAACTTGAGACCCTCACTTGGCAAAACTGCCATATACAGCCCTGCAAAATATTCATTTCTGGGTCTGGTTAACTGGAAGATTTTTTTCCTCCCATTTTTAGTAGCAATAAAATAAAATTAATTCAGCTGTTTTTTTGACTTGAAATGAAAAGGCATATCTCACTAGTAGAAAGATGAAAAGTATTTTTTTATTTCCCTCTTGTATTAAAGAAATAATTTAAGCATCTTATTTCATATTACAAAACAAATACATTCACATGCAAAGGGATTTAGAAAACTCACATAAGCAAAAAAAAGACAAAATTAAAATTATTCATGATATCTGTTTGCAGGTTTTAGCTCCAGAAAAAGAACCCTAGCTTAAACAACACAGACCAGCATTTCTTGACATAACAGGAAGTGCAGGGAAGGATTGTTTTCAGGGCTGGTTTATTCAGTGGCTCATTGATGTCATTAAAAATCCAGATTATTTTTTCTTTCTCTGATCAACCATCTTCAGTGTGGTTTTATTATCATTAATCTTGTGGCAAGATGGTGATAGCAATAGCTCAAGGTGTCACATCCAGGCATAACTATGTTGAAAGGACAGAGACTTCTTCATGTCTTAAAAGTGAGAAAATTCTCCTATGGGACTTCTCAAATCCTGTTGGCCAGAACTAGGTGACAAGCCCACTTCTTAACCAGTACTTACACAGGAAATGGCAGTCCGTTCTGGGCCTTTGGAACTGTGGGGTTGTCAGTTGCCCCTGAGACCCCTACATAAATAGGGCTTGGGAAGATATTGAAACAAAAGAAGCCAGCTAGTCTAAAGAAAAATAAGGGAAATGTATATTGGAGAGTTAATCAACAATATCCATAGTTAGAAATTTGTAGCTTTAACCTTTGATGACAACATTTTGGTAAGTGTCACTTCTTTGTATGCATGTAATAATATTGTTTATTCTGTCATTATGCATTTTTCCTTTCAGCAATACATCATGAATATCTTTCTATGTCATAAAGAATTTTCTTTACCATCATTTTAATGACTGCAGAGATTCCATTTTTTTATGAATATGGTATAATTTATTTGACAAGGAGAAATTAATAAATGTATTCAAATATGGAGAGGAATTTTTAACTTCAATATGCTATATGCTAAAATGGTACTACAAAGAAGGTCTTGCTTTATTTGAAGGTAAGTAATAAATGAGGAAGAAAACTTGCATTGACATTTATTTTAATTAATAATGTTTTAAATTAAAACATGACCATCTCATTGCTTCTTAACAAAAACTCCTATAATAACATTCATTGTGTATCAGATGAGTCCTTGATATATAAATTACTGCATTTCCACTTAATAATGTGGTAAAGATACAAATAAAGCAGTAGTCATTTCTTATGGGCTTAGGTTCTCATATATAAGCTTGTTTTACACTTATTTTGCACGTCTTGTGGGCCCGTCAGAATTATGAATAATAATATTTTATTTGCAAGACAAAGTATCTCATCTTTCTTAGAAAAGGTTGCTTTTTAGAGAAATTATTTCTTCCATGTGAACTACTTGAAAAGTAGTGAGGAAAGTTGTGCTTTCACAAGTAAAATGAAATTACTACTAAAGCATTGATTATTTAAATTAAGTTTATACTTCCCAATATTTTTAGAATATTTTTGGAAAAGAAATAATATTAGAGCCCCAATTTTGCTGTCAAAAAACCAAACTGCCCTAATTCTTCACATGATGAGTCTGCAAAGATCTCAGTGGGAAGTTACAAGGTAAAGCAAGTATTCTTCTTTTTACATTCCAAATTATGATAAATACATAGTTTTTCTTTAAGACTTGCATTTAGTGAGATACCCCATTTCCGAAAATTCCTGTCAGCTTGTTACTTCTCTTGAACTTGGTGAGAAGAGGATAGCAACATACCTCCCATGCTGGTCTTCTTAACTCTGTTCCAAGTTTATATTTGAGATAAATATCCTACCTGTAGGCTGCTTCCTATGCAGAAGTTCACTGCTAGTTTACCTTACTGACTGTTAAGTATACGGCCAACCTTTGATAATTTAGAATCAAGCATTGCTTCTTTTATATGTTTTTCATTTATGTTTGGTTAGCACTTCTAGCTCAGGAAGAAAAAGGCATATTTTGTACTATGGAGATGGAAAGGACCAACCACCAAAAACCTTAATTATTATCTCTGGTCTATAGCATAAAAAAAACACTAGAAGAAACAATAATACCATCTGTCAGCATCACTAAATTTCAATGATTATGACTCTTGAAGCTCACCAGAAAAAAATTATGCAAATTTACCTCTTATTCTTCATTATTTCTCCTCCCCAGCATAAACATTGTAAATTGTTAAGAGTCTTCTGGTGACTTGTCATATTTGGCACTAGTTTAATTGGTTTTGGCAAGTGTATTTTAGTGACTCATAAGAGAATACTTTTATTCTCTTTACCCAACAGACGCCTGGGCTAAAAGCAATGACAACAATGTCACATGGCTGTAAAATTGCAGGAATTTGCTGCTGGTGGTCCAATAAAAACAAACTTGTATGAAAAGAGAGTCATAAGAAGATAAGACTTAAAATATACACCATCATAAATGTTTAGTAGTCATAGATCTTATCTTCCATCATTTATTTAAATGCCGTATGTCGAAACTGGGATCTGCATGAGGCATCATTAGAACCACTAAAATTTTGAATCCAGTGTGTTTATACTCATAGTTAACTTGAACCAGCGTTCTCATTTTTTTTGTTCAGGAGAACCGTCTCTAACATCAGTAGAAAGTTCAGTTGATATTTTATGCATGTTTTGCTTCTCTAAAGTGTTTTTTTTTTTAAACTAATGTGTTATATTTGTGGGCCCTTAAAATTATTTCCCCATGTATCACCTGATTTGATGGCCATTACAACTACACTCGCAACTCGCCTTTGAAACCTGACAATGCCTATGTTACTAATGTCTCTGTGCCCCTTGTCTGCCACAAACTCTGCTAAGTACAGGAGAAGCAGCTCTGAACAAGTTACCGACCTCAAGGAACTTCCAGTCCAGAGGCAGAAGAGGAAAGAAACACTGTGCTTATCAAGAGCTATGATGGGAAAATCCTGTGTGCCATGCTAACGTCATAGAGACACAATTCACTGAGGTGGGGAATTCCAGCCTTCTATCTATTCCAGAACCAACAAGAATTTCAGTGTCCTGCTTTGCCTCCTCTTCCATGTTCTAGGGAGATTCTGTCTCTGCCAGGCCTGATTAGGGATTGCTGTGCCTCTAAATCAAGGGTACAGACAGGCTGAAGAGGTCTGTGGCGAGAGGAGATAATTGTTTTTCCCGAAATTAATTCCTTGACTTCACCATTATAAAGAGAATTCTCATGGTGGGCAATATAAAAAAGACACTTAAAAAAGAAGTTGAGAGTCTATACCATTACACAGGAGCTCAGATTAGCAGGTTGAGGAGGCCAACTTACTCCACTCAGAAGACATACCCACGACCATGTCCCTCTGGCCTAGGGTCCAGGCTCAGACCCAAGAGACAGAAGGGGGTGTATTTCTCTCCATCTAAGCCATTGATAGTCTGTGGCACAGGCAGGTAATCACAGTAAGCAATAGTACATTTCCTAGAGTTTGGGAACATTCAGTTTGATCTAGCACCACATCTAGGCATCAGGATAATGTCAGTGAACTCTGCAAATAGATGTACAGATTCAGTACAATCTCTATTGGACTTCCAGTTGGCTTCTTGTAGAGTAGAAATTGACAAGCTGATCTTAAAATTCATATGGAAAAGAAAATTCATATGAAAACAAATTCCATTTATAGGAAATGCCCAGAATAAGAAAATCTATAGAGATGAAGTAGATTAGTGGTTTACCCGGAGCAGGGAAAAATTGGGGGATTGGTAGGTGATAACTAAAAAAATAAGGGGTTTCTTTCTGAGATGATAAATACATCTAAAATCAATTGTGGTGATGTGTGCACAATTCTGGAAATATAATAAAATCCATTGAGTTATATACTTTAAATGGGTGAAATGTATGGTATGTGGATTGTATTTCAATAAACCTTTAAAATTATATTTTTTATGTTTTACTTAGATGAATATGTAATTCAATTCAGTAAACACTTTTCAATAGCTTTGAAAAAAAAAAAGAGAATGATTAATGTTCTCCAGAAAGAGTGCATCTAACCTATTCAACTTATTTCCCCACTAACAGTATATGAGGACATGTGTTCCCTATTCAGTTGGCAGGCACTATGATGGATATAAGAAATTTTATGTCTGGCAGCAGTTCTGAGTGGTCGAAAATAGTGCCACACTGTTTGTTAAAGTATTTTGAATGACCCTCCTATCTGTTACCTTGGGAACCACCAAATTTTTCATATTTTTCCAAAATTGATTAAGTTGACATTAATTTGAATTTGAATTCCTTTAATTAGGAGTGGGGTTGAGTATAATGCCATTTTTAAGCATTGACATTTTCTTTTACATGTCATAATTAAAATGCAAAAGATTAAAGACAAACAGAGGCTCTTAAAAGCAACAAGAGAAAGCAGTTAGTTACCTACAAGGGAACTCTCATAAGACTTTCAGTTGATTTCACGACAGAAACTTTGCAGGCCAGAAGAGATTGACAAAAAGTATTCAAACTGATAAAAAACAAGGACCTATGACCAAGATTACTCTTATTAAAGATATCATTTAGAATTGAAGGACAGATAAAGAGCTTTTAAGATAAGAAAAAGCTAAAGGAGTTCATCACCACCAAGCCAATATTATGTGAAATGCTAAAGGATCTTCTTTAAGAAAAAGAAGAAGAAGGAGAAAAGATAAAAAATATGAACAAAAATGGCAATAAGTACATATCTATCAACATTTGAATATAAAAAACAAAATAAATAAACCTAACATAAACCGATTCATAGACACAGAGAAATATTTTGATGATTGTCAGATGGGAGTGGGATTGGGGGCATGAGTGAAAAAGGTGAAGGGATTAAGAATCACAAATTGATTGTTAAAGAATAGTCATGATGCTGTAAAGTTCAGCATAGGGAATACAGTCAATAATATTCTAATAATTACATATGGTGTCAGATGGATCCTAGATTTTGGGGGGTAATCGCTTTATAAGTTATGTAATGTTGAATTACTGGGTTATACACCTGAGACTAATATAATAATGTATATTGATCTGCAATTGAAACAAATGATATACAAATGAAAAAAGACACTTTCTTTTTATTACAGTAATCTTCTCATGGTTTAAATATTAAATTAGATCATAAGAATTTAAAATGAAAAGCATCAGTTCCTAGCCCCATCTCAGCCCTATTTACCAGAAGAATGATGTTACTTCTGTACCATTTTCTGATTTTAGTTTTTTGTGTGATTCTCAGTATCTTTAGATTTACTCAGTACCTCTAAATAACATACATAAACACTTACTTTTTCATTTATGCCTTTAAGAAGCTATCTCTTGAGTTTTTGCCACTGTAAGGATTCAGCTCATTTTCTTTCCTTTCTTTATATAGTCATGTCACTATTTTTTCTCTACAAGTTGCTTTTGTAACTTGGAATAACATATCTACATATTTGTCTTTTTTTTTTGTCAATTATTAAGGTAAATATTTTAGGTTCACAGTCGTCCCTCCTGTTTTCTTCCCCTATCCACTTCCCATGTTCTGTCATCTGTGTTTGACAGCTTCCACATTATCAAGGCTGATATTATTTATTATTTATATAGTCTTCTGAAATGGTAAGTTCATCTGTGCTGTGTTAATGCTTTGCTCTAAAAGCCAAAACTCAAGGAACTCCTTATGTTAGTCTGACCATTTAAATATTGTTCACTGTAGACCCATGTAATGTGTGATATGGCTTTTTCATTTTCTTGTTTCTCCTAGAGCTTCTAATTGCTTATTTATTTTGGCATTGACTTTGTTGCCTCTTTAAATTTTTCTCCACTCTCCAAAGAATATTATCAAAGGTATAAAATCTCCTTTCCAAGATACCTCCTTTTGGACTCCTGACTCCCCACACTGATTGTTTTTCTAGATGTACTGCGTAGCTGTATTCTGGAATTTCCCTTTGTCATTCTCCTAGGTTCACTCCATCTCAGATCATGGTACTGCTCATTGCTAAGTACAACTGCTTGAAAAAGGCTGTCTGAGAGCTTAGCTTGGTCTGAAAATATCTTTGTTTTGTTGCTTGATTTATAATTAGGCTAAGTATATAATTTCCAGATAATAATATTAGAATATTTTTTGTTGTGAGTATCAGAAAACTTTGTTTAGAAAAAGAGTGGTAGAGGGTTTCTGGTAGAAATAACCAAAAGTCCAAACTTGCATTGTCTTCAGGTATGGTTTGATCCAGAGGTTCACACACTTGTATGAGCTTTGGTTCCTTGTTTTTCTTCCTTTTTTTCTTTTCATTTCACTTCATTTCTATTCCTTCTCCACCTCCTCCTCCCCCACCCCTCCCCCCTTCTTGTTCCTCTTCTTCCTCTTCCTCCTCCTCCTCTTCTTCTTCTTCTCCTTCTTCCTCTTCCTCTTCCTCTTCCTCTTCTTTAGTTACATCTGTACCTCCTGCTCCCACTTCCAAAACTGTGATCAGGAAATATCGTCTGCATTTAAAAATATATTTTTGACATTTATTGAGGTGTGTGTGCCTAATATGGTGGTTAATTTTATAAATATTTCTTGAATTTTGGAAAAAGTATATTCTTTTATAATAACAAAGAAATCACTTCTGTTTAAATTCTAGAAATACTTATTTTATATAATATTTTACAAACTCAACTTTCTTGCTTTTCCTTGACATTTATCTGGTATTTCTTTGTCCCTGTATTTGTTCTGTTTGCTCAGTCCACTGTTGTACTCCAGTGGTTGTGATGAAAATCATTTAAACCCAAACAATTGCTTGAACTATTTATGGTGTAAAATCTTTGTATACTTAAATCTAGAAGAGTCCAGTGCATAACTGCTAAAAAATATTTGTTAAAAGGATTTAATGAATAAAGTGGAACAACACATCTATTCAAAGCAGGTCATTCTGTTCTGCTTCATAGATGTTTCCGTCTACTTCTGCAGTTTTCCATTTGTTTTATTTTTTATTCCTGCTAGTTATTTAAGATAAATGTTTAATTTTTAGTGTGAATTTCTCAAGGGCAGAAATATATCATTGACCATAACTTTGCCTGCTTTTTTATCCATCCAAACTCTGACTACTTATTTACTAAAGTACGGAATACCTGTGGAAGAACGGGTTTTATTCATGATTAAATTAAAAGAATTCACAAAGTGCCCATTTTCTCAAACTCCCAGGAATGCCCAAAGACAGTCACCTAGGGGAGCCTACTTGTGCTAAAATGGGCTGGCATTACCTCAGCATGCACGGGGCCTCTCTCTCAGATAGAGGTGACAGGGACAGGAGGAGCAGCAAAGGTTCAGGGCGTTGGGGTCCATTCCTCTAGAAACATTACTAAAGCGCCTTGTGTAAATTTGCCTGCCTTGATTTATGGAACAAATCTAGTCTCACTCACTTCCCTAAGAGGAAACTTCTCTAATCAGACTTACCTTGGCAATGTTGTTCTTTTTAAGGACACAGTTCTCAACCTCTCCCAAACCCCAGTGACTTAGGCATAATTTGCATTTGTCAAATGGTGCTGATATACAAAAAGATTGGCCTGGCTGTTAATACTGGCAAAAAGAAGTCGAGTTTTTCCCAGTAGAATGAACGTTCTGCATTTAATGAAAGTAAGATTCTAAAAACTGGCTTCTATTCTACACATCTAGGTTATGTAAAAGGATACATGGCTCGGGGATATACAGGGGTGATATGCAGGGGTGAGTTATTTTATCTAGTGAAATCTTCTTTAGTGGTTCCAGTTCAGGTCTAATACCGTCACATAAATCTTATCTGAGAGAGAACCAGGACAGGTATTTCCTTCAGTCAGCCTTGTGTTTTTAGTGTAGCTAATAAGACAATTGACAATGCGGCTTAATCACAAAGATTGATGAGGTATCATAATCTTTAAATGATCATATTTCTTTTTAAAATATACTTTATTAATTATGCTATTACCGTTGTCCTAATTTTTCTCCCTTTGCCTCCCTCCACCCAGCAACCCCATTCCCTCGGGCAATTCCCCCCACCATTGTTCATGTCCACGGGTCATTTCCTATACTGTTCTTTGCACCCCCATGGTTCTTCTGTGACTGCCTACTTGTACTTCTTAATCCCCTCACCTCTTCACCCATTGCCCCACAACCTCTTCCCCTCTGACGACCATCAAAATGCTCTCTGTATCCATGATTCTGTCTCTGTTTTTGTTTGCTTAGTTTGTTTTTTAGATTCGATTGTTGATAGATTTGTATTTATTGCCATTTTATTGTTCATAGTTTCTATCTTCTTTTTCTTAAATAAGCTCCTTTAACATTTCATATAATAATGGTTTGGTGATGATGAATTCCTTTAGTTTTTTTCTTGTCTGGGAAGCTATTTGGCCTTGGATTCAAAATGATATCTTTGCTGGGTAAAGCAGCCTTGGCTTTAGGTCCCTCCTTTTCATGACTCTGAATATTTCTTGCCAGCCCCTTCTAGCCTACAAAGTTTCTTTTGAAAAAGCAACTGATAGTCTTATGCGAATTCCCCTGTAGTTTCCTCACTTCTCTTCACTCGCTGCTTTTAAGATTCTCTCTTTCTTTAACCTTTGGCATTTTAATTATGATGTATCTTGGAGTGGGCCTCTTTGCATCCATCTTATTTGGGACTCTCTGTGTCCTGGACTTGAATGTCTATTTCCTTTACCAAATTAAGGAAGTTTTCTTTTGTTATTTTTTCAAATGGATTTCCAATTTCTTGCTCTTTCTCTTCTCCTTCTGGCACCCCTATGATAGAAATCTTGGACCTCTTGAAGTTGTCCCAGAAGCTGTTTACTCTATCCTCATTTTTTGGATTCTTTTTTCTTCTTCTTGTTCTGATTGCTTGTTTTTTGCTTCCTTATGTTCCATATCACTGATTTGATTCTCATCTTCATCCACTGTACTGTTGATTCCCTGTAAATTGTTCTTAATTTCGATTGCTGTATCCTTCATTTCCGACTGGATCTTTTTTATGCTGTCGAGGTCCTCACTAAATTCCTTGAGCAACTGGTGTTCTGAAGTCTGCACCTGATAGATAGCTTATTGCCATTTCATTTAGCTCTTTTTTGGAGTGTTGATCTGTTCTTTCATTTGGACCATGTTTCTTTGTCTCCTTGTTTTGGTAGCCTCACTGTGTTTTTTCTATGTATTCGGTAGAGTTGCTTCGACTCCATGTCTTGGTAGTGTGGCCTAATGTAGTAGGTGTGCTGTAGGGTTCAGTGGCACGGCCTTACCTATCACCCAAGCTGTGTATTTGAGGTGTGCCTTCATGTGGGCTGAGTATACACTCCTCTTGTCATTGAGCTTTGGTTGCTATTGGCAGATCAATGACAGGGATTTATTCAGGCCAGTCAGCTGTAAGGATTGGCTGTGACCGCTGACCACCAACCTCTGCTCTCCATGGAGGATCAGCTGTGCAGGGGCAGGATGGTGGTGCTCTAACGTGGTCTGTAGCTGTCCACTGGGTGCACTGGCCCTGGAGTTTCCCAGGAGGTGCAAGCCAAGGTCAGTCCCACCTGTGTTTTGCCTGCGGCCATCCTGCCTGAGCTATAAAGCAATCTGAGATGGCTGCTACTTGTGCTGGGCTGGGAGATTCCCAGGTGAAGCCAAGCTATGAAACTAGGCTAGGTACTGTTATTGCTGGACCTGGGGCTCACTGAAGCCCGCTATTATTTGTTTGATAGGATTTAGGAAGTTGTGAAGCAGGAGCAACGCCAACCATTCATTTGGAAAAGTAGCTTGGATGCGCCGGTAAGTTGGGTGGGGTGGAGTCTCTGGGGATCTCCAAGGCAAGGCAAAGAGTGTTAGCCAGTTTGATGGAACCTCAGATACAACCGCTACTTGGCAGTTCTGTGGCTCTGTTGGGGGAGAGTTCAGAAAACAGAATATGGTCTCTGCCCACCTTTCTGTCCAGGAGAAAGCTGCCTCCCAGCTCTTGTCTTGATGCCAGACACTTCGGTTCCTCCCTGTATGCCACTGGTGCCTTTTGAGCTGCTACTCCAGTGCTGGAGCTCAGAGAGAGTGAGTCTGAGTAGGTGAATCCTTGTGCGGGTTCCTTAAGAGGAACTCCTTGGGGCTCCAGCAGATTCTTCCACCAACTTAATCACCACTGGTTTTTGCAGCCAGAAGTTGTGGGGACTTCTCTTCCTGGCACTGGAACCATGGGCTGGGAGGCCTGGTGTGGGGCTGGGACTGCATGTTCCTGAGATAGCCATCCTGAATTTTTATCTACCACACGTGGGTCATGGGTGAACCTGTTCTGCATCTGCGCCCCTCCTACCAGTCTGGGTGGATGTGGTTTCTTTAATTTCATAGTTGTCAGGCTTCCATTAAACTCAATATCTGATGGTTCTGAGCAATGGTTGTTCTATATGTTAGCTGTAATTTTGATGTGATTATGCGAAGAGGCCAGCCATGCCTGCCTATGCTGCCATCTTGACCATAAGTCCAATGGTCATATTTCTTAATGAACTCTCTCTGGGAACTGCTAAACGAGAGCTGATAGTTTGATAGCATCATTCTGTATTATTCTGGAGTAAGAAGAACATTGTTATGGACCTCATGCTAAGTGTGTCTATACTATGAATGAGCACCTCCATACTTGAACCTGAAATGAATCAAGACAGTTGTCCAGTACACTGAGTCTAACTGATGTGTTCCAATTTTTTCCCCTTAACCTAAATGAAATTGGAAAGTTTTCTCATATCTAAATTGTAGGCAACATAAAAAAATTGGAATAGATTTAAAGAGAAAACTTAGTTTAAAAAATCTACTTTTAGGAATTTAATTGATTAATACTTTTTTTAAAAGCTAAGTTATAAAAAGATCTTCAATCAGCATTTTTTTAATTAAAAAAAAACTCTGGGAACTACTTAAATGCCAGTTAATAAAGGGCTATAAAACATATTGTAGAATATATTGGATTTATATAGCAGCCAATTCTGTTGGATGCTATTCGCTTGTTAAAAGGAATGAGATTGATCTATGTGTGCTAACATGGGAAGTTCTTTAAGACACCTTATTATGTGAAAATAAGCCAGATGAGGCACTATAGATATTGATTATATGATCTCCTCTATGAAATAATATATATGCCTGCATGTGTGTATATTTGTGTCTGTACAATGTATATTTTGGCATATGAACAAAAGTGTTTCCTGAAAGAGCTACAAAAACTGCTAATAATAATAAGGGTAAGAATGGCCAAGCGAGGAAAAGAATATTACTCTCATTCTACCATTTTCTGTACTGCTTGAAATTTTTATTATGTACATGAATCAACTTTTAAAAGCATGCTATCAGAGATTATCTATGTGGTGAGGTTATAGAACATTAGTAAGTTTTTACAGTTTTATGCATTTAAAAAACACCAGCAAGTATTATTTTTAAAAAGCTGCAATGATAGGAATATAGTCCTAACAACAAGTAAGGTGGTTCAGTTGTTTAATTGTTTCATTAAAATAACTTAGAAATTTAAGCCTAACAGGTATGACACTTGTGCAGGAAAACATTTGAGCCCTGTGTGAAATAGGTGCTTGAATCTAGTTGAATGTGGGGAAAGTAAGTTGTTTCAAAGTGTAATAAACTAGAATTAGGGCTTTAAAAAGCAATATCAGAGAGAAATTTTTGAAAAAAATGAATGCGTAATGATTCCAGGAAAAATTCATAAAATGAATAAACTATAGACAAAATACATTTTCCAGTGGTATTTTTTGTAGCTCATATATTATTCAAAAACATTTGTTAAGCTTAAAGATTTTTTTGAAGGCATCGTTTGCCACATTTCTTAAGAAGAAACACCACCAAATGGGGACATTGAAACAAGTAATGGATGTTTTCCTTTCACGAAGCAGTTGTTTTAAGTCATTCTGCATTTCCTTCCCTCTACCTGAGAGTTTCGATTTGGTGGTTAAAATTACTTGACTCCAGCCCTGAACATTTAATTAATACACAGTGAGCGACACTCTCTTCTCTCATAAGCTCACACAGCACTACAGAGAATGCAAAGCACTCACACTCCCCTTGGACCTGTTGATTAATTGATTGATTATAAAGTAGATGGAAGTTGATTCTGGTGTATATCACTTCCATAAAATTAATGATCTCCTCAAAAGTAGTTCAGTCTACATTCAACAGGACCTGCAAAGTGATTTTCACTCAGTTTGAGGTTTTTCTCTGATTAAAAATGGACTTTTCTGTTTTCCTTGAAGTTGAATTTCAAAGTCAAGTTGCTGTAATTGCTCATAAGAAATAAGTAAGTTAGATTTGCACTTGTGACTTATGACCAACTTTAGTGCCTGATGGTAAGAGAAAAAGAGGAAGTGAGATAGATGTGCATTGGACAGGACCACTGAGCCTCTATGAAGCCAAGGATTCTGTACTTTTCTCAGAGTTCTGGGAGATTTCAAACCATTCCCTTCTTAGTAAATTATGCCTCACAGGAATGCCAAATCCCACAATATTTATTCAGATTGTTTAATATGAGTAGTCAAATTTGGGACAAAACTCCATGTTATTTCCAGGGAAAATATTTTAATAATATTTTGTAGGTGTTGACTTCTGCTTCAGATACATTTCAATAAAAGATACCCAAATATTTGCTGATGAAAATGCCTTTTCAGGTCATAGTTGAGAGTCTTCACACTGGGCCTTGAATCCACTACTATTCATATCATTGAATATTCTCTCCATAATAGCAGAGGGGCTCCTCGTTATGTTTTATGAAATTTCTGAAAAAGGTTCTCCCCTCTCCCGTTTCTTATGGGTCTCTTTGGAACCTTGTTCTTGAATTTGATCCCTCTCCTCAATGCCAGTTCAGTCTTAATTCTAGTCCAGACATATCTGAAGTACTGTTCCAGGCTTTAATCCTCCGTTGCCTATTTTGGCCATAATAAATTCACTATTACTTCAGTTTGAACCAGCTCTTGCCCAAGCCTTATTTCCATCAGCCACAAGATGTTGTGAATCTACATCCGAAGTGGGAATTTGTTTGGCCCAACTGTGCTACTTTAAAAGTCTTGAAAGTTGGTGTGTTTATTGTTTTTCAACTTTAAGGACTGCAGGCTTACTTACCTCCCATGACCTTTTGTCCCTGTGTATCCTTGTATGTAAACAGTGTTGCCGCAGCTCTCAATAGCCTTGGCAGCAGGCTAGTGAGTAATGGTTTTCAGTTGAGAGAAATATCTTTCTGAATTCATTCTGCTCCATGTCTCCTGGCCCCATAAAGGCTGTTGTTAGCAACAGTCAGACATGACCTTATTTTTCAATGAGCATCTTCAAAACAACAAATTGAAAGACAATTTGTATGCATCTTTTATTATCTTTTAGTCCTTCTTTTCGCTAAGTATAAAGACTCCCATTTTCCCACATTTTGGGAGGTATGTCTCCATAATTAGCTTTCTTTCAGAAGAAAGATATTTTTACCTTCTAGCTCAACTGGCTTTTGATCTAGATCTTTCTGTTCTCCCAAATGCCAACATCCTCATCCCAAATCCTGAGGAAAAAAGCAAAACTGGCTTGCGCTTCCAAACACCACCGTTCGGAGAGAAAAGCTTCACTGATTTCCATCCTTTGACTGCTGCGCTCCGACATCCACCTTCACAGCTGTCCAGCAGACCATGCCTGAGGCCTGGCTACACTCCAGAAGGGAAAAGAGCTGGCCCCAGGGCAAGACCTGAGGCCACCGTTGCCCAGAGAGTAATGGCCCCTTCAGGGTGGGAAGCCTTTGCACAGTCTGAATTTGGTCTCCTGGGGTGGTCCCTTCGCCCAGAAACAAACCTGGTTAAGGAGAGAAGTTCAGAATGGAGCCAATAATGCTTCTCAGCCGTTCCGTTCACAAATTCATTTTCCCAATCTAGGGAACCAGAAATTACTTGCCAGTGAGGGGGAATAGAGTTTACCACCCCAAAATATGGCTTTTTGGGATATTGATTATTTTAAGCAGGTTATTTTTAAGAAAACAAAAGACTCAAGAAGAGCCTTTCACCTCCCCCTTAGCTGCCTAAAGGAATTCAGATAGAAAAACCCACTTAAACGGAGCTATCACCTTAGCGTAACATAAACTGAGTGTGGCAGACGGAGAGAAGCTTCCCAACCGCCGTTTGTTAAACTCCCCTCTCTGTGCCCTGTTTCTAGGTGGCCCGGAACGCCCAGCAAGAATTTGTTTACCACACATTTGCTGTTTGTCCTCTGCCAACGAATTGGCTTCTGGCCCTTCAAAGTCCAAACCACTACCCCTCTTTCTCCTTAGGGCAAGATGGCATATGCGCCTCAACTAACCTATCTGTCCTCAGGTATCATATTCTTATGGAGCCTCCACATGTGCATATATAATAAATTTGTCAATGTGATTATTAGAACTTGGAGTTGAAGAAAAATTATTTTCACCTCCCTCACATTAATCTATTAAAGACCAGGGATTATAAACCTCCTACAACCCTGGCTGGTGTGACCCAGTTGGTTGGAGCATCGTTCCATATCCGAAAGGTCGTGGTTTGATTGCTGGTCAGGGCACATACCTAGGCTGTAGGTTGGTTCCCAGATTCAGGTGCATATGATTCCTGGTCTGGGTGAGTGTGGGAAGCAACTGATGGATGTTTCCCTTACATCGATGTTTCTCTCTCTCCCTTCCTCTCTCTCTAAAAGCAATGAAAAAGAATGTCCTTGGCTGAGGATTAAAAAAAACACTTTAAAAAACCCAAAACCCTCACACAGATCAACTACTACCTTGTTTTGTTAACATAATTTTTCTTAAAAAATTTTTGAATTTGAATGCCTTTCCAGTTGGCCTTAGAGCCTGCCTGCTCCCTGCCTAGCTGCCCATGTTTTCTGAGTTCACGACCCCACGCGCTTAGCCAGAGTGTCCTGAGGACCTCCTGCGCTCTCAGCTCATTGCTCGGGGCTGTGGAGATACCTTGAACAGGGGAGGTAAAGGCTGCAAGCTCCTCCCTAGAAAGTTTCCGTGGGACTTAGGATCTCTCAAGAAGAAAAAGCATTTAATGTATAAGTGGCAAAGTTAAGGGAGTTTCAACAAAAGGATTGACACTGGTCAACAGAGCTGAAGGAAGTATCTTTATACACCGAGGAAGGGATTATTGAAGGGTGGCAGGAGTTTGTGAGCAATCAGAAAGGCAATCAAAGATTCATGAGCCAAGATGTAAATGTACAGGCAAGCCCTTGGTGGTAGGAGCAGGAATGCCTTGCCAGAGTGGAGGGTCTGTGTGAAGGAGCAGTGGGAAATCTCATCTAACTCCGGGAGTTGCAGATTCCTGTCATACTGACCATGGTTTTTATCTTCTGTCTCTTTTTAATCCTCTCGTAGTCAACATTTAGAGGGCATGCTTCATCTAACTGCATTGCCCAAGCTGCCTCTTCTTCAAACCGCATCAGCCAAACCAAGGCTTTGGGCTTATTTCTCGATTATGTTTTCCATTAGAATCCTCTTAATTTTCACACCTAAGAGTGAAACCCAAGGATCTTCCACGGCCATGCCACAGGCACATGAAAGACTTCATCCTAGAGCCTGAACCATGTACTGAACCTGCCCAAGGCCAAGTCCAGTAGCAGAGACCAGGTAAATGAAAATGAATTATCTAGAATAATCAAGTTAAGTTTACTTTGTTATCATTATCATATAATATGCACTGAATTTCTACAGCAGGGTAGTTTATTTCTGTGATCTATTATAACAGTAAACCAGTGCTGTTAGCCACATTTATTTCAGGTATCATTACTCTTCAGGTGAATTGTTGGAATGCTTAGCCACCAATAAGAAAACACATTATTCACTCCCTTAACCTCTAAGCTAATTTATTTATTGACAATCGTGAGGTTCTTTTGAAAAACAGTGGTAGTCTCTAGTTGTTAGAGGTCTCTGTTCCTTCCCCATTACAACCTCATCACCAGCACTATGTTCAAATGAAACAAGTCTCAGACCAAATTCTGCCACAGGCACACAAACGTGGATTGCTAGGTAAGCGTAAAAATAGTCATTCACCTTCTTTCTCATGTTCTCTTGCTCTTTCAGGTATGCTGACAAGCCCCTTGCAGGAAATACTCATTTTGATGTGGTCATAACAAAATTTGACATTAGGATCAGGCAACAGAGGTGATTACCCTCCATCAGGTGGGGACCACAGGACAGAATTCTATCTCAAGTGTGTCATTCCAAAGGGGTTGGGCTGCTGAGTTTGCCAGACCAAGGGAGGAGGTGCCAGCAGAAATCTTAGCCAAACACGTGCCTTAACACCATTCATTTCTCTAGTGAAAACTTACTTCTGACACTCCCTATGGGCGGAGCAGATGGAGAAAGGACTATTTGAAGCCCTGGCCTTCCTTCCTTCTGGAGCCTAAATTCCTGATTAGAGTTCTTTTGTTTGTTTGTTTGTTTGTTTGTTTGTTTTTTCTTAACCCACAGATATCTAATCACCCTAAGGCATAGATAATAGTAAAATGTAAACATTGTTATCATATGGTTTGCCTAGATTTTTAGGTCCTCCTCCCTTTCATCCCCAACATCTATATGAAAACTGTCTCTGGTAAAAGTATAGCCTGAGTCAAACCGCATGCTTGCTATGTTCATGCAGCTACCATACAAACCCCCAAGGGCCTCCTAACTCCACTATAATCCCAGAGAAATTGCTACTATTAGATTTCTCCTATAGAGAAATACAAGAGCCACCACCGTTGGAATCCAAATCCAAATTCAAATGATTGAATTCACAGAGACCCAGGGCAGGCTACTTGTATCCCTATGCAGTAGATGCTGTGAGGCAGTGCTCAGACTCCCCGCCGCCACCCCCTGCCGCCCAATTCAGGAGTAAAAGAGTAGGAGTTCTGCTGGAGGGGAGCCTCACTTAGCCCCCTCTGGGAATTGCCCAGGCTGAAGTCAGCTACTTCATCCGAAGTTACACTCCAAGGTTGCTAGTTTGGGGGGAAATTTACATGTAAATATTGAGAAATACTGGAGGATAAAGGTCTGGCCCCCAGGGGACCTCTGAAGGTCCCTCTCAGCTCCTGAACTCCCAACTTTTCTCTCCACCCCATCCCTTTGCCCACAGGTCCCAAATAAGCCTCCCATACATTATTCTCCATCTCAGAGTCTTGTTCTTTTGGAATAATTTACTCTAAAAGCCATAGGTTTGCAAGGGTGCCCATACATCCTTGCAGTACGCGTAGCATACGCAGATGAGAAAAGGCACTGTAAGCGTTCTAAAATGGAGGGACCTAACATGCAGCTGCAAACAGGCTCCATATGATCTGCACTAGCTACTCTGGGGGCGCCTGCATTCTGCTTTAGGACCCTTTTTTCTAAGATTTAATCACTTATTCAATTGTTCAAAAGATCATCTTTAAGCACTATGTTTTAAATTTAGTTTTTATTTGTATTGAAGTTACACGTGCATCTAGCTCAAAGAATGAAATAATTCTACCAAGTATATTTGACAGAGGCTGCCAGTTGCACACCGGCATCAGCTCTTGCCTTCTTTAATAATGGGACTTCTGAATTTTAGCTGAGCACATGGCCAACAGCTAATCATTATATTTCCCAGCCTCCCTTGCAGCTTAGTAAGGCCATGTGCCCACCCTCTGCCCAATAGGTGTGTGCCACTTCTGGAGTGTGTTCTGCCAATGTATATGCATGTGTTCCCATGACCCATTCCCCCTTCACACTGGTTGGGATGGCAAGAACTAGAATGGCTGCCTTGGCCCTAGATATGGAAGCCAGATTTTCAGGGTCATAAAGTTGCCCTTTCAACCCAGATTCCTTCTCTCTGGACTATGTCAAACAAGAGAAATATATGCGTTTACTGACCTCACTTAAACCTCAGTATTTGGGATCTTTTGTCACAGCACCTTAGCCTGTACTTTCATCCATATATCTCAAAAAAAAAAAAAAATCTTCCCCATTCTCTTTTTTTTTTTTCCCAGAAGCAATCATAATATGTTTAAGTAACAGACTTCTCCCTGATATTTCATATTTAGTCATTGTCTGTTGAGTTTCCAATTTGGAAGATGCATATGCCACTCCTCCTTCACTGTCACCCTCACCATTCCCCTGCACATTTGCTATCCACCTCTTTACTCATCAAAAATAGTTATGTTTTAATTTCAAATCGATAGACATTTAGTATTTATATAATTATGACAACGCAAACTATATGAAACGGACCTCTGCAATGTACTGTGGAAGCTTTTCTTTTCTTAAATAATATTTTGTTTTTCCTTGGGGATAATATTGAGATAGTTATTTTTTCATTTTTGTAGATTCCCATTGACTTACATTTATTCAAACCCAAACATGCCCCCAGTTGTATGATCTCCTCTCAATATGTTCAAACACACTTGGAAAGCAATCAGTTTCATCTCTTTGAAGGAATATTCTCAGAGCTTTGTGACCAGCTCCATCTAGAGCGGTGCTCACTACATCTGATGTGTGTGTTTGATCTGCCAGCTTTAACTGCACATCAGTACCAGTTCTATAACTTTGGATTGCTCTGCAAGTCAGTCTCTTCAATGGGCCCAAGGGCTGTTGTGGCTACCTGACATAGCATGTCTCCTTCAGAGTGTTTCATTTGCAAGTGTTCTGGGTGGATGCTTTCTCCTGAGAATATTGGCAACCTTCTACACAATGTAGAAATTGGATATCTCCAAGCGGGGTGTATATCTTCCTTCTTTGAGTTCAGAAAGCTCTTCCTACATTAGGGAGAAAAATGAATGTCAATTAGCAGCCTTCTAAAAAACTACTAACTTAAGGTATTACTGTTTAATTGCTCCAATTTGATATTGTTCAAGCGGCACCATTGCACATGGATACTAGCCAACTTCAATTTGACAGAATCCCCAAATATTTGGGGTATGGCACTAACACATAACCTTTTGGTCTTTGTCCAAGTACAGGTTTAAGCATAACTCTCACCGAGAATGCCTGGAATCTAAACAACCAAGTTTAGAGCTTAAACAGAGCCCCTTCCTCAATGTCCTTCTACTGCCAACACAGCCAGAGCCCCCCTTCCCCACCGCCAGGGAGCTCTGGAAAGACAACTCACCTTGGCATATTTTATTTTGAGATTAAACCGTGCAGAGAGGCTGGGAAAAAACTTAAAGGACAACACATGGTCAACAATTGTCAGGCTCATTCCTTTTCCAGTTATCTTTCCTAAATTCCTGTGTGATTTTGGATGCTTGAACAACCAATGTGGCCTGATGAAAGATTATCAGCTGAGAGTAGCCAAGTGAGGGAGAGTGAAGATAACTATTTCCACCAGTGGCCAAAGTGAAATTAAAGCACTCACTGTAGCTCTCTCTCTCTCTCTCTCTCTTTCTTTCTCTCTCTCTCTCTCTCTCTCTCTCTCTCACACACACACACACACACACACACACACACACACACACACACCCCCCAGCAATGCAAAACTCAATGCTTGATAATTTCCCTCTGGCAATTGATATTTTAAAATTGGGGGAAGGAAATTCTTATGAGTGAATTCCAGTTGTTTATGAAGGCATTTCTGAATGGAAGTATTTTTTGAAATTTGTGTTTTTGATTTGCATTGAGCACCACACATTTATGAACATCTTCTATAGAACCTGTGTCAGGTGCTGGTTGCTACATACACAAATGACTAATGACAAGGCAGGTGAGATACATTAAATAGTCAGTGGAGGATGGGGAGTAGAGAAGTGGGGACTCACTCACACCACAGATAGAAAGGGTAGAATGTATACCAGTTAAAACAAGGAGGCAAGCAACTGTGCACGGGGACAGCACGGATGTGGGTAGCACAGGTGGCGAGGGACCTGACATGTGTCTGGCACAGTCAGAGAGCAACAAGTTTGACTAGGACACAGGATTCAGGTATAGGAATAATAAAAGACCACTGCAAAGGGATAAACTGATCCTAAATTGTGGTGAAGCTGAAATGCCAACTTAAGGGATTTGGACATTTTGAAGGTATTGGGAAACCACAGAAGGTTTCTGTTGTCGTTAGGGGTGTGGGGTTGGCTCAGGAGGGGAAGAAATGTGATACACACCATCACTGCTTGGGGATGACTCATCTGACCATGATGTGTGACAGATCGGAGTGGGGAGGGGGTGAGGCTTGGCAGGAAGCGACTGAGGTAAACTCGGGGTGAGGAAGTGAGAGCCTGGCCTAAAGCTACCAGTAATTAGGCACCCAGTCTGTAACTTGTGCTCCTGGCAGTGTGAGCCTCACCACTTCACCCCTTATTTCAGGCAACTTTCACAGCGCCCTGTGGAGTAGGCATCTGGCTCCATCTTACAGATCAGAAAACTAACTCGGACAGGTCCAAGGTCACAAAATGGGCAAATGACACAGGTGGACTTTGAGCTCATTTTTTTCTTATGTCAAAGTGCATGTTCTTTCTACCATTGCACGTCAACCTCTTGTTTTCAATAATGATTGATCACAGCAATGACAGAGGACAAGGAAGGAGACTCTACTTAGGACTGGATTCTCCTTGCAACCTTAGTGTCCTTATGTTGTACCATGATTTTGTGAGTAACTCAATACCTTCTGATTTTTCACTTGGGGTTTGCAGAGTAAAACCCATTCAGTGCTGTAAGAGACTCCCTGAGAGCCAAGTCTTGTGATCACCGTGAGATGGAAAGTGAGTAGAGAAACATGTTTCAGGTTTGTGGGAAATTGTGAAGGACAAGACAGAAATCATAAAGGCACAATTGAATTACACTATGTCGTGGCCCCTGGGATCACAGCTGTTTTCCAGGCCTACAATCACTCTCATTAGGAAATTCAAACCGCGAAGCTCCGGGGCTGCAGCCTTGCACTGCTCCGGCCACGTGGTGACAGGAAACCCTGTGTTTGTACAGGTGGGAGAGTGAACAGCCTTGCAAAGTGGGTGGCTGGGAGCCCTGCCCAGAGCACAGGTGGGCTCAGAGGAGAAGCAAACCCAGGAAGAGGTTGTGCGTTCTGGTGCTATCAGCTCCCCTCTGCAGAGGGAACGGTGGCCAGTGGGCCTCTCCACGTTGGTGGGTCATTTCCCAGCCAGAGTCAACTCCTGGTGGTGGGCTTGCCCTGCCCCACGTGATGCAGAGGGATTTGGTCCTGGCACAAGGTCAGGTCCCTTTTCTGAGCAGTCCTGAAAGATCACCTACAACATGATACCTCTGGACACAGCTAAGAACAACCTGAACCAAATATACTTTTTGAGAACATATCTAGGAATATTGCAGATTTCAAAAAAGATATTTTCTTAAAAGCAAAGGAACTAAGCAGCACAAAGTTCAGGAGAGTAGTCGCCCCGGGTCTGGGAGGCACGAGACCACCTAGATGGCCTCCCCCATGTCAGGGCTCTGGTTTCGGAGCCGGGAGGTTCATAGGTGTTGATAGAATTATTAAAAACAAACACATCTACATATAAACCATAGAGGGGCTTGCATGGACCAATGACACGAGTACGTCAAGAAGCTAAGACCACAGTTAATCCGTTTCTGTTCACCTGAGATGCAAAAAGAGCTAGAAGTCAAAAGAAGACATGTTGCCAGGACCCTGCCAAGGCGCCCTGTGCTGGGGCACCTGACTCACTCTTACCTTGCTGAACGCCTGGGTGGGCAGCCTGGTGGCCTAGCACCTGCCACCTGCTTTCTGCTTTTTTGTCATTCAGGGACCCTAGTGCCCACTGGTACCCACGAGTGCCCACAATGCAGAGAGGGCACAGTGTTTGATTAAAAGACCCTGAAATGAGCAACGATAGAAAAATTCATTTAAAATGAACATCAAGAATGGTAATAATACCAAGCTATATTGGAAACTTAGATGTCAATGATTATTTCTTCCATTGAAGGACACTTAATCTCAAAGAGAAAGTCAAAAAATATGGTTTTTTTGCACTTGCCCACAACTAAACAGCTTTGTAATCTCAAGAAGTTAATTCCCTTTTCGGGAACCTGAATAATTTGAGTTTACCTTTTACAGTCTCCTCCCCGACCCTCCTCTCTCTGTATCTGACCTGGAAGGTCCTTCCCTCCCTGAAAGAACACAAAGTGCTATGAGTCTGGGCCAGCTGGTCTCAAAGGGGCCTTCTGGCTCTGTTGTCCCTGCTGCTGTGTGGGTCATGGGAGACACAAGGCTGCTGTCGTCTCCTCCAGCTGAGGTCATCCAATGCCGGGGATTATCACTTCCTATGAACTGTTTCTCTTTTTGAGGTTAGAAAATTAATCTTAACCTTTGCATACCTTGAATGTTGGAAACACTGAACTAGAGTCATTGAAAACCAGAGAAGAAATAAAAAGGCAGAGCCATTAAGATGAACTGGTACTCATGGCAGTCCGAGAAAAGCTAGGTGGCCACCATTAAAGCAAAAACAACGTATTTCCAAAGGTGTCCTCTAAACTTTTCTTGTAACTAAGTTCATAAAATTAAAATGTACCGCTGCCGAGATGGGCACCATTCATGGTGTTACTGAGGAACAAGCTCTCTCAACAAAAATGTACTGAGAAATATCTATGTGCCAGGAAGCATGTCAGGCCCCAGGGATGAAGAAATAGCCAACCCAGGCACTATCATCCCTGCCCTGGAGGAGCTTTTCCAGGGAAAACAAGAAACAATGGCATCTAAGTAAATACACATTATAACCCCAGAAGTGATAGGTATTTTGAAGGAATGCTTCAACATATGTAGAGGGGTGACATCATAGACATGGTGGTCACAGAAGGGTTCTCTGGTGTGGACCTAAGTGAAGGAGAGAGGTAGCTGAGTGATCATGTCACAGGTGAACTTTCTCAAAGGAGAGAAGGTGAGGTCAGTGGCTGATTCCTGGGGCAGCAGCAGTTGTGTGCCTGGCACCGGAGTCGGAGCCTGCCATATGATTTGCAGGGCCCAATGCAAAATGCAAATAAAATGAAAATGCAGGGTCCCTTGTTCAAACACTATTAAAATTTTCAAAATGGCAACAGCAGGGCACTGAACCAGGTGAGACCCTTCTAAACTCAGCGCCTGGGCAACCACACAGGTGGCAGCAGCCTGGCTGGCTGAGAGGTAGGAAACAAGGTCTGACAAATACTTACAGCTAATCATGGATGCCCTTGTAAGCCATTGTAGAGACTTCAGATTTTACCCCAAGTGCACTAGGAAGCCATCAGCAGGTTTTGAGTAAGGAAGTGTCTTGGCCTGAAATGCTTCTAAGAGGATCTCTGACTCTTATGTGGGGATGAGCCTGGGGAAACCAGAAGTGACAGGAGGGAGGTCAGTGAGAGGGAGGTCAGTGAGAGGTCAGAAGTGACAGGAGGGAATGAAGACGGCACCTTAGAAGTGACTCCTCCAGCCAGGCTGTTCAGTCTCCCTAGCTCAGGCTGCAGACATTGTAGAGCAGACAAGCCACCTCTACTGTGTAATTTCTAAGTTCTTGATGCACAGAGTCCATAAACAGAATCGAATGGCTGTTGTTTTATGCTACTAAGTTTGAGATAATTGGTTGTGCAGCAATAGATAAGAGTAATAATTTTGCCTTGGACTGGCTTGATGGTGTAAATGAATTTAAGATCACATGTCTAATAGGAATGAACAATGTGTGCCATGGAAATAGATTAACAAATCAATCCCTCATTTGATATCAATCCTGGACAAGTTTTCTAGAAATGTTACTGTATTCTCTTAAATCTTATCATTTAAATGACAAGTGACTGAAATGAGTTTCTTGGACCAAACGATCAATACATCTTTCTATATAAAATTTAAAGAAAGTCTATCTGGCTTACGTGAGATGACTGAAGTTTCCTCTTAACACTAAGTCTATGCTCTGTCATCTGTAAAGTCATTTGAAATTACATGGCTGGTGGTAGCAATTTTAAATGAAAATGCTAACATAAAAATAAAATGTCTTTCAAAGCGAATGGCAGCAAACGCTATCTGAGATTATCTGAGATCAATAATTCAGGCAGGTAGCACTGATTCAGGCAGAAACCCAAACAGTGTTCCAATTAGGAAACAAAAGGAAGCAGGTATTTATGAGAAAGGGAAGGAGAACAATTACATCAGTAAAAGGAAGGCAGTTTATTGGTGCCGATACCATAACACAGTGAAGTCAATTCTAAATAATGATTATAATTATCAGTCTGATAGTCATAAATCCAGTAGTCATAATATCTGCTTTCTTGTCTTCCTTGCAAACAGTTATTTGGGGTACAATGTTGCTTTAGTCCCAGTTCAAAGGTTATTTTGCCCTGTTTTAACATCATAAAGATTTGAGGCATAAGATATTCAAGGCAGTTCCTCTAGAATGGCAGCTCTGGCTTCATTTTAAAGTTGTGCCATTTATATTAATTTTGCCAAAAGCATTTGAGTAACTTCAATTTTTTTCAAGAGTAATATGTTTTAGACTATATTTCATATGCAAGAATCCTTGGTCAAATTTATATCTATTCAGATACCCAAACCATATCCAAATTACATTTGAACATTTCTTTAAGGGCCGTATGTATTACTTAATTGCTTTTGGCAAGCATGATACCCTATAAAGACTTCCTCTTTTTTTTTTAACGATATGGCTTTCCTCTGAAAACCTCCTTTAGCTAAAAATACATTGTACTAAAAATAAAGTGGTTGCACCATCTACATTCAGTTTTCTGTAGCATTTTGTAAAATTTCACAACCATAGAGAGTGAGCTCTTAAACTTGATTTCAGGGTGCCTGGAACAAGAATTTAGTATGAAGACAAGAGGACACTGCCCTGTGCCAGGGAGCCAGATGACACACTCAGCTCTTTCAGCTTGCAGTATGGGACAAAACAGCATGGGACTTCTGGGGGATTATAATTCTTGAGGAGCAATTTTTGAGGGAAAAGCTGAGGCCTTTTGAACAGAGCTTTAAAAATATATGGGGCAGAATAAGAAGAAAGGAGATGTGTAATAGGAAGGAAGGGAGGGAGGGAGGGAGGGAGGGAGGGGAAAAGAAAGAGAAAGAGGGAAAGAAAGGAAAGGAAAGGAAAGGAAAGGAAAGGAAAGGAAAGGAAAGGAAAGGAAAGGAAAGGAAAGGAAAGGAAAGGAAAGGAAAGGAAAGGAAAAAGAAAAGAAAAGAAAAGAAAGAAAAGAAAAGAAAAGAAAGAAAAAAGAAAAAAGAAAAAAAAAAGGAAAGTAGAAGCAGCATTTGGCAGGAGCTGCAAATGAGGATAGAGAAGGGGAAAAAGTGAGAGCAGAGCAGTGGGTAGTCGTGAATAACACCAAAAGCTCTGAATATTCTTGTCACCAACATGACTATTCTCACAAATCCCAGGGTAAAGGCTGTATGGTTCTCCTGGCAACCCTTCTGCCTCAAGGATCCTATTTATTGCATAAATCCATGTTTGTGGTGCTGTGTCATACCCATGAACTCCAGATTCCTTTTGTGTGCGTGCAGGAAGAGTTGTGGCAAAAACCCACATGAAAGACTTGGGTTGCTGCAGCGATAAATCTTCTGGAAGATTAAATAGCCCTGATGACTTCCATGCTGCCATCTGAACTGTGGTCATTTTGAAGGTTAACTCTTTACTTGTTTTAATTGGTGTGGCTAGCATTGTTTGTCTTGTTAGATTAAAAATAAAACAAGGGAAACCCACCTCACCACGATAAAGCTTATGGCTTGATAAAGCTTATGGCTGAAGGTCTGCTGTGAGCTTGTCAGGAATGACCGATCAAGCTACTTGAAGCCAGAGGCTCCAGTAAATGTAAACATTTGATAATGCTTGTTTTTGTTTAATTTAGTGAAGCAAGGCCAAACAGTCAAAACTACTGCCATGCATAACGCAGGCAGCTTCTATAAAAACAGGATTGTCCTCAAGATTCCAGGAAAGTCTATGTAATTGTGCTGTTTCTAGACAGATCAGAGGTTTTCCTTCCAATGAGAAATTCGTATACAACTTTAAATCAAGTCCGGCTCAGTTGAAAAATGTCTGGAGAATTGTTACCACATTTTATACGTGTTTCTATTCCCGCCATAGTAAGCACTTAGTAGGCTCAGGTTCCTCAGAAACCACTCTCTGAGATGAGGATTTGTGGGTGGGATTTGATAAGGCAGTGCTCTTAGGAGACCAGTCAGGAGGTAGGCAGCAGGACAGGAAGGGGAGGGAGCTAAGCCAGGGCATTATCTCAGGCAAGTCTGTGAGGTGGCGGTGGCTTCAGCTTGATCTTGCAGGGAACTGGAATAGGTTTCCCACCTCAGAGTTGTACCAACCAGCTATAAAGGAGCCGGGATCTCCTCCTCTGCAAGCATAGAGACCTGGGAAATGAGATTAATGAGAATTCTCTAGTGTGAATATGATTTGGGTGAAACTTAAGATTTGGAGAAGGATTTGTGAGCTTATTTATTGCCAGTGGCCATATATATTCAGATATGGTAAAGAGTGAGTGAGTTTGTAGGTTCCTATTAGATATCAATGGTTCCAAAATGCCTAAACACTCCCCTATTGCTCCTCTCTCCTTAACCTTTAAGTTGTGGAGTTCTCTGTCAGACAGGACTGAGAAGTTTGGACAGGCCCTAATTATCCCAGAAAATGATGCTCCTTACATTTTCAGTTGTTATCATTTTCCAACACAACAATCCTCCCCTCTCTGGTGCAAGGAAATAAGGAAGAGTGAATGGAATCCAATCTGTATTATACAGCAGGAGTCCCCATGCCCTGGCCCACAGATCAGTACTGGTCCACGGCCTGTTAGGAACAGGGCTTCAAGGGAAGCTCGCCTGAGCTCCACTGCCTCCTGTCTTTGCGCCCCCCCATCCCCACCCCCACCCTCACACCCACCCTTGTCTGCGGAAAAACTGGTCCTTGGTGCCAAGAAGGTTGGGGACTGCTGTTCTACGATGAGGTTTTCATTCATTCAGCTACCTACTCAGCAAACATTTACTGTGTGCCCTCCGTGGTCTAGCCATCATGCTAAGTTTTGGTATCCAAAGCAACAAAAGATATAGTCTGTAAATGGGTCGACGTCCTGGGAACAAAGGCAGGGAAGAAGGAAGGGAATCATAAGAGGTAAGTAGGAACCACCTGGGAGAACTTTTGGTAAATTATGCCACGTGCAATGAATCATCATTGTTCACATTTCCTGGGGCTCTGTGTTTTTAAAAATATTATCAGCATCCTAAATTTCCCTTCACTCCATTATAGGAGAGTCAGAGACCACAAGATGCAAACATAGACATCTCCCCCTCCAGCTCCAAATCAAAAGTAAGCTACCCTTTAAGGTCAGGGATTTTACAGGATGTAGATGATTATATTCTTTTAGGTCTATTGTCTGCTTTTCTTGGCCTCTCCCTGAATCATTTTAGCTCTTGGGCACATGACATTCACATAAAACAGAAAGAAAATAGGCCAATTTTTTAAATAATGAGTAGTATTTTAGGAATCTTCCTTCTAATATCAGTTATTGTATATAAGTTTTTATTATCAGCATAGACATTCTTAAACTTCTTATTTGGCTACATCTTGGGGCTTCATTTTTGATACACAAAAGAAATATTTTTGTAATCATAGGTGCAATTATTAAAAGGAGAGATAAAGCTCTAAGAACGATATACCAATTCAGAGCCTCTACTTGGGTTCAGCATTGAGGAAATGTCAACTCTCTCAAGCTGCCTATCTCTCTAGAAATCTAATTGCCTGATTGGTGTAAATGTTAACTTTTTTTTTATGACTTTAAATATTCTGGTTCAGACTAACACCTACCTTATCTCCTGGAGAGGCCTGAACTATGTTTTTTTACCACCCCAAACCCAGGACGTGCTACTGTTGCTCAGTGGGTTTCACACGGGAACACGTGGTTCACTGGAGAGACACCAGTGTGCCATGGTTCTCAGGTTTACTCACAGTGAGTTGTCTCTTAATGGTCCTCAGACAGAAGAGTTCCATTTCTTGGATGGTGTTGGTACAAGAGAATGATCACAAATGGGCCTCAAGCAAAAGATGATTGTAAGAATGAATACTAGTTCAAACTTATCACACTCAGCCATGAAGAGCAGTGTTATTTCCATAGTCTAGAAGAAATAACAAGCAATGTAATAAAACAATATCAATAAATTATGCATTTAAAAAATTCAAGCTGAAATATTTTACACACCATTTAAGAATATGTAACTTAAAACGCTCCTCCACAATTCACAATTTACTAACTGTATGATTCTGAGCAAATCATCTAATCTCCTTTATGTAAAATACAAATATAACATAAATTTAATATAACATGCAAAATGGGAATAATAATAATATTATGGGTTGAATTGTGCCCCCCCCAAATATGTTGATGTCCTAACTCTTGATCCTTGTGAATGTGACCTATTTAGAAATAGGGGTCCTTGCAGATGTAATGATGTTAGGATGAGATATTCAGGGTGGCGCCTAATCCAACAGACTGGTATTCTTACAGGAAGAAGGGAAGAGACACAGGGACAGATACACAAAGAGACCAACATGTAAAGACAGAAGCAGAGGTTAGATGCATCCACAAGCCAAACCAAAAGCCACCAAGGATTGCTGGTAACACCTGAAGCTAGGAGAGGGTCGTGGAACAGATTTATCCCTAGAGCCTTCAAAGGGAACATGGCTCTGCTAATACCTTGATTTCAGACTTCTAACTTCCCAAAGTGTCAGAGAATAAATTCCTGTTATTTTAAGCCACTTGTTTGTGGTACTTTGTTATGGAAGTCCTAGAAAATGAATACAAATAACATTTGTCCTGCCTTTCTTAAGGGAAATTGTGTATGGATGCCCTTTGTAGGCTTTGTAGGTTATTAGAACATTTACTTTTGCAAGAAAGCAGAAAGCTCAATCCAAATGACCAGTAAAAAAAGGACATTTACTGAGTCAAGAGGCAGGTAAATCCAGGCAAATAATTCTACCTCTTAGCTTGTCTTTCCAGAATAATTCATCTTAGTCTAAGAATTCCTGTGGTCGCTGCTTGCAGTGCTAGACATAGCCTCTCAGGTTAAAATCCAGATGAAAAGAGAGGCTGCCTTCCCTGTAGCTTCCAAAGAAGTTTGAAGTTGTACTCATTCAAGTCATGTGACCATCTCTTAATCAATCACAGTAGACATGGAATTTGATGCCCCAATTGGGTGAGCTGGGTCACATACGCCACTCCTGGAGCAGGTGTTGAGTCCCTCTCCAGCCATATGCACTAAGCTTGGGACAGCAGTTCCTAGAAAGAAATTTAAATCATCACTAGAAGAAAAGAAAGTAAATGTCTCATGTCTTCCTCCAGCTTCTGTCCTATTTCTTTGCTCCTTTTCGGCAAAATGGTTCAAAAGAATTGTCTATTGTCATGACCTCTGCCTCTTATCCACCATGTGGGCTCTGGTTCCATCACTCCACAGACAGGCACCTCCAAGGCCACCAATGACCTCCAGTGAACTCCAGGAGACAAAGGCAGATGAAAGTCTTCTCTAGTTCACAACTTCTCAGCAGAACCACTCCCTACTCATTAAAAATGTCACCTCACCCCATCTCCAGTCACAGTTCCCTCTGCCTCCCTTGCTGGCCCCTCACTGTCTGTAAGACTCTGGCATGGAGGGGGCCACCATCTCTTAGCTACCTTCTTTCCCGAGGCTTTCAGTAGAGGGAGCACTACTGCACGGAGCAAAGCCAGGAGCTGGGCTAATGGGAGTGAAGAGGAAATACAGCCCAAGCAGAGAGGAAGGAGGGAGAACATTCCGGCTTCTCTCTGCTTGTTGCCTTCCCATCTCTAACAAGTGTCTCACGTCCCCCAAACCCAGTAGGGAACTATTTGATAAGGGAGCTTTTGGGAAATTAAGTTTACAGGGATCAGCCTTCAGTGAAATGGAATAAAGAGGGAAAGAATGTGAAATAGGACTGAAAGTAGTTAGGCAGATGAGTAGCACAGGATCTGGTGTGCTATAAATGAGAGCATCATTCCCATAACCAGGACCACCCTCAGATGTTACATTAACCTAGAGTACCTTGTTTTTTGTGTGCTTTCAGTGAATATTGCTTTTGCTGAATGTTATGGATGCTTAAGGACTTTTTAAACTGAATTTTATGATTGGGGTGTGGGTGAAGCATCTATGTTTTCCTAGATTATGTATATTCATCCTATGTATACATTTATACACATGGTAGATAATGTAGGAGGTGGAAAGGAAATGTTCACATGGATATTACACTGAAAAAGTGGTAATTCTCTGTGTCCTAGAGTAAGTATTCTTATGACTGAGAAAAAAATAATGTTAATTATATTATGATTAATATTAAATTTTTTAATATTAAAAATAATGTTGAAAGGGACCAATCCATGTAAAGGATGCACTAATTATAATAATATTAAGAGGGGTTAATCCATATAAAAAGAATTAATGTAAAACAAAAAAATCAAATATAAACTTGACTGTTAATCAGATACAAATTAAGATATTACATTTTAAGCCTAAAGCTTATTAATTCTAATTTAAAGCCAGATGTCAGTCTCCCATAAAAATTATCTATTTTCCATACCAACTAATATTTAGTTCTACACAACCACCTTGAGTATTTTGACTAACTACAAGACTTATAATTTCAAATCGAATTATCCAGAATAAGTGGGTAGATTTAACTGGTCAATTGCTAAATTTTCAATCAACTCTGAACTAGGTAGACACAGAAACATGTGCTTTGCGTGCTCTTATGGGCCTGTGGCCATGCCTTGGCTGAAGGAAAGAGTTGCTCCCTGGCTGCCAAGATAAAAAGGGAAACACATGTTACGCTGTCCTCATGGTCTGGTAAAAGGAGGAGGTCTAATTCAAGAGCAGAGAAACACTTTCCTGGAATGACATCTCAAAATCAAATTTGTCACAAAGATCCAGATATAAAGGGTATTTGAGCAACATCACAGATATCTTTAATAGCAAAAAAAATTCAGAAGCATTTATGTAGGTTAATCTTATAAAGTATAGAGAGTCTGCCATCCTGCTGTGAGCAATACCAAATAAGACCAAGGAACAACATAGAACATTTCTATGGGGTTTTTGTTGTCTTGACATAAAAAATTTTAAGTCCTAACTTGGTAAAGAGATAGGCTTTGAAGATGGAGAGGAGAAGCTAGTACGTCTTACGGAACATGTTTCCACAAATAGAAATGGTCTCCAACAGGTTTAGCCAGGGGTTGCTGAACTGCCACACCTTCTTCCCAGTCACTGCCAGGTTGTCAGAGAGTGAGGAGTCTGTGGTTGCCTGGGTGGAAAGATTCCTATGCCGTAGATTTTGTATGTGTGGATTTTCAGGTTGTCGCTTTGTCAGAAAATTTAAACAAATTGGTTTACCTCCCCCATTCCTGCCCCTGGGGTGGAGAGCCG
Source organism: Mormoops blainvillei (assembly GCA_004026545.1). Lineage (NCBI taxonomy): Eukaryota > Metazoa > Chordata > Mammalia > Chiroptera > Mormoopidae > Mormoops > Mormoops blainvillei. The sequence continues at coordinate 743,451 of PVJD01000007.1, read as the reverse complement.
TCCAACTTCCACAAAGACGTGGGCTTGCAAACATCCATTTGCTCATTTTTTCACTCATTCAAGTAATTGAGATTGTTGACAAAATATTTATGAATTAGGATAGGCCAAGTGAAGGGAAAACTGGTAGAAATAGAGGTCAAAGGGCTAGTCAAATATGCTCAGCCGTATAAAGCACAATAAGAACTTAACTTGAATAGTATTTCTTAAGAGTGATGTGATATCTGACTTAACACTTTACAAGAATCATTGACTACTGCAGGGAAATAGATGTAAAGGGCCAGGAGTGGAAGCCAGCAGACCAATAGGAATATTGCAGGAATCCAGACAAGGGTTGGAGTGCTTGGAGCAGTGTAGCAGGGTAGGATCCGGACCACCCTGTGAAGTACATAGACAGGATTTGCAGTAGAATAGAGTATGGGGTATGAAAGGAAGAGCAAGATCAAGAAAAATGCCCAGGTTTTTGCACAGTCCTAGGTGAAAGAGCTAATATTTGCTGAAATGGGAAGATTGGTGGGAGAGGAAGGATGGTTCAGGGTGGTAGGAAGGGTTCTATTTCAAACATAGAAATGAGGCATGTCAATGGAAAGCTGACCCACCTTTCCTCAAAGAATAACTTTTCATTTCTTTAGGTGCCTCAGAGTTCAGTACTCTAGAACATGAAAGAGATAACTTTGCCTACACTTTGCAGGACAAGTATTTTACACTGCTTACTGTTATGGGACAAATTGTGTCCTACCTAAAATTCATAAGTTGAAGCCCTAACCCTCAGTACCTCAGAATGTGATGATATTTGGAGATACGGTTTTTAAAGAGGTCATGAAATTAAAATGAATTTAGTAGAGCGGGTCATAATCCAAGACAAGCAGGAAGAGGAGAGTAGGAAAAACACTTGCACAGAAGGAAGACCAAGTGAGGACACAAGGAAGACCACCATCTACAAGCCGAAGAGAGGAGCCTCAGAAGAGACCAATCCTGCTGACACCTTGATCTCAGACTTGTAGTTTCTGAAAGTGCAAGAAAACAAATTTGTCGTTTAAGCCACCCATTCTTTGATACTTGGTTATGGTAGCTCTACATTCACCTTGCCATTAGAAAAAAAAAAAAACAAACTGTATTTTTTACTATATAATACCGTTTTAAGAAAAATAGTAGTCTGTGGTAATTAAACACTTGTCTCCTCTTAAAACAAACAAACAAATAAAATTGACCTGCTCATTGGAATTACTTACATTTTCCATCTGACTGCTAAAGCCCCTGTGCTAGCAACTTTCACTTACATAGAGCATATCCCCCTCAACACTTGTCCAACTGATTCATTGTTTCTCATCATAACTACTAGATTATATTATTAAAAACTATGACATCAGCCTATTAAGTCATCATATAGATTTACATTTGACATGAAGGAGAGCTAGGACATATTTTATACTACTCAAACTCAGAATCTGATTTTTGTTATTCTGATCCACATGCTTCTACTGATGGTATCACCACACAGGCTTTGACAGTGTTTGTATTCTGGGATCTTCTGAGCTCTTGTAGCTTACTTACTATGACATCAGATTAATAGTGAGAAACATTTAAACCACCTTCTCAGTAAGGAAAAACTGAGTATAGAAAAGGTCTGGGTGGCTCTCTCTATGCAGCATGGCTGTACCTTTCCCCACCCCCATGTTCCCCCTGGGATGTGCTCTCCCCATATCTCTTTTTTTCTGGAGCATACCTGTGCTTCTCTTCCCTCTTTCACCTCTCAGCTCGGGCATCTCTCTCTCTTTCTCTGTCCTTCCCCCTCTCTCTCTCTTTCTCTCACTCTCTTCCTCCTCCACACACCCCCGCCCCCCCGCACCCCCACCTAAGCTCCAAGGACCCTTCTTTTGCCTCTGTAACTCACTTCCCAAACCCATTTCTTCTATGGTTCACTTCTACCTGTGTGACTTTTTAAATAAACCTTCTCTTATTATAGAAAGAAGAAAGAAAAAGAAGGAAAGAAAGAAAGAAAGAAAGAAAGAAAGAAAGAAAGAAAGAAAGAAAGAAAGAAAGAAAGAAAGAAAGGAAGGAAGGAAGGAAGGAAGGAAGGAAGGAAGGAAGGAAGGAAGGAAGGAAGGAAGGAAGGAAGGAAAAAAGAAAGGTCTGTAGGAAACTCAAAGCCACGAAGAGAAGCTAAACGGAGTTTCATACAAAATATTAGATGGAAACACCTGCAGCCCAGGGACATGGAGATGGTGACTCATGTGCGATTAAGGAAAATATGATGCGATCCCTGTGAGTCCATCTTGATGAAGAAATACATGCTCTTTCATTAGAGTAAATACTTATTAAATATCCAGATCCATGGCAAGATTATACCAACTTTGGAGGCATAAAATCTTCACTGAGTGCCATTTTCAAAATTATCATTAATAACCATTTGTATTGTCCTGAGGATCTATAGAGGAAACAGCTGTCAGATTTCAACTATGAAACAATAAATCTCACTCTGGATCCCTATCATGAGCCACTGTGTCCCCAAGTCATTATTCTTTTGTGGCTTATGTGGCTGTCTCCTGTTAAGATTTAATTTACTTCCATTTTTTTAAAGAGCAGTTTATTTTCAGAATTAAATGGGTTTCTGTTTGTTTTTGAGAGTTTTAAGTAAGATGCCGACCTTCTTACTTAAGACTATTTATTCCAGGACTGTCTATTAAATCAAGGATGGGATTGCTAGGCATGGGGTAGTCACAGCTTGTTTTAAACTATTAAATTGTTTATTAATGTGACCAGCAAGAAAGCTGCTCCCAACAAAACAGCCGAATTGAAGCCCATGAATCCTTTGCTCCACCAAATAAGTTTTATGAACCGATGACACTCCAACTTTGTTTCAGGTTCATTAACACTTGTGTTATTTCTACATATAAAATTAGTTAGACTTAGGAATGTGAGCATTCAGAAATATTTCAAGTAGGAATTGATGTTTTTTCAACCCAGTCTATTGGTTAATTATTAATAACCTCAAATCTGATCTCTTGATGGGAGAGGACAGTAAAAGCCTCCTTGCACTTCTCTGCCAATGAGCAGTGTTACTCTGTTTACACATGATTACACATGGATTTGGACAAGTGTTTTCTTCTCTGACTCCTTCTCTTCTGATTCCTAGCCTAGTTTTTCAGTTTAGATTATTTGTAGAACGTTAGCAGAAACATTGCCCAAGTTAGTAAGGTTTACAAGACTGTTTGCCCAGAATGCCTCCAACCTGACATGTTTCAGTACAATTATTTCTGTGGTTATGGTGTCTTAACTCCAAGAAGGCACAGCAATGAAAAGCAGCTACTAATTTCAAATTGTTATTGAAAGATGTTATAGGTGAGTTCATAAAAATCAAATGGTAACCTGTAGTTGCTAACCAGGAAGAAAATAAGATGTATTCTTAAAAAAAAAGATGGGACTATATCAAACTAAAAAGTTTTTATTCAGTGAAGGAAACTATCAACAAAACAAAAAGACAACTCACTGAATGGGAGACTGTATTCACCAATTATACATTGGATAAGGGGTGAATATCCAAAATTTATAAAGAACTTAAAAACTCAACACCAAAAGACCAAACAATACAAGTAAAAATCGGTAAAGGATCTAAATAGACACTACTCAAAAGAGGACACACACATGACCAATAGACATATGAAAAGATGCTAATGTCACTAATCATCAGAGAAATGCAAATTAATACCACAATGAGATATCACCTCACACCTGTCAGAATGTCCATTATTTCGCTGATATTTCTGGCCAAGATGGAGGCATAGGTAGGCATGCTTTTCTTCCTTGCACAACCAAAAGAAGGACAACAACAAATTTATAAACAGAAAACAATCGGAACTGCCAGAAAATCAAACTGTATGGAAGTCCAGCAACCAAGGAGTGAAAGAAGAAACATTCATTCAGACTGGCAGGAGAGGTGGAGATGGGCAGCTGGGTGGAGAGGTTGCACAGCTAGGCGACAGGTCGGAAGGGAAGGTGGCAGCTGGCAGACCAGGAGGTCTCACATTCATGTGCAGGTAAGCTGGGAGGAACAACTGGGGAGTGAGACAGACCACACAACCCAGGGTTACAGTGGAGGAAACTAAAGCCTCAAAACCTCTGGTGGTAAAAAACCTGTGAGGGCTGCAGTGGTGGGAGAGACTCCCAGCTTCACAGGAGAGTTCACTGGAGAGACCCATGGGATCCTAGAAAGTATACAGACCTACCCATCTGGGAATCAGCACCAAAAGGACCCAATTTGCTGTGGGTAGAGGGGGATGTGACTGAAAGTGGGTGAGAGCCAAGTAAACAGCATTGTTCCCTCTCTGACTCCTCCCCCACATATGGCACCATGATGAAGTGATATGAGTTGCCCCACCCAAGGGAGTACCTAAGGCTCCGCCTGTTACAACATAATAGCTGTTTCAAGACAAAGAAATATGGCCCAAATGAAAGAACAGATCAAAACTCCAGAAAAAGAACTAAGTGACAAGGAGATAGCCAACCTATGAGATGTAGAGTTCAAAACACTGGTAATCAGGATGCTCACAGAAATGACTGAGTATGGTCGCAAAAGAGAGGAAGAAGTGAAGGCTACACAAAATGAAATAAATAAAAATATACAGGGAACCAACAATGAAGAGAAGGAAATCAGACTTCAGATTGATTTGGAACAGAAGGAAGAAATAAAGATTCAACTGGAACAGAATGAAGAAACAAGAATTCAAAACAATGAGGAAAGGAACCTCTGGGACAACTTTAAGCATTCCCACATATGAATCATAGGGGTGCCAGAAGGAGAAGAGGAAGAGCAAGAAATTGAGAACTTATTTGAAAAATTAGTGAAGGGAAATTTCCCCAATCTTACCAAGGCAACAGACTTCCAGGAAGTCCAGGAAGCTCAGAGGGTCTGAAAGAAGTTGGGCCCAAGGAGGAACACAGCGAGACACAACATAATCAAATTACCCAAGATTAAAGATAAGGAGAGAATTTTAAAGAAGCTAGAGAAAAGGAGAGAATTACCTACAAAGGAGTTCCCATAAGAGTATCAGCTGATTTCTCAAAAGAAACCTTACAGGCAAGAAGAGGCTGGAGAGAAGTAATCAAAGTCATGAAGGGCAAGGACCTACATCCAAGATTACTCTATCCAGGAAAGCTATTATTTGGAGTGGAAGGACAGATAGTGTGCTTCCCAGATAAGGTAAAGTTAAAGGAGTTCATCATCACCAAGCCCTTATAATATGAAATATTAAAGGGACTTATGTAAGAAAAAGAAGAAAATCAAAACTATGAACAGTAAAATGACAACAAACTCTCAGCTATCAACAACTAAACCTAAAAGGAAAACAAAAACAAAAACACCTAAGCAAACACTGGGATAGGAACAGAATCACAGAAACAGAGATTACATGGGGGGTTAACAGCAGGGAGGGGGAATGTGGGAGAAGAGGGGGAATGTGGGAGAAAAGGGGAAATGATACAGGGACTAAGAAGCATAAATGGTAGGCACAAAATAGACAGGGGCAGGTTAAGAATAGTATAGGAAATGGAGGAACCAAAGAACCTATTTGTATGACCCATGGACCTGAAGTAAGGTAGGGGTGTGGACGGTGGTGGGAGGGGGGTGCAGGGTAGAGGTGAAGAAAGGGGAGAAAAAATGGGACAACTGTAATAGCATAACCAATAAAATTTACTTGAAAAACAGAATGTTCATCATTAATAAATCAACAAACAACAAGTATTGGTGAACACATGGAGAAAAGAGAGCCTTCATGCATTGTTGGTGGGAATGCAGCCTGGTACAGTCACTGTGGAAAGCAATATGGAGTTACCTCAAAAATAAAATATGGAACTGCCTTATGACCCATTGATTCCACTTCTGGAATAATATCTGAAGAAACCCAAAGCACTGATTCAAAAGAATATATGCACACCTATGTTCATTGCAGTGTTATTTAAAATAGCCAAGGTTTGGAAACAGCTGAAATGGCCATCAGTAGATGAGTGAGTGAAAAGCTGTGGTACGTTTACACAATGGAATTCTAGGTGGCCATAAAAAACAAAGAAATCTTACCTTTTGTGACAGCATGAATGGACCTGGAGAGTATTATGCTAAGTAAATAAATCAGTCAGAGAAAGACAAGTGCCATATGATTTCACCTACATGTGGAATCTAATAAACAAAATAAACTAACAAAATAGAAACAGACTCATAGATACAGAGAACAGACTGACAATTATCAGAGGGGAGGGGTTAGAGGGATGGGTGAAAAAGATGAAGGGATTAAGCAAAGCAAAGGAAAACAAAACAAAACTCATAGACACATACAACAGATTACTAGAGGGAAAGAGAGGGGGAGGGAGGTAGATGAGGTAAAGGGGGATAAATGGTGATGGAAGGAAACTTGAGGTAGTGAATACACAAAATAATATACAGATGATGTATTACAGAATTATATACCTGAAACTTATATAATTTTATTAACTAATGTACCCCAATAAACTCAATTAAAAATATATGCTTTAAAGCCAGTTATCATTTCAATTTTTAATATTTGAGGCATACTGGAGAAGTGAAGTAAGGAAAGTGCATGTCTCCAGTGGCGATAAGAAAAAAGTAAACATTTTTCTTTGTTGGAGAAGTGCCAAGTTTTATTTTCCAAGGAACTCTAAGACCTGAAAAATTAGAATTGATAGGATGTGCTTAATAAAAATAACAGAAAAATACTTAGCTAGGAAATTCCAGTTAGTAGGATAGTTTTACTCAAAATTGCAAAGTATGTGGATTTTGTCTTTGATGAACCCTCACCTCCCTGTCCCTTCCAAATGTGGACAATTACAATGTCCACAAAAAATGTGTGCAGACCTGGGTGCTATGAATTGTTCTAACCAAGAATCCACAATCTAAGATGGCAAGCTTGCATTCTACCAAAAAGATCACACTTGAGGCTTTTATAAATATCATTGTGAATGTTGAAAATGGGATATTGCAGGTAAAAGTAGTGTGACCTGTTGACTGTCATGATAAATGCTATAAATAAGCTCTAAATGTTTAATTTAAAGGTGTTGAAGATGCATGGATTAGCTAAAATATTTTTTGTTGTTTGAACAACATTCACCCCGTGAATGTAAGCTTGTAAGAATGAATAAGCCTCTTGCCTGTGTGTGCCCTTTGCCACAGTGCCCACACTTGATTCCCGAACAGTCCTGTGTCACGTCATCGGTTAAGAGTTCCAATGAGTAAACTAATAAGGTTAACGGAATCCTGCTTTGAATGTTGTCACATTTTTCTCAAGTGAGCCTTTCTTGTAATGTAGCATCCAAGCACCTAAGAGGGTAACAATCTGGGATTTTGTGGCATTTATGGAACAGGTGGTCCGAAGTGTGTGGGACCTGCTTGCCTCGGAATGCGTGCTTGCTAAATGTTTGTAAGGTAACAGAATTTGGTGAGACTTAGTTTTATTATAACCTGATAGAGAGGTTGTAGGTAAATCACTAATCCCTACCCACATAAAACTTCTGTCTCAGCAGCTACTGTCCTAGACTAAGTGAGTCCTAAGTGTGGTACATTGTCGAATTGGCTTAGGTCATTCTGGAAAACAGGCCCACACTAGTTCATTGTCTTCTTTTCCTAGTGGTCTTCCTTTTATCCTCTCTCTTAATCCACACAGATCTGCCATGGATCCTGTGCCCTGTGCTATCTCTGGTCTGGTAGTCTTCTCTCCTATGCCTTCTCCCGTCACTCACAAACTGTTAACTTATTGTTAAGGCTCAGTTGCTTACAGTTTCCAAGAGGATTTCTATTTTAAGCCCAAGAAATAATAAAAAAATTTCAGCCATCAGGAAGAGAGTAAGGGAGTCTTTTAGGGTCAGTTGCCACCCACCAACTTTAACATATGAAGGCCAGCCCCTGGCAGTGCTATGCAGTTCATGGGAGGGGCAAGTGGAGACAGGACAGCTCTGGGCAAATCTGGGAATGGAGTGCCATGTGTTTTCTGATTTTTCCATTCTGCACTTGCTTTGTCCTCACTCAGGAGGCCAGGCTCTGAACTTTTTCCAAACTTCTACTGTAAAACCACCCTTTACTGTCCATTTCCTTAGCATCCAGCATTTTGACAAATCATCAGTCAAGGATATCAGCGAAGCTTGTGGGTTCATGTATTATTATAAAATGACTTATATTATCATCACCAGAGCCTTTCATGCTCCAGACCCAGTGAGGGAATCAACGAGGGAAATGTTAGGGATCAGAATAGTCCAGTGAGAAGGTAATTTTAAGTAGAGATCTTTGCCAGTGCCCCAAATTGTAAACCACATGCCTATCAACTTCAGCTTCACAGGTTGCTGGTTACCATGGTGACATTTTATTTATGAAAAAAAACTAAACTTTCTAAGGATGTTTTGCTTTCATTCCTCTTGTTTTCTAGATTGGTGTGTTATTATTCATTATCATTTTTAGGATAATGACAATAATGCAATGAATGAACATTTTGCCTTTCTCTTAGGTGTGTCAAGTACTTTCTATAATAGAATATATGTGTATAGTATTAGAATATTTCCATTAAGTTAATGTGAGATGAGCTGGTAGATATTTTTATTTTTATTTTGCAGGCAAAGATACTATAGCAGACGCTGTTGGTGACCTGCTGGCTCCGTACCACTTCAGTGCTGGCGTGCCCAGTTCCAGCTGCCAGGGGCTTCATCTCTCTGCTGAGGACAGGCAAGCCCATGGCTCCCCACTCACAGCAGGTGGAAGTGCTAAGGGGAATCAGTCACCCTGCTCTCACAACCTTTACAATGAGTGGTTGCAGTTGGAATATAAATACCCCAGCTCCCCCTACCCTCATCAGCGTTATAGCTTTGCACTGGTCCATCTTTGCAGTGAGTCCTATACCATGCCCCACAGTCCCTACACAGAATTAAACTCCAGCTTAATTCCAGGGGTTGCAGGCTTAATCATATGCCCTTAACTGGATGCCATCTCTTCTCTTCCTTCCTGCTCCACTCTGCTCTGAATTTCTTATACCAGTGGTGTGCTGGTACACTGGTGCTCAAAACATAAAGAAAACAAACAAGCAAAAAAAAACCCTGCCATGATGCACAGTACTTACTGATTTCCAAGGCATAAATACCATTCCAAGCTCTTGACGTGACATCGCTGAACTAAGAAGAGACGTGAACAGTAGTGTGCCCGGGCAGTGCTGCACACCACTCCCTGTGTCTCCTAAGGAAACTGCTTGCACTCAAGTCGGTTTCCGGGTTCACTTCTGGGGTCACACAAACTGAGACAGAAAAAAATCCAGAGTAACTAGGTAATTTCCTTAGGTGTGGACAATTGGCCAGTGGCTGAAGGAATGCCTTATTATTACCTAACAAATTAGATGGTAAGATGTGATATTATTATGTTAGTTATTGATATTTAGATTTTCATTTATTTGTCAAGTAGTAATGCATTAAATACAGATATTTTATACAGAAAAGCAGATAATAAATCCTATATTGCAACATTCTGTCATATTCTTCCAAAAGGTCTGATTTCTCTCCATTTATTCTACTTGCTGTGTCAGTTTCACTAGCCCTGGACTCTTTGCTTATGTATTTAGTGAAATTAACTTTGCACAGTAAGATCAAGAACCTTAATATATTCATAGTATTTTTCAGTAGAACAGAAATAAATTAATCAGTCTTGGGCTTTTCCTAAAAGAAAAAAAAGTTGCTAAAACACATTTAAAACCTCATAACTTTTGAGACCACTGCCTTGAAGTCACTTCTTTAAAAGAAATTTTTGCCACTGCTGAGAAATTCCAAGCAGTTACTTCTCCTTTGCAATGTGGGCTCTACATTGCCAAGTGCACAAAGCCTAATCTATAGGAATTGCCCTCCAATGTGCAAAATGAAAGGATTCCAGCTATCAGAAACATTCCATCTTGGCCTCCTACAAAAATGGGTCAGTGTGCCAAATATGATATGTGATATGATTCGGATGCTAAGAGAAACTTGGATGACTGATTCATACATGGTTTGTAGGACTTCTGACAGTCTGCTCTTAAGAATTGTTCCAGGCTCCCCTGGCAGAACCAAGTGTGAGTGTCACAGGTTAACAGTAAATAATCATTTCCTTCAGCTCTACTGACCCTATATACAGATTTTTAACTTCTCCTTAACTATGTTTCTATTTATGGCTCTCTCAATATCCTCTTCTATTTAAACTTTCATTTTTTATTTCAAAGATTGTAGCTAAATTGCTCATTTTCCACCTGAGACTGTATAAAGCATTTCACGATTCTGAATGCAGTAATTTCTATACGACTTTGTGACACAGAAGTAGGTACCGGGTCTAATTACGCAAATTAAGAGTGAATAAATTAGGCTATTATCAAACTGTTTAGGCCTAGAAAGGGTTATGGTCATTTAGTTCACCCAAGAAAAATTTATTAAATGCCTACTTTGTGTTGGGAACTGGACATGCTAAGAGTAGCATGTAATCACTCTTACTGATTTCAGAGAAGTTAATACCTTACTGGTTTAGTTTGTTATCTTGGTCAATATTTTGCTTGTGTCTCCCTGATAACATCTTTAGTAACATGTCTTGTATTTATTGATTTATGTACTTACCCTACCTCCTTCATTAGATTTTAAGCATTTTCAAGACAAATGCTTGGTTTTAAACATATACCATTTATCTAAGTGCCTAGTAGATACTAGAGAAATATTGTTAAACTGAAATGAATTGCGAGTGAATGCCTTTTTTTTTCCTTCTAAGATCTGAGCTTGGGCTTGCGACAGAATTTAGGACTCATGACTTCACATTCTCATCTGCTTTACCCTCTATTTATAACATAATTTGTGTTGTAAATGCTTTTTGTGTCTAAAGAGTTTATTATTAATGGGATGACTCTCCTGCTTAATATGGCAACATGTAGGAATGTCTATTTGGATAAAAATTTTTTAAAGTGTTAGACTTTCTTCTGACTCAGCAGGTTGATTCTTTCACTGGCTCCTATAAATGTGGCCCAAAATTGTGGGTGGCAAATACACAGCCTGTGGACCACATGTGTTCTCTCGGCCATATTCAAAACAGAAAGCTCTTGAATTCCAGATGTAACCCAGGCTTCTGGTACAACTTGCCTAAGAAAAGCCATGCCTAAGAGATTCTGAGCCAGTAATGAGGCTGGTCCCTGAAAAATGCTTTGCCCGCCCTTACCCCCCTCACAGTCTATAGACTTCAACCGGTTCTCAAGCTTCAGTCTGTTTTTAATTGAGTACTTGGGAATCCACAACAAATCTTTACACACATTTTTCTATTTCCTACTCTTTTCTCCAACTCAGTTCTGTCAGCTTTTGTTCTGGTGCCTTCTTCTCTTTACTCCAGTCCTCTCATCTCCTCCTCCATTTCCCTGTCCCACCCTCACTGAAACATTAAATCCAACAGCTTAGCTGGGCCACATTGACTTAACTTTTCCATAGCTTTGCATCAAAGATATATAATGCTGTGATATGAATTAAATTGGAGTGTATAAAATGAATACCACAAGGACAAGATTAAAGCCTATCCACTTTGTGGATGATGCGTATGTTGCATTTGTGCTGTCAATTGCTCCTCCCGTCCCTGTGGTGTGTGGTACATCGCTACTCTATACTGGAACTTCAACCACTGAGCCTGTACACAATTCAAGAATCCTTCCCAACACTGAGTTTCAGGTATCTACTACCTTCAGTCAGAGTTGGCCCACAATTTGAAATCTTTACTTTTGAAAAATATCTTCTTTTGAATTCCTGTTTTTGTTGGATGGGAAGAACAAGTCTTTAAAGGAGAGTTTTCTTCAAGGATGATTTCTAGGCCTGAGCAGCATGAGCACCTCTGGGAAACTGTCAGAGAGATGAATCTTCTGGCTCCAACCTAAACCTAGAGGGTCAGAAACTCTGGGAATAGGGCCCAGGAGTCTCTATTTTTTATTGTGGCAAAATATACATAATATAAATTTGCCCTTTTAGCTATTTCTATAATACACAATTCATTGGTGTTAAGTACATTAACATTGTTGTGCAACCATTACCACTACCTATTTCCAGAACTTTTTCATCTTCCCAAATAGAAACTCTGTACCCATTAAACAATAACCCCCCACTTCTCCCATCCCTCTCTCAAGTCCCTGATAAACCCTATTCTACTTTCTGTCTCTATGAATTTGCCTATTCTAGGTACCTCATATAAATGAAATCAGACAATATTTGCCATTCTGTGTCTGGCTTATTTCACTTAGCATAATGTTCTCAAGGCTCATCTATGTTGTGGCATGTACCCAAATTTCATTCTTCTTTATAGTTGAATAATATTCCATTGTGTGTATACACCACATTTTGTTTATCCATTGATCTGTTGACCATTTTGGTTGTTTCTATATTTTAGCTATTGTGAACAATACAGCTGTTAATATTGGTGTACGGTATGTGTTTGAGTTTCTGCTTTCAATTCTTGTGAGTATATATTAATTACTGGGTCATGTGGCAATCCTATGTTAACTCTGTCAGGAACTGCCAAACCGTTTCCCACTGTGGCTGCACCATTTTACATTCCCACCAACAAAGTACAAGAGTTCCAATTTCTCCACTTCCTTACGAACATTTATTTTCCTTATTTTTTTAAATAATAGCCATCGTAACGGGTGTGAATTGATATCTCCCTGTGGTTTTGATTAACATTTCCCTGATGATTAGTGATCTTGAGCATCTTTCCTGTGCTTATTGACCATTTGTATGTCTTCTTTGGAGAAATGTCTATTCAAGTCCTTTGTCCATTTTTGAACTGGGTTGTTAATTTTTTGTTGTTGAGTTTTAGGAGTTCTCAGTATCATCTGGATATTAATTACTTATCAGATAATGTGATCTGCAAAATTTTCTCCCGTGTTGTGGGTTATCTTTTTACTCTCCTGATTGCGTCCTTTGATGCACAAAAGTTTTTAATTTTCATGAAGTTCTACCTTTTCTTTCCTGTGCTTTTCGTGTCATGTCTAAGGAGCCATTACCAAATCCAATGTTATAAAGCTTTCCCCCAATTTCTTTTAAGATTTTCATAGTTTTAGTTTCTATGTTTAGGTTCTTGTTTCATTTTGAATTAATTTTTGTAAGTGGTGCAAGGAGAGGGCGCAGCTTCACTCTCCTGCATGTGGATATGCAGCTTTCCTAACACCCTTTGTTGTAAGAGGCTGTCCTTTTCCCCCTTGGCACCCTTGGAGCAATCTGTTTTAACTAGGACTCTCGATAACTCTAACTCACCTTCAAGTTTGAGAACCACTGCTCTGTGTATCCTATCCTTTATCTTACACTTAACCAACTTCAGACTAGGACAGTCATAATCAAATAGCCTTCCTGATACACAGGGGCATTTTATCTTGAAATTACAACTTGTCTCACTTTAATACCTGATGTGAATCCTAAACAATAAGAGTGCTCATATCAAAAAGGAAAATGTTACCAACTTACATCCATTCTTGTTATAACCAGTAAGTGATCCACCGAATGTCTTATTGCCCTTTTAGAATTAACCACAAAAAAGAAAAAGACCCATGACATTTGGTGAATTAGGCTCTAGAAATCAAGTTTTCAAACAGATACTCTTAAAAAGGTTTATAGACACTCTTTGAAACATTTTAGCAGACTTGATCTTAAACTTGTTTATGGTAAGCAATGTTCATATCAAGTTTAGTGTAATGAGTTAAGAAGACTAAAATTTTAAAAGCTCTGCTGACTTATGTATTAAAGCCTGATTTGAACCATGCTAAATTGGTGCTTAGCTTTCATGTATTAATGAAAAAAAGAGTCTAACACATCATAAATAAATCTACTTGTATAGTTAAAAACCAGCTTTTATACAGCCAAGCTAAATCAGCCACATCTAAGTGTGGCAACAATATGAATGTCCAAGCTTGGTAGCAATACCCAGAAATTTATCATCAACATAGCCCTGGAAAAGAAACAGTTACATCAAAGCTGCCAAACATTTCGGAATTTGGTGACACAGATTGATTTCTACTTGTTATGTAGATATCCAGGTTTATTTAACTGACAAATTAGGCTTTATTTTTTAGTTAACTATATCTTTCAATGGTCGGTCATCATCCAATCTTGAAATAAATGTTAGTTGATTAAAGTAGTAAAGGTTAAAATGTTTAAAGCACATGCTGTAGATCTCAAAAATCAAGTCAATATGTGTAAAGGGAAGAATTATTAGAGGATTTATGAAATCTGGCCTGAACAAATTAATTCATCAGTTTAGCCAAAAGTCTGTCAATGAATTCAAGAACCTTTTCAAAAAGGGAAACATCTGTTGCAATTTAAGTTTCTGTTTCTAAGTGAATGTTGTGGATTACTCTTTCTGAAAAAGAATACAACAGTTTACACAAATGTATTTGAAAGTTAATTTGAAATTACTCTCTGTCTTTGAGGATGGGGGGGTGGCAATCCTTGGGGGATTTAAACTATTACTGTACTTACTCTCCACCCCTTCTTAGTGATAGAAGAGCATTTGACTCACTGGGACTGAAAGATATTCCAATAAACCATGATGCCAACAGTCTACAAAGAGATTACTGTGTAAATGAGTATGCAAAGCCTCTACCTACCTGTGTTGGGTTTATTTAAATGATGTACTTAATGGGAGATTTAAAGAAACTTCCAAGTATATACATATATGTCATGTACATATCCATATAACATATACATACACATATACGTATATTTCTGCCTTACACACTTATTTAGAACCTAACCTTCAAGTAAGAAGAAATTTCACTGTACATATTTCAAGCTAGGTAAAGTGGGTATTACATACACATAATAGATAAGGAAACTAAGCTCAGAATCATTGCATGAATTTATTCAAGAATGCACAGCTAGCAACTGGCAGGACTTAAACTTGATCTAATGTCATCTGATACAGGGGCATTGTTCTTCCTGTGGCAACACATTACCTTCCTACCATTCCCAGCTGTGTTTTCATAAATAATGAGGGCTCATCGGAGGTCACCGACCCTTGCTACTCAAAGTGTGATCTGTGGACCAGTACGTAGTATTGGCGTTTCTTGAGAGCTTGTTAAAATGCAGAATCTCAGGCCCCACCCCAGACCTAATGAATGAATCAGAATCTACACTTTAACAAGATCCCCAGGTGCATATTATTGTTTGAGAGCCTGTTTTAAAACTCACTTTGAGAAACCAATTCTAGAATTTACATCCTAAAAAAGGACCTGCTGAAACCCTTAAGATTTAATTTCAACTTTCAAAACAATATTTTTTTAATATTTCAAAGATATATAATGATTGATTTGTGTGGATTTTGTTCCAGACTTAGTAAAAAACAGAAGATTCGCTAACTAGGACAGGCTTGAGACCAATTCTTTAATTTTTCTTTAGGAACTGGTTCAATATCACACAGAAGAAATTTGAAAAATTTACTATTGAAAACCATCTTCAAACCATGAAAAAAGCTTTTCAAAAGATTTTTCTAACCTAAGTTCAAAACTCATGGTATCTTCTATTTCTTTCAGTTTGTGTTTGGTAATGTTTATGGTTTTTATCATAATTAACTGTGAGGAATGTGTAGTTTTTAGTTTGCTCAAATAATAGGGATCTCAATTCAATATCAGCAAATTTAGAAACAAAGATTCCCAAAATTTCTAATATTAAACATTGAAATAAATGTAAGCTTTACATACATTTAAGAAAGATGAATAAAAACAAGATAACATTTTTCCAAACCATTTATTCCAATTCAGGGTTTCTGGTGGCCAGAGCCTTTCCTGGAAGGAAGCTCAGGGCACAAGGTGGGACCCATACTGGACAGGTCACCCTTCTATCACAGGGTACATCACACATACTCACACTCTCCCAGGCTGGGATAAGTTAGACACTCCAGTTTACATAATGTGCACATCTTTTGGAATGTGGGAAGAAACTGGGGTCCCCAGAGAAAATCCACACAAACATGGGGATAATTTGCAAACTTCACATGACAGTGGTCCCAACCCAGAACTGATTTGTTTCTCAACATTACAATGAAAGGACATTGAAGGAAACAGTGTTATTCCAGAACCTGCTTTACTGCAATTAGAAACAACTTCACTCCAAATTAAAATACTTCTCTCTATTATTAACTTTGATTAGCTCCCTAAAACTAAAACCATTCCTAGGCAAAGATATATTTTTATTAGCTCAATGGTAGAAGACAACTTTTACTATCAAAAGCTTTTAACAAGCCTGTGGCTTCATAATAACCACTCTCCAATGGCAGAAGTCGAAGAGTCAGTAGTTAAATTTTGGTGTTGGAATCTTTGTGAAGTGCTAATTTGAACTGGCTTTCAGAAGAAACCTATAGTCATGTCCTAGTCATATCTCTGGTATTTGCTGTTTGATAAAAACCATAGAATCAAATTGTGAAATTTTAAATTGTGTGTCTGATTTACTTAAGTGTAGCAGAACCCCTACCCAAGATAATGCCACTCTCACCATGAGACATGGGCATCATCAGACATATCGAGAAACTTTGCTCCTAAAGGTCTATTCACATGGGAGTCCAGGGAACTTTGGTGGGAGGCTGGAGGGTGTGGGTTATTGCAGGAAGGCTGTTGGTGTTTAGTTCTTTTTTAACTACTCTCACAGGTAGTTGGAGCAGAAAGATACAGCCTTGAGTATCCTGGAAGATGGGGCAGGATTCAATGGGTAGAACAGGCCAATAGCAATAGACATAAGGTAAAGGGGAACTAGAAGCCAAATAGCTCAGAGCTGTCAACATAAGACACATCCAAGCCTGTAAGAATTTTTATGAGTTTATTTGAGCCAAACTGATGACGATTGCGAGGAAGCAAAATCTCAAGGGATTGAGAAAATGCTCTGGAAAATGGCAGTTTTACCACTTATTTTATATATAAGAATCAAAGGGCAAGACATAGGGGGTTACATGGAATCAAATGATGATAGATTAGGGAGGTGGGAGAAATCAAAGTGGGAAAACCTCTGGGATTGGATAAAAAGTCAACGATAGACATACACTTCTTTTACATGGGTAGGTATAAGATAGTTAGCCAATAATTAACACAATAACAGTAGTAACGATGAGATTTGTGGTCTTCTGCTCTGGTGTATGGTTGTGCTTTGGAGGGCCTGAGAAAAGGAAATTACTTATTATTCCCAAGGCATGTTATCAGGTATGTTATCTTAGGTGCAAAAGGTAACAGGTTCAGTTAAGGTAAAGACTGACATTTATTAGGGAAAAATACTGCCCTAGTGTAACAGAGAGGTCTGGCCAGATTGTTAGACAGAGGGGATGGACACCCGAGAGGGGTCAGGAAGTGCCAAAGACAGTAGGTTGAAATCACAACTGAAACCATGTGACAGGCTTCCTTACCTCAGGAAGGGTAAACAACTAACATACCTCATGACACAGCTTGCACAGAGTGTGTGTGGGCTGAAAAGGTCACAACACACATGTAACAAGGTGACGTCCCCACCCCAGGTAGATACACTGTGTCCCTGTCTGGCTAGAACACCCTCCTACCCACTTCCAGATTGTGGTGACTGGAGGAGGGGCAGGGACACGGTACACATGATGCTGATGCACATGGCAGACATTACCCTGAATTGGCTAACAAGTTGGACACTCCACAGTATGTAGGATTTGGGGGCAAAAGATTTAAAACAGAAACTTGGTTCTTTTTGTGTTTCCCTTGCCCTGCCCAGTTGGGAGTAGGGGACCTGGTGTTTGGGGGACCCAGCAGACACCAGACCCTGCTTACAGTTCTTGTCTTGACCTGCTTGCACAGTGGGGAGCAAGCTCACTCAGGACACTGAGATGCCTGTGCCACAGGGCGCGGGTCCCAGGCAGCTCCCATTCTTTCACCCTGAGAGCAGTGCACAGATGCGTGGGCCAATAATGTTCTCTGGCCCCAGGGAGGCAAGCAGCCTTGGGCGCCAGGGCCCTATGGACAGAGTCTGTCTCTCACAACCAGCTGCAGTGACCTGGCAGTGCACCTCAGCCCAGGGAGAGGGAATCAGGTGCGGGTGAGGCAATGGAGACGCCAGCCACACAAGTGTGCACTTAGAGAGAGAGAGAGAGAAAACCTGGACCTAGAGAGTCGGAGACTCATCCATGTAGCGGCCTTGCACTCCAAAAGGACAGATAAGAATGGAGGGGGGCAGATATCTAGGCATGGATTTGAATTTCAGTCTTTTTGGAAACAAGGGGATTTCTGTATTTTGCAGAAGAGAATGGTTTGGAGGAAGGGAGGCTCCACTCCCCCAAATTGGGCACCCAGTTAATAAAAACCTTTTTCCTTCCCACCAATTATTGTATTATGCTTGTGTAAAGCAGCAGGCTCCCACTTTGTGTACACTCCCACTTTATCCAGTAATACTAGGACATGACTACCAGCCATGAACTGCTTTTAGTTAGATAGTTTTAATTTCAGACAATACTATGTGGTTACTTTCTATCTCTGAGTTTATAAGGCTACCATGTACATGTCCCCTGAGCTTGTCAGGTTTAGTATGTGGCCCCTTTTTCATCCAAAGAGCCAACCTCAGAAAGCAAGAAAAGTTTCAGGTAAGTAAGTCCAAAATGAAAGGCTTACAGTTAAATACAGTATGAAATGAAAATGTGTGTGACATTATTAGTCATTGTACACAATCAGATAGCACTATACACACAGCAGAATGACTAAAATGAAAATATTAGCAGTTCCAAGAGCTAGTGAGGATGGGTGTAATTGGAACTCTTTCATTTCTAAAGGTAGTGTATATTGGTACAACCACTTTGAAAACTTTTTAGCAATATGAACAACATATACTTCATGACCCAGCAATTCTATTCCTGTATGACAGATACAAGTGCATATCCCAATCTGGCATATAAAAGAGTTTGGAAGTCATCACTCTATCCTAACAAAAAGTAAAAAGCTGAACAAACAGAAAAATAAACAACTTTTAGATGTGCCAGCAAATGAATACAGAGCAAAGCACTGCCTCCAAAACTGGAGAGACAGAGAGGCCAATACAGAGACTCACAAATTTTACTGGAGCTGAAACTCATGAGCAGAAACCTCATGGGAATAGTGCCAAAGTTGGAAAACCTGAACTATAATGGACAAACTGCTGAAGGCTCAATGTGGACAAATCTGAGACTTAAAAACTCTAGAGGGATCCAGTCATGGAGGACAGGCACACTTGTGAGTTTTAGCTTCAGGAGATCTAACAAGTTCTATGGTGAATATCAAAGAAAACTCCCCTCATACTTCCCACAAAGGAGAGGGGAAAAGAAGCCATTTTGAAATAAGTCAGAGCATTGTGTTTTTCTTAACAAGACCTGCCCAAAGAGAAACTATTTTATCACAGTCTAACCAACTGGGTTTTTATCAGAGCCTAACCAACCTGGGGGAAGGGAAAACCCAAACTCCAGTTCACTCTAGCCATCCCATCCCACCCTACCTCAGAGAGGAGAAAAACTGTGAAGCACTTGCAAAGTTTATAGCTCAGGGTCACAAGCACACTAAAAGTTTTAGATCTATTCATAAGACATGGAATGCCTCCCCTCCTCTTACATCACAACACTAAAAGCCTGTTTACCGGAGTTCCTTTTACCAAGTACATTATGTCTAGCTATCAAGAAATAATTACAAGGTATATCAAAAGGCAAAAAACACGGTCTGAAGAGACAGAGCAAGTATCTGAACCAGATTCAGATATGGCAGGGATGTTCAAATTTTCAGGTCATGAATTTTAAACATGCTAAGGGCTTAAAGTAAAATTGTTTCTCTACTCACAATATCTCTGACACCAAATGTGCAAGTTTTCCACACTGAGAAATTCTCCAGTTTCTCTGGGAACACCAATTGGCCATACTACAATCTAATCCAATTCTGATACTAACTACACAGGGTTAGCACAATCTCCATAGGCTAAGGGCTCAGTCCCACAAGACTATTCCCCACTACAGATGCCTAATTTAAGTAGTGGGTTCCCAAGTCATCCATTGGCTATAATTCAGGAGTTCCCACAACCATCTCCTCAGGTTTGATAATTTGCTGTAATAATTCAAAGAACACAGGGAAACACTTTACTTAAAATTAATGGTTTATTTTTAAAAGATCCAAATTAACAGCCAGATGAAAGGGTATATATGGTGATGTCTAGAAGGCTCCCGAGCACAGGAGCTTCTGTCCCTATAGTTTAGAGTGTACAGCACCCCTGGCACATGGATGCCTTCACCAGCCTGGAAGGTCTTCAAACTTCAGCACTTAGGATTTTTATGAAGGTTCCATTAGGTAGACACAATTAATTAAATCATGGGCCATTAGTGATTAACTCAATCTGCAGCCCCCTTCTCTCTGTGCACTTCAGGAGGTGGGTCTGAAAATTCTAACCCTATAATCACATGGTTGATTCCTCTGGCAACCAGCCCCCATCGTCCAAGTCACCTTACTACCAGAAACTACTAAATGGTTGAACGGGGTTTATTATGAAAAGCAGAAGACACTCCTATCGCCCTTATTACTCAGGAACTGACAAGAGTTTTAGAAGTTCTATACCAGGAACCAGAGACAAAAAGGAAATATGTATTTCTTATTATATCACAATATCACAGGACTCTAATGAAAAAATTAAACAACAGAGACTAAGAGATGGATGATATAAGCGGACAGATGAAAATTCTAAGAAAAAAACAAAAAGCAATATTAAAGAAAAAAAACCCACTGTAACAGAAATAAATGTCTTTGATGGATGTAATAGTAGATGGGACATGACTAAGGAAAGAATCTCTGAATTTGAGGATATGTAGAAGGAAACTTACAAAACTGAGAAATAAAGAGAAAAAAGACACAATATCCAAGAACTGTGGAACCACTACAAAGGGTGTAACATATACACAATGGGAATACAAGGAAGAGAAGAAAGATAGAAAGGATCGCAGGCTATATTGGAAGCAATAATGATAGAATTTCTCCAAATTAATGTCATACAACAAACCACAGATACAGGAGGCTCAGAGAACACCAAGCAAGATAAATGGCTTCCCCACCTCAAAAAAAAGGAACTACCCCTGAGCATATTATATTCAAACTTCAGAAAAATCAAAGAAAATATCCTGGAAAAAAAAACAGAAAAAAAAAAACCTTACCTATAAAGGGACAAGGATAAGAATTATATCAGATTCCCAACAGAAAAAATTCAAGCAAGAAGAGAGTGGAGAGAAATATTTGATTTGTTGAGCAAAAACCCATTAACTCAGAATTCTGTATCTTGTGAAATAACCTGTCAGAAGTAGAGAAGAAATAAAGACTTCCTCAGACAAACAAAAATTTCGAATCTGTTTCTAGCAGATGAACCTTGCAAGAAATTTTAAAACCAGTTCTTCAGAGCGAAGGAAAATGAAGTAGGTCAGAAACTGGCATCTACATAAAGGAAGGAACAGCAATGGAGAAGGAATAAATGAAGGTAAAATAAAAATTTTCGCCCTGGTTGGTGTAGCTCAGTGGACTGAGCATTGGCCTGCGAACCAAAGGGTTGCCTATTTGATTCCCCAGTCAGGGCACATGCTGGCATTGTGGGCCATGTCCCCAGTAGGGGGCCCATGACAGGCAACCACACATGGATGTTTCTCTCTCCCTCTCTCTCCCTCCCTTCCTCTATGTTTAAAAATAAAATAAATAAAATCTTTTAAAAATAAACCTTTTATTTTCATTTTCTTAATTGACCTAGCAGATAACAGTTTGCTCAAAATAATAATAGCAATAATATATTTGATAATGTATACTAATATATGTTTATGTGTGTGTGTGTGTGTATCTATATAATGTGCTTATGTAGAAGTAAAATGAATGACAACAAAGATACAAAAACAGGAGGGGAAATTAAGACTATTTTGTTATTATAAGGTACTTGTACTACCCCTGGAGTGGCATAGTGTTGTTTGAAAGGTGACTGGGGTTAGTTGTAAATGTATATTGCAAACTGTACAACAACCAATAAAAAGAGTGAAAAAAAGTATTATCAATATGCAAAGAAAGGAGAAAAATAGAAGTACATAAAATGCTCAATTGAAACCACAAAAGGCAGAAAAAGAATTGAATATAAAACAGGAAATGTAACAGTTGCTGAAAGTATAAATTATAAAAAGTTCTTGTCACAAAAAAATTTTTTTTGTAACTATGTGTAGGATGGATGTTAACTAGACTTACTCTGGTGATCATTTTGAAATATATGCAGATATTGAATCATTATGTTGTACACCTGAAACCAATATAATGTTACATGTCAGTTATACATCAGTAAAAAGGAACAAAGAGCAAAGGCAACAAATTGAAAACAGTAACAAATATGGTAGATATTAATCCAACTATATCAATAATCACTTTAAACATCAATGGTCTAGATATACTATTAAAAAAGAGATTGTCAATGGATCCAAAACCAAAACTCAGCTACATATTATCTACAGAAAACCACCTTAAATATAAAGATATATATTACATATTATATATATATATGAAAAGTGAATATACACCATGCTAACGCTAACATCATGCTAATCAAAAGGAAGCAGGAGTAGCTATATTAATTCAGACAAAGCAAGAAATGTTATCAGAATAAGCCCTGACTGGGTAGCTCTGATGCTTAGAGCATCTTCCTAAACAGCCAAGGTTGTGGGTTCGATCTCCAGTCAGGGCACATACAAGAAGCAACCAATGAATGCATAAATAAGTGGAACAACAAATCTATATTTCTCTCTCTCTCTCTCTCTCTCTCTCTCTCTCTCTTTCAAATCAATAAATAAATTTTAAAAAAGAAATAAAGAGAGTATTCCATATTGATAAAGGGGTCAATATTCCAAAAAGACATAATAATTTTTAACATGTATGTACCTAACAAAAACATTTCAAAATACATGAGGCAAAAACTAATAGAAATTCAGAGAGAAATAGATGAATCCATTATTACAGCTGGAGACTTTAACACCCCTCTGTCAGAAATGTATAGATCTATCAGGCAAAAAATCAGTAAATACATAGTTGAACTCAACAGAACCATAATCAAGTGTATATAATTAGTATCTATAGACTACTTTGTTCAACAATGGCAGAATACTTATTGTTAAGCTCACATGGAACATTCAACAGGACAGACCACACTGTGGAACATAAAACACACCATAACAAGTTGCAAAGATGAGAAATTTTATAGTGCCTACCCTCATAATACAAGAGAATTAAACTGGAAATCAATGGAAAGATAGCTGGAAAAGCCCAAAATACCTGGAGATTAAACAACACACTTCTACATAAATCATATGTCAAAAAAGAAATATCAAGAGAAATTTTAAAGTAATTTTAACTATGTGAAAATGAAACCCAAGATTGAAATTTGTGATTTCAGCAAAAGTATACATAAGGAAAATTAATAGTACTGAATGCATATATTAGAAAAGAAGAAAGATCTAAAATCAATATAAACTTTCACCTTAGAAGCTAGAAAAAAACAGTAAATTATATTGAAAATAAGAAGAGCGTGGTTGGTGTAGCTCAATGGATTGAGCATCAACCTGAGAACCAAAGGGTCGCCAGTTCGATTCCCCAGTCAGGGCATGTGGCTGGGTTGCTGGCCAGGTCCTCCGTAGGGGGCCCACGAGAGGCAAGCACTCATGGATTTTTCTCTCCCTCTCTCTCTTCCTCCCTTCCCCTCTGCCTAAAAATAAAATAAATAAAATCTTTTAAAAAGGAGAAATGAAATAATAAAAATTAAAGCAGAAATTAATAAAATTTGAAGAGGAAATCAATAGAGAAAAATCAAATCAATGAAACCAATAATTTGAAAATATCAATAAAATTGATGAGCATCTACTTGGCTAACTAAGGAAAACAAGAGAAAATACAAATTACTAATGTCAGAGCTTTGCACAGTGGCAGTATAATAGCCAGTGAGGTTTACCTGAGGTGCCATTATTGCTAATTAAAAGTTTTTCCCAATACCCTGCCATGATGACTTGAAATATAGTTGGCACTGACAATTTTTGACAGTCTCTTCAGAGACAAAAACAAACAAACAAACAATACTACTAATGTCAGAAATGAAAGAGAAGACATATAACTACTGACCCCACAGAAGTTTAAAAATAATAAAGAAATGTTATGAGCACCTCTGTGTCCACAAATTTGATAATCTAGGTGAGAAGATCCAATTACTTGAAAGAGACAATATGTTAAAATGGACACAAGAAGAAATAGACTATCTGAATAGGCCTGCAGGCCTGTATAGGCCATTTTAAAAATGGAATTAATAATTAATAACCTTCTAAAAAGAAATTACCATGTCCAGATAGGTTCACTGGTGAACTACACTAAATATTTATTAAAGAAATTATACCAATTCTCTACAATCTTTTCCAGAATGTAGGAGCAGAGATACCTCCTAACTTATTCTACACTAACATCAAAAGCAAAGACATTATGAGAAAAAAAACAGCAGACCAAATAGCCCTCATGAACATGGATACAAACATCCTCAACAAAATATTTGCAAATCGAACACAGCAGTATATAAAAAGAATTATGCACCATAATTAAGCGTATTTTTCCCAGACATCCAAGGCTGTTTCAACATTCCAAAGCAATTAATACAACCCATCACATAATCAGGATAAAAGGAAAAATCATATGATAATATCACTAGATGCAGACAAAGCATTTGACAAAATCAAACACACCAGTTAGTGATTACAACTCTCAGCAAACTAGGAATAGAAGGGAATTTCCCCAACTTGATAAACATTATCTACCAAGAAACTATAATACATTATACTTAATGGCTAAAAACTAGAAATTCCTTATCAGATCAGAATCAAGGCAAGGATATCTCCTCCCACCACTTCTTTTCACCATTGTACTGGAAGTTCCAGCTAATGCAATAAGAAAACAAGAGAAAATATAAACCATACAGATTGAAAAAGAAGAAATAAACACTGCCTTTATTTGCAGATAACACAATTGTCTTTGTAGAATATCTGAAAGAATAAAAACCAAAAATACTCCTGGAATAAATTAGCAATTTTAGCAAGGTTTTAGAATACAAAGTGAATATACAAAAGTTGATCAATTTTGGGGTTTTTTTTTGTATATTTTATTGATTATGCTATTATAGTTGTCCCATTTTTCTCTCCCCTTTATCTCCTCTGCCCTGCACCCCATCCCATCATCCTCTCACCTCTTAGTTCATGTTTATAGGTTGTACATATCAGTTCTTTGGCTTCTCAATTTCCTGTACTATTCTTAACCTCCCCTGGTCTATTTTTTTGGTCAATATTTTCCCACCTCAATCACTTTTTTTAATAAACCAGCAATAAGCATGTACAATTTGAAATTAAAAACTCAATACCATTCACATTAGCACCCTCAAAATAAAATATTTAAGTATATGTCTTATATTTAGAAGATCTATATGAGCACTAGAAAACTTGAAAGAAATCAAAGAACTAAATAAATAGAGATATCATCCATGTTCATTGATAGGAAGGTTCAATATCATCAAGTTCTTCACAAATAGATCTAACAGATTTAATGCAATCCCTATCAAAATTCTAGCAAATTATTTTTTGGATATCAACAAACTGACTAATTTTTTTAGAGGAGGCAAAACAACCACGACAACCAACACTATATTGACAGAGAAGAACGTAGTGATAGCACTGTCATTACCTGAATTCAAGAATTACTATAAATCTGTACTAATCAAGTGGGATATTGGGAAACAGACAAATAGAATATACAAATAGATCAATGAAACAGAACAGAACCCCAGAAACAGTATCACACAAATATATTCAACTAATATTTGACAATGGAGCAAAAGCAATACGATGGAGAAAAAAAATAGTCTTTTCAACAAATGGAGCTACAACAACTACATATGCACATGCAAAACAATTTATGGACACAGAACTTACACACTTTACAAAAATAAAATATTGGGTTGGCCGAAAAGTTCATTTGGCTTTTTGTGGAAGATGGTTCTAGTAGTGCTTAGTTGTCTTTAAGTTCATTTGAAACAATTTTATTAGATTGTGTTGTGACAGCTGTCATATCAATGTGCATTTAAAAAAAACTTATCAAAATTGGTGAATTTTTGTGTAGCTATTTTAATATTGAAGATGGAAGAAAATAAACATTTTCAGTATATTATGCTTTATTTCAAGAAGGGTAAAAATGCTACTGAAACACACACAAAAAAGATTTGTGCAGTGTATGGAGAAGGTGCTGTGACTGACTGAATGTACCAAAAGTGGTTTGTGAAGTTTCATGCTGGAGAGTTCTCTCTGGACAATACCCTCATGTTGGGTAGATCAGTTAATGTTGATAGTGATGAAATCAAGACATGGAGAACGATCAACATTATACTATGTGGGAGATAGCTGACATATTCAGAATATCCAAATCGATAAAGCTATTGGTGAAAATGAAAAATGTCTTTTATTTTACAGAAAAAACTAAACAGAGTTTTTGACCAACCCACTAAAAATAAATCCTAGAACTAAATTTAAAATGTAAAATTATAAAATGTCTAGAAGATAACATAGGAGAAAATCTAGGTGACCATGAGTATGGTGATGACTCTTTTGATACAACATCAAAGGCAAAATCCATTTAAAAAAAAAAGAATTGATCAGCTGGACTTCACTAAAATTAAAAATATCTGCTCCACAAAAGACAGTCTTAAAAGAATGAGGAAATAAGCCACAGACTGTGAGAAAGTAATTGCAAGAGATGCATCTGATAAAAGACCGTAATCCAAAATATACAAAAAACCCTAGCTGGTGTGACACAATGGGTTGAGTGCCAGCTTGCAAACCCAAAGGTACCCAGTTCAATTCCCAGTCAGGGCACATGGCCCAGACTCCCCAGCTGGGGGCTTGCAAGAGGCAACCAACTGATGTTTCTCTCACACATTGATTGTTTCTCCCCCTCTCTTTTTCCCTCCCTTCTCCCTCTCTTAAATAAATAAATAGATGATAGATAGATAGATAGATAGATAGATAGATAGATAAAATCTTTAAAATATACCAAAAAACCCTTATATCTCAACAGTAAGAAAACAAACAACACTATTAAAAAAGTAGATCAAGATCTGAACAGAAACCTTACCAAAGAAGATATGTAGATAGAAAATACGCATATGAAAACATGTTTCATGTTATATGTTATTAGGAAAATGCAAAATAAAACAAGAGTGAGACACCACTACGCACCTATTAGAATGACCAAAATCCAGAACACTGACAACATCAAATGCAGAACAACAGGAACTCTTATTCACTGCTGGTGGGAATGCAAAATGGCACAGCCGTTTTGGAAGACAGTTGGCAGTTTCTTACAAAAGTAAACATGCTTTTACAATCCAGCTATTTATTGTGTTTCTTAGTATATACCCAAAGGAGTTAAAAACATGCATCCACAGAAAAACCTGCATACAGATATTTACAGCAGCTTTATTCATAATTGTCAAAACCTTGAAGAAAACAAGATGTCCTTCAGTGGGTGAACAGTGAAATAAACTGGTAAATCCAGATAATTGTGTATTATTCAGTGCTAAACAAAATGAACTATCAAGCAAATGAAGTAACATAAAGGAAATTTAAATACATGTTACTAAGCCAAAGAAGCTCATCCAAAAAGTCTACATACTGTGTGATCTCAGCCATTTTACCTTCTGGGAAAAGCAAAGTAAGGAGATAGTAAAAGGATCAGTGGTTGCCAGGGCTTAGGGAGAAGGGAGGGATGAATAGGCAGAGCACAGAGGATTTTAGGGCAGTGAGACTATTCTGTATGACACTATAATGGTGGATACATGTCTTTGTGCATTTGTTAAACCCATAGAATGTACAACACCAGGAGTGAACCGTAATGTAAACTATGGACTTTGGGTGATAATGTTGTGTCAAGGTAGGTTCATTGTCTGTAACACATGTACCTCTGGTGTGGGGTGTAGATAGTGGAAAGGCTGTGCCTATGTGTCGGCAGGAGATATATGGGAGATATCTATACCTCCTGATTGATTTTCTGTGAACCTAAAACTGCTATAAAAAAAAAGAAAGCCTACTAAAACAAACAAAAAGTGTGTATATGCCCATCAAAAGATATATTTGGTACCAACCAAAGCAGCATAATGGAAATATAAATGCTGGCATTTGTATATAATGGAGTGCTACAGGGCCAGAACAAACTATAGCTAATGTGACAACATGGATGAGCCTCACATAAAAGACAAGAGAGGTTGCCCTGGCTGGTGTGGCTCAGTGGATTAAGTGCCGGCCAGCAAAATGAAGAGTCACTGGTTCAATTCTCAGTCAGACCATATGCCTGGGTTGTGGGCCAGGTCCCCAGTGGGGGTGCTCCAGAGGCAAGCACACATTGATGTTTCTCTCCCTCTCTTTCTCATTCCCTTCCCCTCTCTCTAAAAATAAAATCTTAAAGAGAAGACTAAAGAAATTTTTCAAGATGGTGGTAGAGTAGGTGGATAGGTCAATCTTACGTTCTCCTCCCCCACTGCCCCCAGAACCAAACTAGAAATCCAACTAAATTGAGGAAGAAATTACCTTGAAGGATCAACTGTAGGCCAGCTGAAGAGACTTATAACCAAGCTGTAAAAAAGGGGCAGAGAAGCGAAAGGGGCTGGCCCCACTCCCGCAGGTGGCCGTAGAGGCACTAGAAGGATATTTCAGCTATGGGAGATTCCCCCTGAGAGGTGCAAGACCTAAACCCCAGCGCAGGCTCCCCAGTCCAGAGCACCAGGGCCGGGAAGAGACACCTACATAGCATCAGGCAGTAAAAAGTGGGAACTGGGATTGGGGGGATTCTGTCCACCAAGGTGAGGTAGGATCTGCTGGAAGCACAGGAACCCTCTTAAAGAGAAAAAGTGCAAAAGTGCATTTGTACACTCACCCTGGGCTCCTGCAGAGGGAGGGCAGTGCAGACTGGAGTGTCCTAAGGAGAGTCGGGGGCATGAGAGAGATGTGGAAGACAGCTGCCATGATCCCGGTACTGAGTCAATCTGAGATACCAGTAGT
This sequence comes from Mormoops blainvillei, assembly GCA_004026545.1. NCBI lineage: Eukaryota > Metazoa > Chordata > Mammalia > Chiroptera > Mormoopidae > Mormoops > Mormoops blainvillei. The sequence continues at coordinate 714,353 of PVJD01000007.1, read as the reverse complement.
AGACATCTTTTCTGGGTGGAGCAATCCCCTCCCAGTGGTCAGCCTAGAGGAAGACACCACCCCCTTCCCTTAAGAATTTCTCGAGCCTCACTGGTGAAGCCAGTGGCATAGGCTGGGGCCAGACCTAGCAGTGTAAGCAGACAGGTGTGATTAGTGACTGTGGGGATGGGTTAATCTCCCTACTTTCCCCTTGAACCTGACTTTTGCTAGCCCCCTCATAGGTGACCTGATAGAAACACCCTCCAGCATCCCACAGACCCAACCTGTGGGCTCTGGAGGCCCCATACAGCTTGAATACTAAGGGCTCTACCCTGCTGAAATCGGGTCAAAATCTAGGACATTCTCAGTGGCTCTGAGGTGGGAGCCACATCCACCACATTCCCTGAAGCCTAAATGGCACCTCCCCCTCACTGTAGACTCATTAGCTCCATGCTCTTGATTCTGACAGAGCCTCTCTCAGTGACTCAGTGTAGCAGGCGGCTGACAGGCCCATGGAGGCAGATGGGAGCAGAACCCTGGGTGCCTTGGAATGTTTGCTGGCCCACCCCCAGGCCAAGTGCTGGTAAAAGCCAGCCTTGGAGAGCAGTATGGGCCTTCCCAGGCACAGTCAGGTCCAGCAAAGGCAGCCACAAACTTGCTTGTACCTTCAAGCAGGTTGTCAAGGGCAAGGCACAGGCAGCAGTCTAATATTGGGCTGAGCAAGAGTCCTTCCCTGGGGGCCAAGAACTTACATGCCAAGAGGCCAACACCAGACAACAATGGAGCAGGATCCAACAAACTTCAAAAATATTATATCCAAAGGGAGCTCATAGAAGGCACCGAACTCTGCAGAGGGGAATTTCAATTTTCTCTTTTCTAAATTTTTTTGCTTCTTTATTTTCTATGTTGTTTTCTTCTTTTCCAATTTCTTTTTTCTTTTTTTTAAAGAAGGTTTTATTTATTTATTTTTAGAAAGAGAAGAAAAGAGGGAGAAAGAGAGGACAGAAACATCAATGTAAGAAACAACCATAGATCGGTTGCCTCTCTTATGCACCCTGACCAGGGACCAAACCCACAATCTAGGCATGTGCCCCAACAAGGAATAGACTGGCAACTTTTTTCTTTGTGGGATGATGTTCAACCAACTGAGCCACACCAGCCAGGATCATTTTCTTTTTTCTTTACTTATTCTTATTTCCTTTTTCTTTTATTATTTGCATTTGTTCTTCCTTTCTGCTATTCTTGTTCTTCTTTCTCTTTTTTAATTTTAATTTTTTATTATTTCTTTAAAATTTTTTATTTTTTATTATATATGTTTTATATATACTATTATTTCTTATTATATATATTTTTTCTTTCTTTCTTTTTCCTTCTCTTTCTTTTTTCTTATTTGGATCAGCACCTGCACAGCAGTGTTCATGCAGTGATGTCACAGTCAGCCAACCTGAGAGTTGATCCCACCCACGAATAGACCAAGAGCAATCCAGACTCAATTACAATAGGAGGGCCTACAAAACCCAAAACCCAGGGGGTATTCCTAGGACACCCAGCTCAGGATGTCGAGACCACACCCTGAGTCCCAAAGTTCACCTACTACATAAAGCCACCCTACAAAGACTGGGAGTCATAGCAGATCTACCTAACACATAGAAACAAGCACAAAGAGACAGTCAAAATGGGGAGACAAAGAAAAAGGCCCCAAATAAAAGAAGAGGAGAAATCTCCAGAAAAAGAGCTAAATTAAATGGAGGTAAGCAATTTATCATATATAGAGTTCAAATTAATGGTTATAAGGATGCTCAAAGAACTTAGTGAGAACTATAGTAACATGAAAAAGAACATAGGAACCATACAAAAGGATCAGTTGGAAATGAAGAATAGCATTTCTGACTTCAAGAAGACACTAGAAGGAATGAAGAGTGGGCTGGATAAAGGAGAGAATCATATCAGCGATTTGGTAGACAAGGTAGAAAAATCACTCTATCAGAGTAGGAAAAAGAAAAAAAAATTAAAAAGAGTGAGGCTAGTTTAAGGGAACTTTGGGCAACATGAAATGTAACAACAGATGCATCTTAGGGGTTCCAGAAGAAGACACTGAGCAAGGGATAGAGAAACTGTTTGATGAAATAATGGCAGAAAATTTCCCTAACCTGGTGAACAAAAAAGTCACAGATGTTCAGGAAGCAGAGAGAGTCCCAAAGAGATCCACACCAAGACACATCATAATTGAAATGTCAAAGTTTAAAGATAGAGAGACAATCTTAAAGGCAGCAAGAGAGAGACAGTTAGTTACCTACAAGGCAGGTCCCCGAAGACTCAGCTGATTCTTTAACAGAAACGCTTCAGGCCAGAAGGGATTGACATGACATATTCAAGGTAATGAAAACCAAAGATCTGTAACCAAGGCTACTCTATTCAGCAAGGCTATCATTTAAAATTGAAGGCAAAATTAAGGGCTTCCCAGACCAAAAGAAAGAAAGAAAGAAAGAAAAGAAAAAGAAAAAAGAAAAAAGAAAGAAAATCCTAAGGAGTTCATTACCACCAAACCACTATTGCAAGGAATGTTAAATGGTCTACTTTAAGAAAAAGAGAGGGAAAGGATAACATAAGCATAAAGAAAAAAATGGTAATAAATATGTACCTATCAATATTAACCTAAATGTAAATGGATTAAATACACTAAAAGACATAGGGTAGCCAAATAGATAAGAAAACATGATCCATATATAAGATGTCTATAAGAAACCCACCTTTAAAAAAAAGATTTCACACAGGTTGAAAGAGAAGGCATGGAAAAAAATTTTCATGCAAATGAAAATGAAAAAAGAGCTGGGGTAGTAATACTTACATCTGACAAAATAAACTTCAAAACAAAGACCATAACAAGAGACAAAGAACGTCACTACATAATACTAAAGAAATTGATCCAATAAGAGGATATAGCCCTTGTACACATATATCCACCAAGTATAGGAGCATCTAAATATATAAAGAAATATATAAAGAAAATCTTGGTGGACTTTAAGGGAGATATCAACAGCAATACAGTCATAGTAGGGGATTTTAAGACACCACTGTCATCAATGGATAAATCATATGGACAAAAAAAATCAACAAGGAAACAGTGACCTTAAACAGCACATTAGATCAGGTGTATTTAATTGATATTTACAGAATATTCCATCCCAAAGCAGCAGAATATATTTACATTCTTCTCAAGTGCACATGGAATATTCTCAAAGATAGACCACACATTAGGACACAAAATAAGTCTTAACAGTAGATGAGTGGATAAGAAAGCAGTGGTACCTTTATACAATGGAATACTACAGCTATAAAAAAATGTCTTACCCTTTGTGTCAGCATGGGTGGACCTGGAGAATATTATGCTAAGTGAAATAAGCCAGGCAGAGAAAGACAAATACCATATGATCTCACTCATATGTGGAATCTAATGAATGAAATAAACAGACAAACAAAATAAAACCAGAGGCATGGACACATGAAGCAGACTGATACATTTCAGAGGGGAAGGGGGGTGGGGAGGACTGGAAGAGATTAGCCAAAGAACATACATGCATATATGCAAAGCCCAAGGACACAAACAACAACGTGGTGAAAACTGGGTGATGGGGGCTTGGTGGAGGGGAAAAATGCAGTAAAATGGGGGACATATGTAATAGTGTTAAAAATAAAAAAGATAAGGGAATATATAGTTTATTGTTCCATTACCATCAAGTTTAAGAACAGGCAAAACTAATCTATAGTGATAGAAATCGGGATAATAATTTTGGGCAGGGAGAGATTTGAGCTAGGAGGAAGCATGAGAAAATCTTGTGGAGTGATGAAAATGTTCTTTACTTTGATCTGGGTAGTCGTTACTGCGGACAAAAGGGGGGCTATCCAACAGACCCTGACAAGCTTAGGGAGCTACCTGACAGGACTGACAAGCTTAGTACTGAAATTAACCACATGGGATGTTCTGATCATAAAAATTCCTAACTGAGCAGATTATGATGGGAAGTCACATCTTAGGTCTATAATAATAGATTAATCTTTACCTTGAGTAAGATTTGTCCATTGTTTTTGTGAATCTAGGATAACATACTTCAAATGTAAGAATGATCTCTTCTCTAGGCCTCCAGAGATAAGCACCCCCATACCAGAGTGAGGCAACCCCAACATTCCTCGTTGTTATCTTTCACCCACATACTTCTGTAAACTATGAATGTTAAATGTTAACTGTCATGCCCCCATCAATGTAATAGAAATGTGTATCTCTCCATTTTGCTTTTTATCCAATCCTAGAGACTTTCCCACTTTGCCTTCTCCCTCCTCCTTAATTGCCATAAATGAATTTCACATAACCTTCCTTACCTCTTCTCCTTTGATTCTAATGTATGAAATGAGCTGTAAAACTACTGCTCCCCAGAGAATTATCTTAATCATTCGAGATTTTACTTTCAGGTCTGGTTCACAGCCTTGGCTCAAATAAACTGTTTAAAGTTTTCCTTAGGTTTGGAATTTCCTTTGTCAGCATTGCACAGATGTACTTATGTACAAAGTTCATTGAACTGCACACTTAAGATTTGTGCACTGGACAACATGGAGTATTTCCCTCAGGTTGTCCTTCAGTCTATTCCCCATGTTCTCATGCCATGGTTTCAAGAAGAAGGATATATGGAGGTCATAAACTGAATCCTACGGAACACTGAGAGCCCAAGGTGCTGGTGGCTTTTGTGATAACAGGAGGGAGCACCACCGGCAGCAGTGAAGAAGGCCCTTTGTATACACAGCACTGTCCTCACCTTCAGGCATTCATGGCTTCAGTTCCAACAACAGCAGGAACAACACCTTTAGTGAAAGAGTTATGGCCATGGGGATATCACAGCTATTTTTGATATTTGCCAAGACTAAAGACTTCATCACTGAGGTAGAAGGAGAAAAATGGAGGCTACCTTATGGAAACAGACAGATGAAGAACAAACGTCAGCCTCATTATTATAGAGCAAACATGAGAAGAATGGAATTTATACTACTTAACCTCAGGATTAGAAAGGTTTATTCATCCCTTAAAAGCAGGGTTGGGAAATCCCAGCCCCTTGCTGCCCTGTAATGACAAAACCCTGACCATTTACCTCATGATCAAGAGCAGCCTGAAGCACATGCCTTCTTCAAGGAAGCAGTCCCCAACAATAAAGAAGGAAGGAGGAGCTAATCTATTAGTGCTCGGTTCATTATCCCACACTCCCCACTCAGAGAAGTCACTACCTCCCAGAGAAGGAGAGAGTAAGGTGGCACTGTGCCACACCAATGGGTGTCCTCTACCTAGAAACTTCAGGGGTGGGAAATGAGTGTCTTCTAATAACTGCCCCAGACCTCTGGCAAGAATATGAGAATGCAGAGTTCCTGCAGAGCAGACGGTGAATCATCATTATCACTATGGCCTATTTTTGGTCAGATGATAATATGACCTTGGAATTAGGTTACAATAGAAATGACCACCCTGAATTTAGGACATTTTGTGATAACATATGGTAGTCATCATCTTATGTTAGGGTCCTGAGAGGGCATCAGGAAGAAACTAGAGAAAGATAATATTTTTTGTCTATTTACAAGAAAGAAAAAGGCAGCCTCGGGTTTGGATCAGAATGTAATTGCCACAACACCAGATGACTCTTGCTTGGAAAGGAAATATGCCTTCTTCTTATGAGATGGCATGGTGGAGGATGAGATATATTCTCAATGAGGAAAGGTCTTTTATCTGGACAGCCAGATGTCTCATGAAGAAGTCAAACCCAACCTCTCTACTGTCTAAAATGGGAGTAGGATGCCAGCCAGGTCTGCTGGGATAAGGCTCCAGGTACAAAGAATGGAAAAATCTCAGTGTCCCAGAAAGGCACATGCTTTTATATATAAAATAAGCCTAAAAGTTTAATGTTATTTCAAGATGGGAGTAAGTGAACTAAAGTGCTATAAAGTTTTAATGTAAAGATGTAGAATTGACAGAACTATGTGAACAATGTGTGAAACGTACCAAGCCTCAGGTACTTTACAAAAATTGTGCTTGGGAAACTTATTTTCAGTTATTACTGACTAGTATTTTCTTAATGTTTTAGAAATTAATAGTTTTGATAATCATTCATATTTCTACCTATAATAATTCATTTAAATATATGATTTTTAAAACTGGTACATTAAGAGCCTTATCCAGACACTATAATTGCTTCCAGAATAATGTAGCTTTAATTTTATAATGAAAGTCAACAACAACATCACAAAATAGAATTCACTTGAATGATATTCCTTAATATCTTTGGGTTGTTTTAAAACCAAAATCCCAGTAGTCCATAGCAACTATGCCATAAAATACAAATGGAGGGTTTCAAATCCTCCGCTAGGCAGATTATCAAGCCAATCATTTAGTTCACTCTTCAGGAGAGCAGAGATGCTCTGGTGAAGGGATCAGAAGAGCCTGGAGGTGTACAGAGAAGACATGACCAGAGGGACACCAGTGAGGAAGCAACGGGGACTATAAGAGCGACCACAAACAAAGAAGGAGGGAAGGTTGTTACACTGTGCCCATTTCACAATTTTGCAAATTGTGGATCTAAACTTCTAGCAAATCAAATGGAGAATTTACAATTAGATACTTAAGGAAATTCTTCAAGTTTTGCTTTAATCCTTGGCATAGCTTCTCTCTATTCTCTGGATTGTTGCAGTAGTGAGAATCTGCAAACAAAAGATGTTCTTCATAGGAACAAGAAGAAAATAAACTATTCTCTTAAATATCAGCACTATTTCTTTCTTCCTGATTTATTCACTTATGGGCTTCTTCAACTGTCCTGAGTCTATGGGAAAGAGTATTCTTCAGCTAGTTGTTAAATGACTATTTCTCCCCTCCCTGCACTACTAGTCAAGAGAAGCAAATTTCTCAACTTCTGAAAGTCCACTTAAAATGTTCTTTTTATGACTCAGTTGACATGTTCACTGTTTTAAGCAATCTCACTCTGACTAACCAGCTTTTGTTTTGACATCTTCCAGTAAAAGAAACGAGTTGCCGTGTAGAAATTTCCCTTCAGGTGGCCTTTACCTCAATCATAAAAACAAACTAATTCTATAATGGGAAACTTTCTTTCCAAGAGATTCAAATGTTATATTAAAGCAAAGTACTTACTGCTACCAAGTTCTGCCTCTCAAAACAGCAGAAGGCAATGCCTTTCTGTTGCTGCAGGGATTTTTTTTTTTAATTCTTTACTTCACACCCAAGAATGTGACTTTTTTCTAGTGTTTCAGATTTTCAGAAAATTAAGAAAATTCCTTCTAAGAAGCTATAATCAGCATAAGGTCTCTGAATGCAGCTGACTGAAAGATGGACTTTTGAATGCAAGGTGGAAATCTACATTCAATTGAAGGTAATTAGAAAGCTACTATTTAATATTAAGTTGCCATAATATCTAGATCCTCTCTTCCTAACTGCCCTGAAGAACCTTGTATATTATTCATAGTAGGTTTCAAAGCAGACCTGGGTCATTAAGCACTTGAGAAGGGATTGACAGTTACGGGAGCTTCATAGTATAAGATGAAGCTGTAGTGATGGACTGGGTTTGAGAATATGATACAGAGACAATGACTAAGTACTTGTTGATGCTCCCAGGGCTTGTTGGAAGCCACAAGATATCATAACAGATTTTCACAACATGTATCTAAAGTGAACAGAAAAAGCAAAAGGAAGAGAAAGGTGTAAGGGTAGTAGAACAAAAGAAAGCTAAATAGAAAAAAAGTGTCAGTATTAATTGTAGAGTAAAGGCAATGATGATTAAAATTATTTAACATCAATTGTTTAAATTTTCAGTGCTAATTTAGGTCAAAGCACATGACATAGTTGTTGCATAGACCTTATTTTAAATAATATAATTACCATTATATTTTGTCAAAACCCCTGAATTAAGTAAGTAACTTATTCCTGATCACATTGCTTACTATTGTATCAATAAATGTCAATGCCAGGTATTGAGGGAGAAATTATCACCATTGCACACACTAACAGACATTTCTTGAGCTCAGTGTTTCACTATTATATTTAACAGGCAGACCAATTTGCTACTGTTTGTTTCTCCCACCTGAGCTGTAAAAGAAGCAGCATCTTCTGGGAGGCATTTTTGACTCGATGCCATCGGTATTACAGAGATGCCAAGACACAATTCCAGAGTGATCCCCACTTCCTCAGGTAAATGTAACTCATTAATGTGCTATGTTAGCTAAATTGTAAAATATTTATTCAGTCATCCTGCTTACAAATATTATTATATTTTATACTAAGTCAGAATTACATCCGACTTCTCTATCTAAAATCTGTGTGAAGGTTGGATGCCTGTGATAGTAAAATAATTAAAAATATACTGATCTCTACGAGCTCAAGCTCGTGTAGTGTTTTAAGCCATTAGTATCCTTATTTACCGTGAGAGCATACGTAATATGGAGAAACACATTGATATTGTAAAACCAGCTGCCTACCTTTTAACGATGATTACCATTACTTTCTTAGCATTTGATTTAGTGATAGTCTAATGGTAGTCTTTGTAAAGAGTGCTCACTAGTTCTTTCTTGAGCATAGCCCTGTATGTTCAATAAAGAAAAATTCCTTTAGATCCCTTCTTAAAAATCTAAAAGGGCCTGTCTTTTGTTACAAGTGCTTGAATAATTTTTGTTTTGCCAACTTTTTGGACGTAGTGAAAATTCAAAGGAAAATTGCAACACGCATTCATATCACTCCTATGCCTACTATCTAGATTCAACAACCATTAACACTTTGTCCTATATGCTGTGCATGTATGTGTCTGTTGATCCATTTCAAAATAAGTTGCAGGCTTCATATAACTCTTTGCTAAATATTTAAGCTATATCTCCTAAACACAGGGCTTCTACTACATAATCACAGCATCACTAATACCCCCAAGAAAATTAATTGTAATTCTGTAATACTGTCTAATACCCAAACCATATACAAATATCTTCATTTTCCCCAAATATATTTTATGTAATATATTATATAGCTGGTTTTTGGTGTCTCTTTAGTCTCTTTCAATTTAGAACAATGTTTTCCCAAGCTCTCCCCAATGGTCAACACACGTATTTTCTTTTCTTTGCACTAAACATTTAAAGTACTCAGGCCAGTTGTTTTTTATAATGTTTTACATTCCAAATGTTTTTGATTATTTCTTCATAGTGTTATTTAACTTATTCACTTCTCCCATGTACTTCTTGTGAATTTTAAGCTTAGTCCTTTAGATCCATCCTTAACATTTTGTTGGAGTTATAGCTGCTTATGTTGGCTTTTTTACCATTGAATGTTCATATAAGACTTGGCCTTACCCAATAAACTAAAGTCTTTCTGATTTTGTAAAATGTAAGTGCCACTAACTGAGACTTCTCTCCTGTACTTTATGATTTCTTAGCAAAATATGGAGCACACATTTGCCAATTGAATCATGCTATTCGTATTCAACTTCTTTGCATTCTTGTAAGCAATCCAAACATTTTCATTTAGAGTGAGGTACACTACACTAAAAATATCATTTTCCTATCAATGTGCCACTTTTTTTCCCTTAGCATTATCTGTCTTGTGGTTTTTAATTAAATATACTCTTCTGTATTAACAGGCAATTAAAGTCTTAGCACTATCTAGACAGCTGGTTATCTGCTTCTTGAATAATAACATTTTATGAATACCTAAAAATGAATAAAATTTATAAAATTAACTAAATTTTTATTGCATCAACTAAGTGTGAAAGACATATGTATGCTACTTCTATAATGTATAATGAGTAACATGAAGTAAGACAGTGTGTAAAGAGCTGTGGAACTGGTAACTAACTCAATATCTGTAAAACTGATGTCTGAAGGTTTCAGAGTGACTGCAAATTAAACTAATTACATATATATTACAACTGATAAGTTAGTTCTTTAAATGCTTCTCAAGATGAAAGCTCAATGTTTACTCATGACTAATTTGACTGGAAAATGAGCCTTACATAGCAATCATACCTGCTTCTGGCCCAGAAGGTCATAAATTCAATGATAAAAACAAACAGTAAAATGCACGGTCTGTGTTACTGTACAGCACCTTGCATCTGAGAATCATTAGATATAGTATAAAAGAGGATTAATGAGAGAAAAGGAGATTTTAAAATCTATTTAATTAGTAATTTAAATTGAAAATTAAAGAGAGAGCTGGTAAGTGCTTGAGGTACATTATCTGATAGAGGAGACCAGGGTTCTGAAAATGAATTATTTAAAAGTTGATTTACCAATTTTCTAAAAATTAATTTTCACTGATATCCTTCTTGAATATATTCACACATTAGGCATAAATTATTCTTATATATTCAACTAATTCATTCAACAGTTTTTTTTTATCCTCACCTGAGGACATTTTTTATTGCTTTTAGGTAGAGACAAAGGGAGGGAGGGAGAGAGAAGGAGAGACAGAAAGGGAAAGGGTGGCAGAGAAACATCAATGTGAGAGAGAAATACCAATTGGTTGCCTTCTTGTACGCACCCTGACCTGAGTCTGTGCCCTGGCTGGAAATTGAACGTACACCCTTTTACTCTACAGGTCAACTCTTCAACCAACTCAGCCACACCAGCCAGGGCTCAACAGATATTTATTGAGTGCCGATTATGTCCAGGCTTTTGTGTGTTGTAACTATAACAGGGAACATCAATAACAAAAAGCCACTGCTCTCATCATTTAGGGTACATGAACAATGAACACATAAAGTACGTAAAAAACAACATCAGGTAATAATAAATGCCACAAAGTCCCAACCGCACCTACTCTTCCTTTCTTTCCAGGCTAAGTATCAGTGGTCTACACATGGCTTCCATCCTCTAGAGAGCAAGCAGGAAAGGGAGTGACACTGGTAAAGTCATGTGTGGATCCATGGTCCCTACCCAGGATGAGTGATGGGAGTGCTAGTTTAAGCAGTTGTATCTAGTAAAGTATATGACAAAATGGTATTTGAACCAGGACCAGAATAAACTTTGAGTGTGAGAATGAGAGTATCTGTGGGAAGAATAGTCTATGCTGAAGGCATAGCAAATACAGAAAACCTAAAGATAAATTCCTTAATCAATATTTATTAAAAAGATTACAGTAGAAGAAAATGGTCATAAGAACACTAGATTGCCTGTGTCATCCCTTGTTATGAGTTGAATATTCCTTAAAATGTTCCCATGAATATGTGCATTTAATATTTTTAGGAAAAGTATTTCTTAAAAAATACATTTGATAAATTCAGCAAATTCAGCAAGTTGATTATTAGACAAATAGGTCCTTTGCTAAATTGGCATATAGGAGAATGGCTTTCAATCAATTACTTTCTGGCCAATTTACCTAGAGTTATACCTGCTATAGAACAGACATTTAATAAATGTTTATTGAAAAAAAATAGGAAAAAAGCTGTATGTGAAACAAATGTCAAGAATTATATTGAATATAGTAGTGAAAAGCTATAACATACTAAAACCTAATTTGAACTTGGAACTAATAGTACTCTCTGAAATTTGGCCCCATTATAAAACCACACATAGGCTTTTGAACTGCAGTCACATAAAACCTATCTCTGACCCAGTTTTTCTCTTAGTATTTTCCTTTTTGTCTTTGAAGGAGACCCTGGTCATCAATCAACCTTTTTTCCTCTCTTGCTGAGTTGCTTTCTAGCCCTTGAAATTTTGTTCCCCACATTACTACATAATTTCCTTCATTTCTCATTTTCTTCTGCACCTGGAGTTAGGCACATAGGCCCTTTTAATTTTAAGAATATTATCCCTGATCTCTGGAAAGAAATAGGATAACAAAGCAACAAGTATGGCAAGAGTTAGAAAGGTCGTAGAACCCTTACATAATTATCAAACTACCTGATCGTTGTTCCATTTAAGATGGTAAATGAATATGTGAGAATCACACCTTTGTTTGTAACCTTTCCTTTCTCCTCTAAACTATATTAATGAGTTTTATCTCTTTAAGATTTGCTAAAAAGCAGATTAGTTATTGAAACTGGTTATTTAAACATGTTGATTTTATTTTAGCAAATATAAAGACAGTTTGTTACAACAGTCAGCAAATACTGGTCTCAGTCTATGGTGCCTCTAGAAAATGGCCTCCCACTTGTCCTCGCTCTCCATCCCTTTCCTGAACAGCCATCAGTGATCTAGATACAGATCCATTGAGACTGTAGTGCACCTGGTAAGGTCGTTAGAGATCCATGGCCACTTCTCTGGTCACTCCAACAGTTTGCTTGATTGGTCCCACAGAATAAGAAGATTGTCTCTCAAAAATGACTCTTTATCACCTATTTTGTAGTTCACTCTGGACATGTGATGTAGTCAGTCTTTCAACTGCTAGTAAACAAGGAGGCTGGTAAAGTTATTGGAACTAAAAGGAAAATATGTTTGGGTGACTAGCAATATAGGTAGACATGAGAAGTGAGAATTTAAGATTTCCAAAAAATAAGAGTTTAGGAAGAAAGAGCACACCTCTGTTTCCTGTCTTCTGCTGAGACTTTCCCCTAATATCAATTTGGACTGAAAACAGGGATTGTTTCCCTGTTACAGTGACAGTGGTGGGGAGAGGGGAGGCACCTTCCTAGAATATAGAATGGCAGATGTTTGAAATATGCCTTGCAGACTATACTCAGCTGAGGTTTTTATCTGCATTTACCCCTAGATAAAATTCCCTAAACCACTCTTTCCCTCTAGGCCCAATTTTAGATGCAATCAAGGTAGAACAATAGATGTTTACTTAACCCAAACTGTCACTTTGTACCTTCTGAGACCTCAGCAATGGATGATACCCTTTTAATGGCCCCTTGGCCCTTTGCTCCCCCTCTCCCAATGAAGAACATTGTACATTTCCTTACTAACTCTCTATGGCTCGATCACCATGTCAAGTATGACATTCAAGTACCAGGAAACCATTGTTCAAGGGTAAGGCTTCAGTAAATGAGAGGGCAGCAGAGGAGATAGAGAGGTGAAGTGGAAGAGCAAGGCTGAGCCATTATTGCCTGGAGGGATCCTGGTCCCAGGAATGTTATCAAGTCAAGGGCTTTTGTACAATAAGTAAAGATCAAAGTGTGCAAAGTAAAGAGCAAGATAAAAACCTGTTGCAAAAACTGAGCCCAGGGTTAGAGCAGGACATCACTGGGTATCTTTGCTGCTAGAGTACTTAAATTTTGAGTCACAGCAACTTAACCTTCCTTGTAATATCTGATTCAGTTTTACAGACTGGTTTGGTAGTCAGGGTTTCAGCTACTAGGGTAGGCAAAGCTTCAAAGAAATCTTCAAAAGTCAGGCAAGAAGGACCTGGATAAAAGTATCTAAATAGCAGAGGTCAGTTTCAGGAAATTAGATAAACTAGGATCAGAGATTTAAGGGCTAGTCTTTGTAAAGGAGTCTTTGCATGCAGGAACTGGGAAAAAAGAAAAGAATAATCCAGTGACATTCACATTCACACTGAGTGACAAGAGAATGCAGGATAACTGAACTGAACTTTTTCTATACTGTTGCTTGCTAAATTTTAGAACCAAGTGTAAAGAAACTGAGACCAGGTTCTCAGATCAAGATAACTTGGCTACTTCAAATTAGGTCCCTACGATCTTGAGTGTTTGCCTTCACTTCTATCATTACAGTGCCATCCCAAGGAGGCCAGACCAGCCTTCTTCCCAACCCTGGCACCTGGGGTCCTGGTTCAGCTCTTTAATTATCTACCTCACTGCGCTGACCTGGTGCAGCTTCTACTAGTCTCCTAGCTTGTCTGATGTCAGCCTAGCCCAAGGCTGGGTTTTTATACTTAGGGTCCAAAAAGGGTGTTGGACCTGCAAATTTAAAGCCATAAGTAAGGACTATAATGAGTTAGAGTGGAAATAGGAACAGAAACTTAAGGAAGCTGCAACAGTGACAAGAAACCAAGAACACCAGGGGCTTTCCCAGATGTATTTTCACTATTTCTTGGCAGTAGCTCCAATTATTACTCCATCAAATGGAAGTATGAGGAAATCTGAGAATCCTAGTTGTGTCTCTAAAATCATTGCCACTACTCAAATAAACGTGACAGCTTAGATCAGCAGGAACTCTGGGAACATCAGCAATGACCCCTCTATCTTTGGAATGTCATCCTCTTGCTATAAACCTTCAGTGGGTTCCTACTGCCCTTGGAATAGTGGGCTCTTTAGCCCCGCCTTCAATGTCCTCTGAGAATGAACTCTTACTAATCCCATTCATGCACCAAATACTTCAGCAAAACTTTAATCACTGTGTTCCACACTTGACATGAACCTTTCCCATTTTCTGAGTTTTCTCAGTTTACTTTCTATTGAACAACATTTTATTTTACTTATACATTAAATATAACTATTTTTCAATGCTAGCTAAAAATGCCATCTTTCCCAGAATGCTTTTTTCCTGATTATACTTATCTCCAGTTATACCTGTATCTCGCCTACTTCACTCAGTATTTTTTTAACTCCATAGCTAAATATGTCTTGTCACCTACCTACATTACAATGCACATTATCAGGCACAGAGATGATATTTTATTAGTATTTTTGATTAACCACAGAGTTGAACTAATCATATTCCTTAGTTCATATTAACCAATCATCATAGTTGAAGCAAAACACCTAGTTAGATATTTGTTCCTTTTAATCTCATTCTCCATTCCCATCCCTCTCCATAGGCATCTGCTTAAATTAGTTTGATATGTAACTGAAAGGTATATGTTATCTTGTCAAATATAGAGTTCTACTATATTTAGTAGACTTAGTTCTACAATACTTCTTCCTTTTTTACAAATCATTGGATTTTTAGGATCTATTCATGTTGCTCTGTGGTTTGTTATGACTTCAAGTTGCTGAAGGGTATTCCATAGTAGGTACCTTTTATTCATCCACTCCTCCAGTGATGAATGTGAAGATTTCATTTAATGCCTATTACCACAAACAGTGCTTCAATGTCTGTGTGAAAATTTCTATAGATTGCATATACCCAAGTAAGCACTGGCTGGTTTGGAGGGTAGGTGGTCGACGCCATTGAGAGAGCATGTCTACCATGTGACTGTCTCATTCAAAATGACTGAGCTAGCAGAGCAACGAATCTGCATCAAATTTTGTGTTAAGCTTGAACATTCCTCTGTAGAAACTATTTGGATGATTCAGAAGGCAGCAGCTATGGGCAATAGGTGACTCCTGGCAGCTTCATCAGGACAATGAGACTGCTCATGTAACACGTCTCATGTAGAGTTTTTTGGCAAAACATCAAATCACCTAGGTGACTCAGCACCTCTACAGCCCAGATTTGGCACCCTGTGACTTCTGGCTTTTCCCAAAACTAAAATCACCTTTGAAAGGGAAGAGATTTCAGATCATCAATGAGATTCTGGAAAATATGATGGGGCAGCTGATGGCAATTGGGAGAACTGTGTCAGGTCCCAAGGCACCTACTTTGAAGGGGACTGAGGTGTCATTGTCCTAGGTACAGTGTTTCTTGTATCTTGTATCTTCTCTATTTTTCACATTACATGGCTGGATACCTTCTGGACAGACCTCGAGTATCTTAAGTTTTGGTAGGGCAGTTTCCCCTCTTTCTAGTCTTCTTTTTCAAAGTTGATTTAGCTAGTTGTATTTTTCTACATACATTTGAAAACAAGTATTTGAAGGACTCAAAAATGCCTAGCGATAATTTTGATTTGTATACTATAGAATTTATGCATGGTTTGGTGGGGAAATTGATATTTTTAGAATGTTATCTTATCCACGAGGGTAAACTATTTGTCCATTTATTTAGAATTTTATGTCCTATAATTCAATTTTTAAAATTCTCCAGAGAGGTTTTGCATATTATTTTTAAAGTTTATTACTAGGCACTTCATACTTTTTTTACTGCTCTGTATAATAGTTTATTTCCTATTATGTTTTGAGATGGTCATACAGAGATATGTTACTGACTTATAAAAATTGATCTTGTACCCAGCATCTTTGCTGAACTTCCTGATTTACCTTCTTGATCTATTATATATTTCCTTATCTATTTAATAAATATTAATATTAAGATTGATTGGTACTCTAGCCCTTTTTATTGCTGTCGTTTGTATTTCCTTTGTATATTTTTCAATCTTTTAACTCCTGCCTTTATCATTTTGTTTTAAAAGTCTCTTATCTTTGAATTTAGTGTTTCGGTTTGTAATTCAATATGAGTACCATTTACATTTACTGTAATTACTGTTTTGTCATTTCTGCATTTCACCTTCCCTTTATTATTCTGCTTCTTTTTCCTCTTCCTATTCCCTCCTGTCTTCTTCCAAATAGGTAAAAATTTATTCTACTGGTTTGAGATTTACATTCTAATCTTATTTTTCTAAGGGGTTATCTCTAACTTATTAAGACCTACTATTACATTTTTCTTATTTTTCTATTTCTAAAGTCATCACTATCTATTATCTTTCCTCAAACAATACAAATAATTTAATATTCTCTTACCACTTCTCAATTCTTCCCTGAAATGTTTTGGTTTACATCACCTAAAATTTCAGTTTTGGATTGTTACAAGTGTGTTTTTCTCCTTTTTTTTTTCATCATTTTTTCACCTTTTGTTCATTTGTTATCATTACATTTTTATACAAATACAACTTTTAAAAAGTTATTTGTTCACCCTTACTTCCCATCTCTATAACATCATACTGAATTTATCTCTCTTTTTATTGCAGATTTTCTTTCAAGTCTTTCTATTTTTAAAATATTGTGATAAAATAAACATGATAAAATTTACCATTTTAACTATTCCTTAATTTTAATTGTAGTAAAATGCCTACAATGTAAAATAAAATTTGCAGACAACTATTTTTAAGTTTGCGGTTTAGTAGTGTTAAGAACGAGCACACTCTTGTGCAACCATCACTGCTCTCCATCTCAGGAACATTTTTCCTCATCCCAAACTGAAATTTTGTATTCATTAATCAATAAGCCCCCATCCCCCACTCCCTCCAGACCCTGAAAACCACCATTCTACTCTCTGTCCCTATAGATTTGTCAATGCTAGGTACCTCATATAGATATAATCATATAGCATTTGTCTTATGTCTGGCTTATTTTTCTTAGCATAAGGTCTTCAAAGTTCATCTGTGTTACAGCATGTGTCAGAATTTTCTTCCTTTTTGAGGATGAAAAATATTCTATTGTACATATGTATTCTATTGTATCATATGTATATACTGTGTATAGTTTATCCACTGGGTGGCTTTGGCCTTTTGGTTATTGTGAATAATGTTGCTATGAACATGAATATACAAAAATATCTGTTTGAATCCCTGATTTCAATTCTTTTGAGTATAAACACAGAGGAGAATTGCTAAATTGATGATAATTCTAGACTCTAGAATCAAAAGATTATTCTACATTTAAGTTTTTGAGGACTGACATACCATTTTATACAGTGGTTGCACAATTTTACATCTGTGTTCTCACAAGTAATGCATGCAGTTCCAGTTTCTCAACATCCTCACTAACACTTCGTGTTTTCTATTAAAAAATAAATAGCCATCTTGATGAGTGTTAAGTAAGGTATTTCATTGTGGTTTTGACTTACATATCCCTAATGATTAGTGATCTTTTTAAAGGTTGAGCATCTTTTCATGTGTTTATTGACTATTTGCATATTATCTTTGGAGAAATATCTATAAAAATCTTTTGCTCTTTTTTGAATTGGGGAGTTTGCAGGTTGTTCATTGCTAGTGTTTGGAAATGCAGTGATTTTTGCATATTGACTTTGCATCCTACAACTTGCTGATTTCATGTGTTAGTTCTAAAGCCATTTTTGTGGAGTCTTTACAGATTTCCATATATAAGATCATATCATCTGGAAACAGAAAGCTTACATCTTCCTTTCTAATTTGGATGCCTTTTATTTCTTTTTCTTGCCTAATTGCTCTGGCTAAGACTTCCAGTAACATGTTGACTATCACTGGTGAAAGCAGGCATCCTTGCCTTGTTCCTTATCTTAGAGGAAAAGCATTCAGTTTTCCCTCATTGAGTATAATGCTAGCTGGGGTTTTCCAATAAAGTGCTCAATAATGTTGAGGTAGTTTCCTTCTATTTCTAGCTTAAGCATTTTTATCATGGAAGGGTATTGAATTCTATCAAATGCTTTTTTTGTGTGTCAATTGAAATGGTCATTTTTTTACTTCATTCTGTTCATGTAGTGTATTATTATATTGATTGATTTTTGTATATTGCACCAACCTTGCATTCCAGGAATAAATTCTACTTGGTCATGGTGTATAACCCCTTTAATATCCTGTTGAATTTGGTTTGCTAGTATTTTGTTGAGGACTTCTTCATTAATATTCATAAGGAATATTGGTTGTAGTTTTCTTTGTCTGGCTTTGATGTCAGGGTAATGCTGGCCTCATAGGATAAGAAATGTTCCTCTTCAGTTTTTTGGAAGAGTTTGAGAAAGACTGGTATTAATTTTTCTTTAAATATTTGGTAGAATTCACCAGTGAAGTCATTTGGATTTTGGATTTTGTTTGTTGACATTTTTTATTACTGATTCAATCCCCTTAATAGTTATAGGTCCATTCATATTTTTTATTTCTTCATGATTTAGCCTTGGTAGGTTGTATATTTCTAGGAATTTGTCCATTTCATCTGTTTTATCCAGTTTGTTGCTGTATAATTGTTTATAGTACTCTTATATTTCTTTTTGTTTTTGTAAAATCAGTAGTAAATTCCCCTTATTATTTCTGATTTTAGTTATTTCTGTCATATCTCTTTTTTTCTCAGTCAGTATAGCTAAAAGTTGGTCAATTTTGTTGATCTTTTCTATTTTCACTGTTGATTTTCTAACTCTGTTTATATGTGTTCTAATCTTTATTCCCTTCCTTTTGCTATCTTTAGATTTAGTTTGTTCTTCCTTAACTAGTTCCTTAAGATACATTGTTGACTTGAGACCTGTCTTTTTTTTCAATAAACTTCCCACTTAGTAAACCTGTACTGCATCCCATAAGTGTAAGTATGTTGTGTTTTTAATTTTTCCCAAGATATTTTAAATTTCCCTTGTAATTTCTTCTTGGATTTACTGGTTAAGAGTGTGTTGTTTAATGTCTATAGATCTGTGAATTTCTTAGTGTCCTTTCTGATGCCGATTTCATTTCATTCCATTATAATTGAGAAGACACTTTGTTTGATTTAAATCTTTAAAAATTTATTATCTTGTTTTGTAGTCTAACATATACTCTATTCTTAAATCCACTCTTTTCTTACTTAACTTCTCTATAATTTCTCCATCCACTAGCAAAAGTGGGGTATTAAGCTTTCCTACTATTACTGTAGCCAAGAGGGTTTTTTTGTTTGTTTTGTTTTTTAAGAACAAAGCCAGGTTTATGGCTCCAGGTTAAAACAGTGGACACAGGATGTGAGAAAGGGCCACAGAAAGTTGGTGAACATGTCCTCAGGGACATTGCTGACTTTTCAGAACCCTGGGGAGCTGACCTATGCACTAGAGGTGTGCTGGTCACCTGCTCACAGGCCAGGCCATGCCCTCCCCCGCTCAAAGATCAGGGTGCAGCCCAAGGCCCTGGAGAGCAGGGCTTCTGTCTACAGTGCTGCCTCTGGAGTCAGCTGCAAAGGTGTGAGCATGGAGGAGAAGCCGCCCCCTTAGAAGGTGTCTTGGTGGGGAGGAAGGGGTTGCCTACTTCTTGGCAGGAGGACACCAGCAATACCTGCTTCTTGGGGATGCTTGTGCTGGTTTTCATTACTACATCATGTTTAGCCTTCTTCTGGATCTCGACCTCTAGGTCCTTCTTGAGCTCTTGCTGCTGCACAGTGCACCTCTTCTTGGGGGTGATAATACAACCTCCCTTCTTCTGGCACCGGTTTTCTCCAAGGCCACCACCACTGCCATTGTCTTGCTCTCTGCTGGCCTCTGCGCCTCAAACTTAGCTGCCCTGTGCCATGATCAGGGATCATGTTTGGGTATTTGTTTGTTTTTAAAGAGGGTCTTTGTGTGGCAAATTTTCTGAGGACTGAAATGGCTGGGATTATTTTTTATTTCTCTCATATTTAAAAGACAATCTGGATAAATATAAAATTCTAACTTCAGAGATATTTTTCCTTTCCAATATTAAAAAAATATATAACTTCGTTGTCTTCTTGCAGTAGCTTTTGAAGTGTCTAAAATGAATATGTTACCTATTTGTGAGTCATCTGTTTTTTCACCCTTGAAGTTTCTTTATTTTTGATATTCTTAAATTTTAGAAAAATGGATCTAAGTATGAAAATTATTCCAATAATAGCAATCTTTCTTATTTAACTGTGTAACATTCTATGCAGTCTCCATGCTTTAACAAATGTGGACCTGTTATTGACTTTGAGTTTTATGAGGGCTGAGACCATGTCTTTCTGTTTTGTGGCTGCATCTTCAGAGCATGGAGGAGATCCTGGCATATGGTCAGTGAACTAAATAAAAGTTGTTGAATCAGTGAATGACTAAATAAGTAGACACTAAGGGGACTGACAATTTTTCTAAGAGTCTATAAAATTTATTAATGTTCCTTTTGTAATTTGTTTCAATAGCTAGAGGGTTTCTGTAGGAGACTAGTAAGAAATAGACATTTAATAGAATTTAACATTAAACTGAGTTAGTTCCATTAAATGGTCTATGGATTATATGAAATAGAATATACATAGCTACGAATGGAATAATGCAAATTATCATTGATTTATACACTTATATCTGGAGACTGAGAGATATTAGTCCTGGTTGAAAATGCAGCAGCTCTTTGTACATGTCACTTATTACACTATACTTGGTCTACTGCCCTTTCTACTCTACTAAACTGTGACCACCTTGGAAGGACCACCTGTTTTTGAAAGAATAATATAGATGACAAAATTTGTACTGTATTCCTTTAAACTAGTGTATATACCACTATATAATAATTAAATTACTTAAAAGTGGCAGTTTTTCTTTTTTCCCCCCAAAATATCCATTTAGCATATTCTTAAGGGAAACCATAGTGACTGTAGTTAATAATGACTGTATTTAATAATGTATAGCATAGTGGCTATAGTTATTAATACTGTATTGTATATTTGAAAGTTGCTGAGAGAGTACATCTTAAGTTTTCATCACAAGAAAAACTTTTGTAACTATGTATGGTGATGGATGTTAACTAGACTTACTGTTATCATTTTTCAATATATAAAAATTTTAAATAATTATGCTGTACGCCTGAAATTAATATTATATGTCACTTATATCTTAATACTTAAAAAATAATACTATTTATATGAATGAATGTTAAGTTTAAAAAGTGAGAATGGGGATTTTCTTTGCTGAAATCAATGTTGTTATGGTTGTAGGCTTGTTTTGCTTAGTGGTATGATAAACAACCATGTGTGAATCCCATCATCATCATTTCTGCTTCTCTAAACTACCATCTAAAATAATAGCAATAATGCTTGCCTTTAACAGTCATGCAAATTTACAAGTTGTCAAGATATAGTCTTTCTTGAACATAAGTAATAAAAAAGTTGATAGAAAAAGAGGAGATTGATACTCCAATGATTCTGAAATATAGAAAGCCTCTGGACAATTCATAGCTATAAGAGGTATTATTGTGACATCAGTAAATGCAAATAGACTTTAAGAAAATGTTCCGTCTGGTGGAATTCTTTCAGACTTTAGATATTGAGAATCTGTTTATAAAACTGAACTATATAAATAACTAACAGTAAGAAAAATAAAGCCCATGTTTTTCCACAGAAATTGAATGAGTTATCGACATTTGAGAAGGTGTTAACAGTCTTGAAAATATGAATTCGTTGGGTTTTGCATTTCTACTGTGCAAAAGTGGTGTGGGATATTTCAGCCAGTCTGCCAAATAATCTGTGCATAAATTGGAGAGAGCCATTCCCCTGAAAGAGTTGCTTTATATTAAAAAAATAGTATCCAGTTTAAAAATAAACTCATTTAACTTTTACATGCTTTTCACATTTCCCTGTCTTAATTAGTTCCTCACATTAATTTATTAACCAAACACTATCAGTTCCCAGCTCATGTCATCTCATTCAAATATACTGATGAATATAGGGCAATGTGCTAAAATTATTATTATGAAGGAAGTAAAATATTATGTTGGCTTTCAGAATAAATTTCTATTCAAACCTGCACATCCCATAATAACTACATTATTTCATGGCTCCTAAGATATTGCTCCCTTTAAAATGTATTTGATACAAAGGGTAAAACTTTCTTCCTTTTTATAGCCTAGTAGTATTCCATTTTACCCTTTGTGACAGTATGGATGGACCTGGAGAACATTACACTAAGTGAAATGAGCCAGTCAGAGAAAGACAAATACCATATGATTTCACTCGTGTGTGGGATCTAATGAACAAACTGAACTAACGAGCAAAACGGAGACAGTCTCATAGGTGGAGAGCAGAGGACAGCTAGTGGGTTGGGGGAAGGTGAGGGTGTGGAGGGGCTGAGTATAGAGGAAAAAGGACTCATGGACGTGTACAACAGTGTGGTGATTGTTGGGGGGAGGAGGGTATAAGGAAACTAAATGATAATGGAAAAAACACAATAAAGATTAAATTAAAATAAGTGAAAATAAAAAATTTTAAAAAGAACATATTTGAAATGTAAAACTGGCAACAATCTTTACAAAGTACATAGTCATGCTTTAAAATTTGAACTTGAACATTTCATGTGTGTATATAGCTTCTTTTTTGAAACAGTTGCCTTGTTTGAAGAATCTAAGCAATGAAAATTCTGGTAGTCGTGACAGGTGAGGTGACGTGATCTAAAATAACTTAGAGAAAAATATATGTTTAACAGAAATAACATAGAATTTCAGACTTGAAATGGGCTCTATAGATCATGTAATCTGAAGACCATTAGGAGAGCCATGGTAAGAACTGAAAATATTTTCACCCTAATTTTTAATGTGATTCAGAGATTGATGTTTCTATTCTGTTTAGTGAAGGCAAATATATGTGTGTGTGTGTGTTTGTGTGTGTGTGTGTGTGTGTGTGTGTGTGTAATCTCAATGTTATTCAAGTGTAATTATCATCATTATTTTAACTGTATCTTTTTGGGGAAAAGATTCTCTTAATATGTAATACATTTTTGGACTTAACTCCTTGGAAAAATACATCTTCATTAGTATTTATCTAGCTAGGCAAAAAGTCTTTTTGTGGTACTTATATCAACTCATTTTCTATGCTACCACACTTTTGAATAAATATGAGGGAAGGGAGATATGGATTTAGTCCAAATATTATTTTTCAATATTTTATCTGAAATTGTATTCAATTTTCAATGTACATAGTTTTCAAAAGAGAGTTGGGGCATTCTAAAATATCACTCTAATTAAGTCTGTATTTGGCGTATTTATTTAAAGCAATAGTAACCTATTGACTTACATTTTTAAACAACCTGCGTCATTTCTATAATGCTAACTTAAAGTTGAGTAGCATGTTCTTATATAGATACTGCTTACTGCTTATGTTTTATGCTGATAGAGTTCAAAATAAGTTAATCATATATGATATACACCTTTTATAAATGCTTCACATTCATAACTTTTTCCTTTGACTGCCATTAAATGAAAATCTTATGTTAAAACTATGCTAAAAGAAATACTTCAAACAATCATATATGCATCATTGACATGCAAATAATAAATACATTTAGTTCTTTAAAGACTCAGAATAAAGACATTTCTAGAAGGCAACTGTCTTGTATGCATTCTTACAAATGGTATAATTATACCACTTCCTTCATTATTCTATTACTTTTACCACACATTTGGTATTTGATAGTTTTATTGGGCTGACTAGAAACTTTGAATATGAGAAAAGAACCAGCTGAGTTGGTTTTTTCCTTTCTAAATTTAAATCTTTCTAAAAATTGTATAGTTTTGGATTTTACAGGTTTTCATTTACTTGAAATTTAAATTTGTGTGTTGTGTTAAATAGAAATTCAGCTCCATTTCTCTCCCCTGTGAAAAATCAATCATTCCAGTTTTGAAGTTATTTATTGGATAGTTGCTCCTTTCCTTTTGATCTCTTACCACAATTGTCTTGATTACCCTTGGCACTTCACAATTCCCCTTTACAATTCCCTTGTCAAAGTCTGAAGGAAAAATTGCTGCCAGTAATTCGATAGGGAATCACACTGAATCTATAGATTAATTTCGAGGAAAATTAACATCTTTATGATATTAAATTTTCACACCATGAACATAGTATATATATTCTTTTATGTAAATTTCCAAAAAAGTTTTTATTCCCTTATTCACTCTACAAATATCTTGCATATATTTTTGGAGAAATGTCTGTTCCAGTCTTTTGCCCATTTTTAAAATCTGGTTGGTTGTTGTTATGTTTCACAAATTCTCTATATATTCTAAATATAAATCCCTCATCAGATATATGGTTTGCATATATTTTCTCTCATTCTGTTGGTTGCTCTTTTACTCTGTGGCAGTGTTTTTTGATGCACAAAATTTAAAAATTTCCATGAAGTCCAATTTATCTATTTTTCTTATGTTTCGTATGCCTTTGGTGTCATATCCAAGAATTTATTGCCAAATCCAATGTTATTAAGCTTTTGTTCTGTTTTCTCCTAAGAGTTTTGTTGTAATGTGTCTTAAATTTAGTTCCTTGATCAATTTTGAGTGAATTTCTGCATATGATATTAGGTAAGGGTCCAACTTCAGTCTTTCACATGTGGATATCTAGTTTTCCTAGCACTATTCGTTAAAGAGACTCCTTTACCCCCATTGAATGGTTGTGCACCCTTGTTAAAAATCATTTGACCATCTATGCGAGGCTTCATTTTTGGTCCCCCTATTCTATTCCATTTATCTATGTGTCTATCTTTATGCCAGTAACATACTGTTTTGATTACTGTGACTTTGTAATAAGTGTTGAAATCAGCAAGTGTGAGTCCTCCAGCTTTGTTCTTCTTTTCAAGATTGATTTTAGCTATTCTGGGTACTTTGAGATTGCATATGAATTTGGGGGTAGGTTTTACAATTCTTGCAAAACAAATGTCATTGGGGTTTTGGTAAGAATTACATCGACTATGTAGATTGCTCTTTGTAGTAATGGACACCTTAACAATATTAAATTTTCCAATCCATGATCATGAGCTCTGTTTACATTTGTTTATATCTTTAATTTCTTTCAGGAATGTTTTATAGTTTACAGTGTACAAGACTTCAACTCTTTGGATAAGTTAATTCCTAAGTATTATATTGTTTTTTATTATATTGTAAATGGAAATGTTTTGTAATTTCCTTTTCAGATTGTTCATTTTTGTGTAAACAAATGCAATGATTTTATTGTGTTGACTTTGTATCCTGCTACTTTGCTTATTTCATTTGTTAGTTCTAACACCTTTTTGTGACATTTTTAGGGCTTTCTATGCATAAAATCATATCTTTAAACAGAGATGATTTTACTTCTTCCTTTCCAGTCTGGATGCCTTTTTACTTCTTTTTCTTGCCTCATGGCTAGGTCTTCCAGTACTTCCAGTACAATTCTGACTATAAGTGGTGAAAGCAGCCACATTTGCCTTGTTTTCTGATCATAAAGGAAAAGAATTCATTCTTTCACCATTGAGTATAATGCTAGCTATGGGTTTCTATAAAGGGGTTTTGTTATGTTGAAACAGTTTCCTTCTGTACCCAGTTTGTTGTTTTTTTTCCTCATAGAATGAGTTAGAAAATATTCCCTCATCTTCAATATTTTAGAAAAGTCTTAGAAGGATTGATATTAGTTCTTTAAATGGTTTGGTAGAATTCACTAGTGAAGCCAGTAAGTCCAGGATTTTTCTCCATTGGGAGATTTTTGATTATTGATTCAGTCTCCTTACTGGTTATAGGTATATTCAGATTTTCTATTCCTTCATGAGCTAATCTTGGTAAGTTTTGTGTTTCTAGAAACTTGCCCACTTCATAGAGGTTATCTGTTTTTTGTCATACAATTATTCATGTACTCTTATATCCCTTTTATATCTCATAATGTCCCCACTTTCATAGTTGATTTTAGTGATTTAAGTCTTCTCCTTTCTTACTCCACCTAGTTAATGGTTTGTCAATTTTGTTGGTCTTTTTGAAGGACCCACTTTTTTTCATTGCTTTTCTCTACTTCTTATTTTGTATTTTGTTTATCTCTGCTCCAATTTTTATTATTTCCATCCTTCTGCTAGTTTTGGGTTTAATTTATTCTTCTTTTGTTAGTTTTTTAAGTTGTAAAATTAAAGTTATTGATTTGAGATTTTTCTTCTTTTTTAATGTGAATATTTATAGCTATAAATTTCTCCCTTAGCACTATTTTCACTGCATCTCACAGATTTTGGTACATTATGTCTTCATTTCCATTTTCTCATTCCCTTTGCTATTTCTCTTTTGGTCAGTTGATTGCTTAAGAGTATAATGTTAAATTTTCACATTTTTGTGCATTTTTCAGTTTTACACTTATTATTGAATTCTAACTTCATCCTATTGTGGTCACAGAAGATAATTTTTATCATTCTTTGTATGATACCTGTCTTTTAAAATCTATTTAGACTTCATTTGTGACCTACTATATCATCAGTCTATGCTGGAAAATATCCCATGTGCACCCGAGAAAAATGTGTATGCTGTCTTTGTTGGGTAGTCTCTGTTGGGTATGTCTGCTAGACCTACTTAGTATATCAAGTCCTTTATTTCCTTAATTTCTGTCTTGTTTTTCTGTCTATTACTGTGAGTGGGATATAAAAGTTTCCATCTATTATTACAGAGCTCTCTATTTTCCCCTTCAATTCTGTCAGGTTTTACTTTATATATTTTGATGGTTTGTCATTAGTTGCATAAATGTTTATAATTGTTACATGTTCTTGCTGTATTGGAACTCTTACTAACAGACAATGTCCTTCTTTGTCTCTTATAACTCATTTGCTTTAAAGTCTATTTTGTCTGATATTCACATAGCCACCCTTTGCTCTTTTTTGCTTAGTACTTGCATAAAATATCTTTGTCCATCCTTTCACTTTTAACTCCTCTGTATCTTTGGGTCTAAATGAGTTTCTTGTAGACAACATATATTTGGTTCATGTGTTTTCTCCATTTTGCCAATGTCTGTCTTTTGACTGAAGAGTTTAATACATTTACATTTAAAGTAATTAGTGACAAAGGAGGGATTTACAACTGCTATTGTGCTATTTTATATATGCTCTCATTTCCTGCATTACCATCTTCTTTTGTGTTTTATTGATGTTTTTATAATGAAATGTTTAAATATCTTTTTCATGTCCTTTTGTATATATTCTATAGCTGTTTTGTGGCTACCATGGGGGTTATATTAAACATCCTAAAGTTGTAAGACTTCAGTTTGAATGCATACCAGATTAATTTCAATAACATGAAAATTCTGCTTCTTCACAGCTCTCTCCTGACCCTTTTAGTTTTTGATGTTACAAAGTTACACCTTTAAATATTGTGTGCTCATAAACACAAACTAATAATTCTTTTAAGTGCGTTAGTCTCCTAAACTAAGTAGAGAACAAGATTTGGACTTAAAACAAAGTTATAGTAATACTAGCTTATGTGCTAATGATTCTTTTTTTCTTTAAATGTCTCTTAGGTCATGTAAAAAGCAAAATGTACAGTTACAATAATACTAGCTTTTATAATTTCCTATGTATTTACTTTTATTGAAATCTTTCTTTCTTTGCACCTTACTAGGGCACTGTCTAGTGTACTTTCATTTCATGTTGCAGGACTTCCTTGAGCCTTTCTTGCAGGCAGTTCTAGTGATCACAAACTCCTTCAGCTTTTATTTATCCAGAACTGTCTTAATTTCTCCCCCACTTTTGAAAGACAGTTTTGGTAGATATAGGATTTTTGGTTGACAATTTTTTTTCTCTTAGCACTTTGAATATATCAGCCAACTATCTTCTGGCCTCCAAAGTTTCAAATGAGAAATCTGATCATAATCTTGAGATCCCTTGTATGTGACGATTTGCTTCTCTTTTGTTGCTTTCAAGATTCTTTCTATCTTTGACTTTTGTCATTTTGATTATAATGTATCTTGGCATGAGTCTCTGATTCATCTTACTGGAAGTCTGTTGAACTTCTTGGATGTTCATAGTTATGTCTTTCATTATTTGGGAAATTTTCAACCATTATTTCTTCAAATGTTCTCTCTGCCCCTTTCTCTCTCTTCTCATTTTGGACTCCCACAATATGTACATAGGTCTGCTTGATGGTAACCCACAGGTCCCTTAGACTCTGCTTACATTTCTTCAATCTTTTTCCTTTCTTTGCTTCAGCCTCAATAACTTCCATTGTCCTATCTTCAAGTCCACCGATTCTTCTTCCTGATCAAATCTACTTTTGAATATGTCCAGTGACTTTTTCATTTCAGCTCTTTTACTTTTCAGTTCCAGGATATTTTTTGTTTTCTATCTCTGTTATTTCCATTTTGTTCACACATCATTTTACTGACTTTTCCTACATCTTCCTATAGTTCTCTGAACATCTTTATGACAAATGTTTTAAAGTCTTTGTCCAGGATATCTGCCATTAGGTGTTTTTCAGGGAGTTTTTGTTGATTTATTTTTCTTTGAATGAGCCATAGTTTCCTGTTTCTATTTATGTCTTGTGAAGTGTTTTGTTCAACAGTGGACATTCAAATCTAATATAGTAACTCTGGGAATCAGATTCTAACCTTTTCCCAGGGTTTGCTGTTTTTTTTTGGGGGGGGGGTTGTTTTGTTTTGTTTTGTTTTTTTATTGTGATTGTTGTAGGCTGTCTCTGTACCAAGAATCAATCTGAGATGTAAACTTAGTATCTTCTGTCTTTTCTCTTTTTTATCCTCACCCAAGGACATTTTTTTAATTGCTTTTAGAGACAGAGGAAGGGACAGAGAGAAACATCAATGTGAGGAAGAAGCATCGATGACTGCTTTCCATACACACTCAGACTGGGGATCAGTGCCCAGACTAGGGATAGTATGTGTCCAGACTGGGGATTACGTGCACCCATGCCCAGACCAGGGATTGAACCTGCAACCTAGGTATGTGCCCTGACTGGTAATCAAATCCACAGCTTTTATGTTATAGGACAATGCTCTAACAAACCATACTATGGCATAAAGGCCATAGGGGGAGGGGCTTGCAACAATGGCTACATACAACAACAATGGCTTCCTCCTTTTTGTCTACACCTCTGTGATGAGAAGAAACAATTAGTAATTATAGCACAGATCCCCATTATTTAGAAGATAGAATCCATTTTGCCCATCCTATCTCCCACAGGCTTTGTGCTAGCTGCTAAAGGAACACATGCATACCCCACTGGCTAAGAGTGGGATATCGATTAGTGATATTGTGCTAAGATCTAAAATTGACCACAAGTAACTACAATTTATAGTATAAGTCTTCTCCCAGAAATTGCAAACCTCCAACAGACTCTATAGTTAAAAAATCAGTCCTGGCCAAGTGGTTCAGTTTGTTGGAGCATTGTCCCATACACCAAAAGGGTGGTGAGTTCAATTCCCAGTCAGGACACATACCCAGGTTATGGGTTCAAACCCCGGTTGGGGCACATATGAGATGCAACTGATTGATATTTCTCTCTCATATCAATATTTCTCCCCCTCTCCCTCCCTCACTCCCTTCCTCTCTATCTAAATTCAATAAAAAAATTCTCCAGTGAGGATTAAAAAAACAGTTACATCAAACAAATTCTGTTAGTGCAATTGTTGTTTAAGTAAGGAGATAGACTTGTGGTGCTGCTTCTTCTACCATCAATCCAGAATCTACCTTGAAACAATCACTGTTATGATTCTTCCTTTCTAACATCTATAATTTATATCTAGCTTTCCTTTATTTTTGAAATCACTAGGATCAGTGTTAAACAGACATGGTAATAACAGACATCAGTGTGTTCACAGTTTTAAAAGGTGTATGTACCACTTCACCACTAAATATAGTGTTTGCTGCAGGTTTGGAAAAGACACCTTCATTAAGTTAAGAAAGTTTCCTTCTGCTGTTATCTTGCTAATATTTGGTTGAATTTTATAAAACGATTTTTTTATCTATTGAGGTAATCTTAGAAACTTTCTCTTTTAATCTGTTAATAAATCATGCTACTAGATAATTCAATTTTAAACTATACTTACACTCCTGAGGCAAACTCAACTGCAACATGATACATTATTGTTGCTGTTATTCAATTAGATTCCATTCACTAGTATTTCATCTAGATAGTTTTTACAGATTTTTACTTATTTGTTTATTTTTAGAGAGAGGGGAAGGGAAGAGAAAGGGATGAAGAGAAACATCAATCAGTTGCCTCTTGTATGTGCCCCAATCAGGGACTGAACTCACAACCCAGGCATGTGCCCTGACCAGGAATTGAACTGGTAACCTTTCATTTTGCCAGGTAATGCCCAACCAACTGAGCCACACTGGTCAAGGCTTACTTAGAATTTTTGCATTTATAATCATTACAATTTTAATAGCCTCGTAATTTCTGTTTGTCACCCTAGCCTTATTAGACTTTGCTGTCAGGAGTTCACCAAGTTGATAAATTAAGGGAGAAATATTCTTCCCCCCAACCCCATTCTCTGGAAGAGTTATACTACTGAATTTATCTATTCCCTTGAATATTTGGAAGAATTTGCCTATGTAACCCTGTGGATTTGGTTTTTTCTTAGAGGGGTGTTTTCAACTACTAACTCAAGTTGTTGTTGATTTTTTTTTAACAGTTACAATTTTGTTCAGGGCCTCTTTTCTGATATATTTTATAGGAAATATACATAACACTTGTCATGAAATTGTTAATACTATACTCCCATAATTTTCTAATCTTTGAAATGTCTGTAGTTTTGCTCTATTTTTTCATTCCTAATGTTTTATTGTATCTTTTTCTCTTTACTTGAGGCATTTCATGAGTGGCTTGCCTACTTGATCATTGTTTTCAAAGAGTTAACTTTTGGCATTGTTTTTCATCTGTATTGTATGTTTTATTACTCTTCCATTAATTTCTGTTTATTATTTTTCTTCTGTTTTCTTTAGAACTAGATTGTTGTTCTTCCCCAATTTCTGTTAGAAGCATAGGTCATTAATTTTCAACCTTTCTTCTTTCTTAATATAAACATTTCTTACCCCCTATGTATCAGTTCCCCACAAAGTTTGATATGCAACATTTCTATTACTATTCAGTCCCAATAGATTTTGAAATGACAGGACTTATGATATGAAATCAGAATATAAGTTTATTTATTTGCTACCCTGCTCATTCAAATCCACTTTAAGGGCAAATTTTTCTCTATACTCTTGAAAAGAAATTGGAAAAAAACATATGAATCTTCTGGTCTCTCTCAATTAAAAAAACATCCTGTGGTCACTTCTAGTCACTAGGTAAACGAGCAAAATCTCAATTTGGTAATTAATAAGCCCACTGTGATAGTAACATTGAGACTTCAACACTTATCCAGACTTGAAGCTCTTGCCCAAACAGAGCTCATACCTGCTACAGGTGAGTTGTGTGCAGTGGACAAAGTAAGGGGTGAATGCTTCTTTTATATGATTTAAGCCTCTGCTTTCCTCCTCTACTTTCTAGAATGCTTCTGACTTTTCCAGGATTGATTTGGGGAAAGGATATAAAGTAAGGTACAAGAAAGGTCTTATTTAAATAATACTGCCATGAGATTGGATGGACCCTCCTTGGACATCTTTCTCTCACAGGATGTTTTCCTGTGTTCTTCAGGTTCACTACTTTACCCTTAGGCATCCAGTTACCCAGATCCCTACTAAGGTCATCTCGAAGTCTCTGCTGGATTTCTCTCATCTAAACTCCACATCTCCTCCAAGGTAATACGCATCCTTTTTTCACAATAAACCTGGACAGTAAGGTGGACTCAAATGCAACAACCTTTCTTAGTCAACCTCAGAGCAGTTAGCCAGCCACAGTACTTGTCTTCAGATTTATTTCTTTTTTATGTATATTTTATTGATTGTACTATTACAGTTATATCATTTTTTTCTCCCCTTTATTCCCCTCTGACCTGCACTGCCTTCCCTCCAGCATTCCCGCCCACCTCCTCCTTAGTTCATGTCCGTGGGTCATACATATAAGTTCTTTGGCTTCTCCCTTTCCTATACTACTCTTAACCTCCCCCTGTCTATTTTGTACCTACCAATTATGCTTCTTATTCCCTTTACCCTTTTCCTCCATTCTACCCCCACCTCCTCCTGCTGATATCCTTCCAAGTGATCTCCATTTCTGTGATTCTGTTCCTGTTCAAGTTGTTTGCTTAGTTTGTTTTTTTGTTTTTGTTTTTTTTAAGTTCAGTTGTTGATAGTTGTGAGTTTGTTGTCATTTAATTGTTCATAGTTTTGATTATCTTTTCCTTAGATTACTCCCTTTAACATTTCATGTAATAAGGGCTTGGTGATGATGAACTCCTTTAACTTTACCTTATCTGGGAAGCACTTTATCTGCCTTTTTATTCTAAATGATAGCTTTGTTGGATAGAGTAATCTAGATTGTAAGTCCATGCTTTTCATGGCTTTGAATACTTCTTTCTAGCCCCTTCTTGCCTAGAAGATTTCTTTTGAGACATCAGCTGACAGTCTTATGGGAACTCCTTTGTAGGCAACACTCTCCTTTTCTCTAGCTGCTTTTAAGATTCTCTCCTTATATTTAATCTTGGGTAATTTAATTATTGTCGATCTTGGTGTATTTCTCCTTGGATCCAGCTTCTTTGGGACTCCCTGTGCTTCCTGGACTTACATGCCTAGTTCCTTTGCCAGATTGGCGAAGTTTTCCTTCATTATTTTTTTCAAGTAAGTTATCAATTTCTTGCTCTTTCTCTTCTCCTTCTGGAGTCCCTATGACTTGGGCATTGGAATGTTTAAAGTTGTCCCAGAAGTTCCTGGGTCTCCCCTCATGTTTTTGAATTCTTGTTTCTTAATTCCATTCTGGTTAAATGTCTATTTCTTCCTTCTGTTCCAAATCATTGATTTGAATCCTGGTTTCCTTCCCTTCACCGTTGGCTCCCTGTATACTTTTCTTTATTTCACTTTGCATAGCCTTCACTTTTTCCTCTATTTTGCATCTGTACCCAGTCATTTCTGTAAGCATCCTGATTACCAGTGTTTTGAACTCTGCATCTGATAGGTTGGCTATCGTCTTATCACTTAGTTTTTTTCTCGATTTTTGATCTGTTCTTTCATTTGGGCCATATTTCTTTGTCTGTGCACACCTGTTACATTGTAAGGGACAGAGCCTTAGGTATTCACCAGGGTGGAGCAAGTCATTTTGCTGTGCTGTGGCACTGCATGTGGAGGAGGGGTCAGTGAGGGAACAATGCTGCTTGCTTGGTTCTCGCCCCACTTTCAGTCACTTCCCTCACTTCCCACAAATGGATTCTGCCTTTTCAGGTGCTGATTCCCAGGTGGGTGGGCTTGTGTATGTTCTAGGACCCCATGGGCCCCTCCAATAGACTCTCCTGTGAGACGGGCAGTTTCTCCCACCACCACAACCCCCACAGTTTTTACAGCTAGAGGTTTTGCAGCTTTAGTTTCCTGTGCTGGAACCCTGATTCGCACAGTCTGTTTCACTCCCCAGTTGTTCCTGCTGGTTTATTGCATATGATTGTGGGATATCCTGGTCCACCAGCCTCTGCCCTGTTCACACTGTTTCACCAGCTGCCACGTTACCACATGTCCTCACTGCCCCAGCTTCCTGTCTCTGCCCTCCTACCAGTCTGGATGAATATTTCTTTAACTCCTTGGCTGTCAGGATTCCATACAATTAGATTTTCTGGCAATACTAGTTGTTTTTTGTTTTTAAATTGGTTGTTATCCTTTTTTCGGTTGCGCAAGGAAATGAAGCATATGAGCTACACCTCTGTCTTGGCCAGAAGTTCAGATTTATTTCTAAGGTTGGAGTGAAAGAGTCCATCATGTCCCACAAACTTCAGGGGATGTCTGACTTTCCAAATGATCCTTCTGAAGGTCCTTGTGGTTGTCTTAAGATGTGATACTTAGCACTGCAATAGCTCCATCAAAAACATATTGTTCTCATCCTCTAATCTCCCATCCGCACCTTCTAATGCCTCTCATGAAACCCTTTTATATCCTCAGTGGAGTCATAAAATCTATGTTGATGACTTCCTTTGAAAATCTTACATGTAAGACTGTCTTGCACTAAAATGTGAGGTTTGTCATTTTAGGGTCTCAACTGAAAGTCTAAAAATATTTTTTTAACTCTGTTATATATTTATTTTCTAATTTCCATTATTACTTTTTTTCTGACCTGTGAGTTATTTAGAAGTATTTTTAAATATCTAAATATATCATCTTTTAAAAATATATTTAAAATATTGATTTCTTACTTTCATGGGATCAGAGAACATCATCTGTGTGAAGCAGATTGCTGGAAAGCTGTTGAGACTTGCTTTATGACATGGTCAATTTGTATAAATATTCCCTAAGTGCCTATGAAGATATTTATTCTCTACCAGTAGAATGGAGTATTCTATATATGTCCACTAGCTCAAGACTGTCAATTGTATGGTTTGATTCCATTTTTTAAACCTGACAATTACTGCAATGAATATTAAAAATTCCAACCATGTTTGTGAACTTATGTTACCCCTTGAAATTCTGAAAACTTTCATATATTTTAGACTATTAATAAGTGGTGATAAGCTGAGAACTTTTTAACCTCCTTGGCAAACTATGCCTTTTATATTTATGTGGTTAATTTCTTTATCCCTGAAGCTTTTTACATTAAGGTTTGTTTTGTCTGATATTAATAATCTGAGCTATTCTAGGTGTTTTTTTCTTTACTACTTTTCCAGTATATCTTTTTGTTTTACTTTCAACCTTGCCTTTATTTTTTTAAGTGCATGTCTAACATATAGAGTTGTCTTTAGTTTTTACCCAATCTGAGAGTCCTTTTAGCAGGAAAATTAATGAGAGTCTCAGTTGCAACTTCGGACCTTATGAGAGTTTAAGACCATATCTTCTGTACCCACAAGACTGTTAAAACTTAGACCTTTGGTAACTGAGATATGCAAATGCCTCCAGGACAGCAGTGACCTAAGTGTCAACTTAATAAATTAGTTTTCAGCTCCTTCCTTATGTTTGGCCTCTGGGTATTATACATTTTTTTCCCATTTTGATTATCTTCCTAAAAGTATTTCAGCCTGGAAGCTCTTGGTGTTTTGTCAGAGGATTTTTAGGCTTGTTACCTCATGTAAGATATGAAATAGTATATGAAATAGAGCCACAGGTTTTAAATTTTCAAATCTAAAAATATCTTCTGTGAAATATTTTTATATACCCATCACATTAGAATGAGAATCAGAAATCAAGTTCTAGTTCTGATTTTGTAACCTTGGGTAAATCGCCAAATAGTATCAATGAGTCTGAAGTAAAAAAAGGCATTGGTTAAGGTTGAAGATGTAATAATATTCATCATATTCCTAACACTGACCTGCCATTGACTGTGTATCTCTCACATACCTGGTTCAAGCCTCAAACTGTCCTTTTGTTGACCCAAGTTCTTTTTTAATTGTACTTAAAAAAGTAACATAAAATTTACCTTCTTAACCATTTTTAAGTGTACTGTCCAGTAATGTTAAGCATGTTTATTGTTGCACGACCTCAACTTTTAAACTTTAAGTTTAGGTTATTTACTGTTAAAGAAGGACCCTTCTCTTTTTGCCATTTCTACCTGGCCCTTGTTCATCTCTTCTTTATTTCTGTCATTCCTTATGCTATCATCATCTGGGTTTTTCCCCCTTCTTTTTGTAGTTTTAATAGGTCTGTTTTGCTAGATCCTTCTTTCCCAATGGTTTTGCAAGTGATTTAGTTATTCAGCATTATGTATATTGACTTTAGGAATTCCTCAATATTTTGCAAGACTTTGAATTTCACTTTGCAGTAATTAGCATCACAGAGTTGGATGTTTATAACATCAGCACCTAGGCAAGGATGTCCTTGCTATGCGCTCAGGCTAAAGCTACTGTTGAGTGGAGGAAAAGGGGGATAGGGGAGGAATATCTGAGGATGTCTAATTTCGTGAGGCATCTAATTCACTAAAACATATTTTTATATCATGATTATTTCTGCTTCATTATTCATCAAAACCAGGGTGGTTATGTTAAATAATAAGTACTCAGAAAATGAGGTCCTCTCCTCTTCTGTAAGTCAAAGGGGTATTCCTTCCACTAGATGATCTCTTTCATTTAAACCAAAATTTACTTTTAAATTTATCTGAGGACTTCTGTTTAGAGGTCATCTTTTTAAGGATCAACATCATAAATCAGTGGACCTCTAGAAAAATAAGACAACAGTATTGTAACCAAGCAGACAGGGGCCCGTTCATGTGGCGCCTAGGTGAATGACTCAACAATTAATGCTGGAAGAAACAGGTTTTTATTTACAACATTCCAACCTTGGGAGAACTAGGAGTACTTCAGCTTGGAGCCCTGTTTTCCACAAGACCTGGCATTTCCCTTGCTCCCCAAAAGGTTATAGCCAAATGCACCAAAAGTTCCCTATTTCCTTATCTTAAGCCAGCTGTGCAAACAGCTATCCAGTCCCTCTGGAAAGGTACCAAAGTCTCCATCCTCACACAGCAGCTCTCTCCTTCAGGATCTGGGGTACGTTGTCATCAGCCTCCACATAACAGTCCAGGAAAGCATGTGCCCGCTTTACACTGGATCATGGTGAAGTCCAGAAAAGGCACAAGTCCCAAGAGTCCAGATAGAGTCTGGGTCGGCCAAGCAGCAGGTCAGTGTCTTGCAAGGAAAGCTCTTTGGTGGCTTCAGAGTCAGCTAGAGCAGGCACGATCAAAGCAGCAGTACGTCTCCTTCCTTACCACACCAGGCCACAGGACGGGATCCTGATGACAAACTACATAGCTGCTTGCTTACTCATCCATTCACGTGGCTGCTACATCATTATTCCCCTTCCTCACAGCTCCCTGCTTACTATGCCCTCTCTAGCCTGCATGGCAGCTATCTGACTACCAGCAACATGGCTCTCCCTCGTGGATGCCCACCCTTAGTTTAAATCCTGACCCAGAGCTTCCTGCGTGACTTCAATATTGGCACTATATGTACTGAAGGTCACATAGGCCTTTACCCGGGTGACAGCACAGTTCCCCTTCAGGAAGTGCATGGCTACCACTTGCCATTGTTATGAAAAGTATCTTAAGCCATATCATCCGCTTATCCCGTTCCCCCCTTCCCCAGCCATGAGTGGTGGAGGAACGTGCTGTGTACCCCACTGCAGTATTCCACAATTAGTGATTTCAGTGGGAGAAAAAAAATCGAACTTCTCTGGTTGTTGTAGGAAAAGAGTAAGCTTGATTGAAATTTCCATTTGCCATTGATTTTTGAGAAAATGTGAAGAGTTTAAGTAGAACACACATATTTCATGAATTCCAAGAAGCAGACTTTTTCCCTGTATTTTAAAATTTCCAATAGCAGGATGTATGTTAAAATCAAGAGTTACAATTAAAATCAGCAGGTTCTTCCCCCAACCCGCTCCCCCGCCATACTTTTTAAAGCTATACTTAAATAATGTGCCTTCAGTCCATGGTGTTTTAAATTAGAATCTAGTCCAAGGTCTGACCAGTGTGGTTCAGACAGCTGGCATCACCCCACAGACTGAAAGGTCGTTGGTTGATTCCTGGTCAGTGCACATGCCTGGATTGTGGGTCTGGCCCCTGGTGAGGGTGCATACGAATGGCTCAGTGTTTCCCTCCCTCTCTCCCTTCCCCTCTCTCTAAAAATAAATAAATAAAATCTTAAAAAATAAAAGAACCTAGTCCAAAATTCCAATTTAAGTAATTACGTGGTACCAACTATTCGTCAAAAATATTAAACTGAAGAATGGCTATGCAGAATGCAACTTTCAAGTGGATTCATTGCATTGATAACAATAGTAACAGCAATATATATATATATTCTTTATTACAGCCAGGTACCATTTTAAGTGTTTTTCTTCTTCTTACAATAACCCTGTAGGTAGATTACTATTATTACACTGAAGCAGTGAGGCTAACTGACAACCTCTTAGTGATGTGTGAAAGCTATTATCTTATACATAATTAGTGGATGAGTTAGATGGTTCTCTTAGATACAAAGTTTTTATAGGCTTGTACATAGAATTTTATGAAACCATACTGATAATTTTTAGTATGTATCAAAGAATGGATATCTATTTGCAGAGCAAACAGTCATATAGTTTTCCTCATTAAGTCTCTGTGGGAGGGAGAATATAATCCTCATCCTCAAAAAAAAAAAAAAAGGTTCACATCCTAATCTTTGAAGCACAAGAATGTTATTCTGCATGACAAAGAGACTTTGTTGATGCGATTAAGGGTACAGACCTTGAAATGGGAAAATTATCCTAGATTATTCAGGTGGACCCAATCTTATCATATAAGCCCTTAAAATCAAACAATCTTTCCCAGCTGCAGGTGTGACTACACTAGGAAGGGTCAGAAAGATGCAACTTCGCTGGCTTTGAAGTCAAGATATCTAGAGAGTCTAGATTATTCTAGAAGCTGAAAAAGGGGTTCTCCTTAGGGCCTCCAGAAAATAATGCAGCTCAGCTGACACTTTGATTTTAGCCTAGTGAGGCCCGTGTAGCACTACTGACCTACAGAACTCTTAAGATAATAAATCTGTGTTGTCTATAATACTTTTGTGCTGTTTAAGCTACTAAGTTTGTGGTGACTTGTTACAGCAGCCATGGAAAACTAATGCAGGCCCATTCAGGCTAACCTAATTCAATAAAGTATTGTACCATACACAAAAATATTTTAACACGTGAAGGAACCATTTCTGTAGTAATCTATCAAGTCTGGAACAGTGTTAGATATACAGTATCCACTTAACTCATGAGTGGTACAGTGCCCTAAATATACTTACAAAAACAGACTTGATGTAATGTGTTATACAAACCACTGGTGCCTTTACATGAAAAAACACATTTAATTTTCACAGCACTTTAACCTTTGCCTTCTATTTATGGCAACGTGTTGCTGGTTTTGGACTCCCATTTGATATTGATGACTTACTATATTTCAGTGTGTGACTCAAAAAAAAAAAATGCGCTAAGCTCATTCAGCCTCCCGTGGGTGTCCCGAAGCGTGGGCCTCCCCCGGGGCTGAAGCGGCACTCTAGGAGGGCCTCGCTGGCCTCCTGCAGTTCTTGGTTTGCAGTTTGAAAGAAGAAACCAAACACCAAACGTAAGCCAGATCGCGGGGACACCGTCTGCTGCCAGGCCGCCACTCTTCTTACCCTCCCTTACAGGTCCACAGCAGGACCAGGCCTATGAATTTCTTCCAGATTCCCTTAGGAGACGCAAGATACTGCCCCACGTGAGCTCGCGACACCCAACCTCGCGACACTTAGAACAATCACGGACTTTTGCGTTACAGTCCTGTAGGGGTAGAGAAGACAACAGGAAGATTGTTCCGCCCACGTAATGCAAGACTTTGTTCTCGCGAGATCCCGATGACAGTTCGGAAGCCTATCTCGCGGCATTTTCCGACTCGGAGCTGGAAGTTTTGGTGGGCGGCAGAGGGAGGCTCAGCTCAGAGGGGGAGAATTAGGGGGTCGACATGGACGTCGGCTGTCCTCCATCGGCGGTGGGGCCCGAAATGACTACGTGAGCGCCGCGCTGTCAGCCTTCACCGCGCCTTCCAGCTCTGCCGCTGCCTCGGACGCCACCATTCCCTCTCCCTGGACCGCATCAGGCTTCACCTTTGCTCCCTCTCCCCGTGGTGTCGGGGTC
Source organism: Mormoops blainvillei (assembly GCA_004026545.1). Lineage (NCBI taxonomy): Eukaryota > Metazoa > Chordata > Mammalia > Chiroptera > Mormoopidae > Mormoops > Mormoops blainvillei. The sequence continues at coordinate 674,486 of PVJD01000007.1, read as the reverse complement.
TAGGGGGCGATGTACGGACGGACGTCGGGAGGTGGTGTTGGCCGCGGTCCGCCGACTCGCCTCCTCCTCCCGGTGTCCAAGAGCAACCAGGCTGCCAGGCCCCACCCCCTGGCCAGATGGATCCCTCCACCCCGAACCCCGGCCTTGAAAGCGCCGGCAAAGGTATAAGCTCTGAGCTTGCCTATCTGCTGACACCTGTCTTAACTGCGCCGGGTTGGACCGGTTTCTGCCAGTTCCGTTAGGGTCGGGCTTTTACCTTGTGGCTCTTCTGCGTGACAGCCTGAGATTGTGAACCTCTGCAAGGCTGGGGTCAGTCCTTTGCGATTCAGCCCTGACAACCTGAAATCTGGAGTCATACTGCACTTGGATCTGTTACTGGCTCTGTTACTTGCTGAGCAACTTTGGGCAGTTTTCTTAGCTGTCAAGTTGGGATCCTTGCTGAGTTCTTGTGGTTATTAAATGAGACTGTATATGCAAAGCACTTATGTGACCCAGTGTCTGGCCCACAGTAAGCGCTCAGTAAATGTTTGATATTTTTATTCTTTGTCCTTGTACACTCCAGTTCCTTGTGAATGGTAGAAGTTTGTTGTTAAGTAGATCAAAAAAGGTTGAGATACTTAGTTCAGTTTACTTAACACCACAGGGAGCTTGATATACGATGTATTGAGTCCAGAGCCTTCATGGAGTCACCAAGAGAGGGTTTAAGGAGGATTTGGTTATCTACCACAAGTCATCTGGGATGTCTTCTTGCCCCCTAATTAATAGCTTTCATTATAGAGATGTAACAAAAGCTTGAGGGCTGGTTTTGTGCCCCGCAATATGCCAATTGTTTATCTACATGCTTTCCTTTGAGGAAGACCTTGATCTCATGAAATAGATGAAGAATTCAGAGCTAAAGTTCAAAGAGGTGTATGTAACAAACCAAAGCTCTGAAGGCCAAAAATGATGACATTTTAACCTAGGGACCACAAATATCAAAACCTATAGAAACCCGGCAAGTGAAATAAATACATGAGGCTGCTGATTATAGTGACCGGGATTCTCATGCCTGAGTTAAAAGGGCAGGGGCTTCTCAGGTCCAGGGAATTGTTCATTCATATGTGAGCTGGTACAGCATGGTAGCTTCAAGATCAGATAGCTTGGTTCATATCCAGGCTCTGCCACTTTACGGCTGTGTGGTCGTTGACCACTTCGTTAACTGTTGTCTGTTCCACCATTTGTAAAATGGAACTGATATTACTTACAGGAAGTAATGAAAGGGTTGTTGTGAGGCTTAAATAAACTACTCATCTAAAGCACATGCTGGCATACATAAAGCCTTCAAATGTTAGCTATATGTAAATATTTGTTAATTCTACAAGTATTCGAGCCTCAAACATTGCTCTAAGTGCTCAGGTTGTAGTGGTAAACACAGATTACACCCTGTTCTAGGGAGCTTATATTTAAGTTGTGGGAATGAACAATAACATACTTAATATTTGTCTCGAAAATGGAATAAAGCAGGGTGAAGGCAGAGAGAATGGCAGGGAGTGCTATTTTAGATCGGGTGGTCAGAGATGACAACTCTGAGGAGATGCCATTTAAGCAGAGACCTGAATGAAGTGAGCAAATCAGTCCCTTTGGTATTTAGGGAGAATGTTGTTGGGAGGAACAGAAAGCTCAAGGGCCCTGAGGCAGGAATAGCAAGGAGGTCGCGTTGGAATGCAAGAGGGAGAGCAGGTAGGAAATGAAGTTACAGAGGAAAACAGGGACCGGATCACAAGAGGCCTTACGCTCACCACAGCCCCATGCCCCGTTCAATCCAACATGAAATCCTACCGATTAAGCTATTTATTCTGGAGTTTGAATCTTGAGAGAGTCCAACCCTAGCTCAAAATTTACTTATTGAGTTCTAGAAATGAGCCACACTCAGAAACCAAATAAGACTTCCATAATTTTTTGTGTGAAGCCTATAGGCTTCTGCCCATTCTGTATCCTCTGACTGACATACTTTTCTTAGGTCTTCTTCCTTTTTATTTTGTTTCCTCAATACCCTTTCTTACAGCACACTGTTCTCTTCTTCCAGAACACTTATTATAATTTAATGTTTATAAGTTTTTTAGTATCTGTTTCCCTCAGTAAATATCAAGGATCTGTGAGATCAAAGATGTGTCTATGTTAATAAATTCAGCACATGTTTATTAAATGCCTACTGTGCACTGGTCGTCGGGATAAAATTTTGAACAGCACAGACATTTTCTTTGAAAAGAAGTTATTTTCTAGTGGGAAAGACATAAAAACAAGTAAACATGATAAACATTGTGATATGTGCTATGGAGGCAATGAAATAATGAGCTAGAGAATAATGGGTTACCCTACTTTAAATAAGGTGGTCAGACACAAAATCTCCAAGGAGGTGACATAAAAACAGCAGAGAGAAGACATGCTTAGCATGTTTGAATCAAGGGAGAAAATGACAGATTAAGTTGGAGAAGTAAGTAGGGGCAGATCATACAGGGGCTTATAGACTGTATAAATAAGGAGTTTGGACTTTATTCTTTGTGCAGTGGATGGTTATTGAAAGATTTTAAGTTAAAGATTTGCCATTAATTTGTATTTTTAAATAGTCAGTATCGCCGCTATATGGCAAATGGATTGTAGGGTGAAAATAGTGGCATCAGAGAGAAGGGTTAGGAGCCTGTAGCAGTAATTTAGGAGAAAGCTGAAGTTGAAGCCAAAGGCACCATGCTTTATGGCAGAAGTTAGCAAATTGTGGTCATGGGCCAAATCTGGCACACTTTTTTTTTTTTTAAGATTTTGTTTATTTATTTTTAGAGAGAGGGGAAGGGAGGGAGAAAGAGAGGGAGAGGAACATCCATGTGCGAGAGAAACATCCATCAATTGCCTCTCACACACACCCCCAGCCGGGGACCTGGCCCGCAGCCATGCACGTGCCCTGACCGGGAATTGAACTGGCATCCTTCCCGTTCGCAGGTTGGTGCTCAATCCACTGAGCCACACCAACCAGCGCTGGCACATGTTTTTTTGTGGATAAAGTTTTATTGGAACACAGCCATGCCCTTTTGTTTACGTGCTGTCTGGCTACTTTTGTGTTACAAGGGCAAGACACAGGATAGCCTGCAAGACCTAAAATAACAAATAGCTAAACCCTAACTCTACAGAATAGTTTGCCGACAGTTGTTCCAGAGAGTTGTTTAATGGAGGAAAGTAATACACTTTTGAGGTAGAACCAGCAAGACATGCTGATGGATTGGACGTAGGGAGTAATATAAAAAGAGGGAAAAGGGCAGTCTAAAGGTTTTCTACCTTGAAAAGTTAGTTACACGATGATGCCATTTAATGAAATTCAGGAAGTCTGGTTCCCAACAAGGTTTAGTCACTATAATTTTTTACTTTTTTTTTTCATTTTGTGCACATTGTGTGGAATAGTATCTGGTTAATAATTGGTATCAAGACATAGATGTTGAATAATAAAGAAATAATGAATTTTAGGTCTTTGAAAATTAGAAGGCATTTGCTGAGTAGGCAAACAAATCATGTGAAACAGAAATAATGTGTTAAGAATTGCTATAGGGGTTAATTTAGATTTTAAGGCCCAAAGAGTACTATTTTGAAAATAGGGCCCAGTGATCTATGTTTTATTCCTTGTACAGTGAATCAAAGTTTTAGTTTAATGTTTAAACTTTGTCTTTTAGAATAGTGTAGCAGTTCTCAAATCGCTTGGATCCAAATATTAGCGTAGCAAAACAAATTTTTCTCTGTACTTCTGATTGCTATTCAGAAATACAATCTTTCCAAAATTAGTGGGAATAATGGTTTTACTTTTGAGGAACAACTGATGGGAAATAGCATAATGAGCTATTCTTAAGAGAGTGTAGTCATACTAGTCATATTATTATGTAATCATGAACATTATAAAAACCTAACTTGAAATAATCAAGAAGACCCTAGGAAACTGTACCAGTGATTATCTGATCTTAATGAGAAGTCTATGACAAAAATAATTCTTACGTCCTTATAATTGTAGCCATACAGTTCCTCTGGGATTCTTGCTATAAGAAATCCCATCTGTAAAATTATTTTTACTTAATTTCCTCTATTTGGTACTTTTTAATTGTACCAATAGCATATTCTATACAGACTTCCCTCACCATTCATAGTGCTATATTTTATGAATAGAAAATAAAAGAGCTGCACAGTTAAACACAGAATAAATTAATGTATATAGAGGTCACACTCTTCAAAAAAAAAATAGAATCCTAACAGAAAAAGATCTTAGAATTCATCTGTTTTGTTTTGTTTTGTTTTTTAAGAATCTTAACCCTTTAAAACCTAGAAGGAAAAAAGCCTTGACAAAGTTGGTATACATCACTGGGTTGGAGGTTAGTTGTATACATACATATAAAGCAACAGTTTAGAAGCAGCAGTATTGACGGGGAGGAGAAACAGCTCGCTCCAGAGAAAGATGATGGGATAAATACAAAAAAGAAGACAGAAGAATCACAAAAACATTGCTGTCCAGAGGATTTTAGTTTATTCCTTACCAAGTCCTATTCACTATTACTCTATCATATCCCAAATAATATATATAATGAGAATGTCATCATGAATATTTAAATCAGTGGTTCCAAACCCTGGGCTATGCAGCAGAATCAGTTTTTCAATTTGACAGTGACAACAAAAGAAATTAACAAAACCAGTTGCCCATGGCCTATATCCACTGAATCAGAATCAAAAGAGGTAGTGTCCAAGCATGTGTGGGGAGATCATGACACCACCAGGGTGAGAACCACTGGAAATAAATTTTGTACCCTTTTTCCTGCTTTTTATAGGAGAACATCTGATGATGTATTTTAGGAAAATATCTGTATATGTTATATGTATAATTTATCTTGTTTTAGTAATTTAGAAAGAGTATTTATGTGAGGTATTTTTTCTCATAGCAGTGGATAAATGAGGTAGTACTTTGTAAACTACTTTTGGAAACTTTATTTTCTTCTTTATTATTGCAGACATATGGTATCCAGGAGAAAGATGTCTTGTCCCGTCTCCAGATAATGAAAAACTTTGTGAAGCAAGCATAAAATCCATCACAGTGGACGAAAATGGGAAGTCATTTGCAGTCATCTTATATTCAGATTTTCAGGAAAGGAAAGTACCTCTTAAAAGACTTCAACAAGTGAAATCTGTTAAAGATTGTTCCCGGAATTTCATATTTGATGACGAAGATTTAGAAAAACCTTATTTCCCAGACCGAAAATTTCCATCATCTGCTGTTGCCTTTCAGTTATCTGAAGACGGAGACTCTATTCCTTACACTATTAATAGGTATTTGAGAGACTATCAAAGGGAAGGGGCCCAGTTTCTTTATGGACACTTCGTGGAAGGAAGAGGGTGTATTCTTGGTGATGATATGGGACTTGGAAAAACAGTACAGGTAATTATTTTAATTACTTTATAATAAAAATTCCATAAAGTCATTTCATCATATACATGAGTAGATACCATATGAAAATTTCTATGCCTACTGTCAGTTCTTATGATAGCTGGTGTGTGTGCGTGCGCATGCACTTGCACATGTGTGTGTGTGTGTGTCCTGCTCACCTGACAGTAGAGTCCTCAGAGTTAAGGACACTGCCTTAGTCATTATTTTATCTTCAGGACTTACTTAGTATTTATGAAATATATTATTCAAAATGATGTTTTGGTCTAACATGGCTTGATTTTACGTTTGGTAATACTAGTACTGAGATATCAATTATGTTTATAAAGTAGTTTAACTTCCTTAGGAATACTTGATAGAAAGAAAGTATCCTGACATTTGTGGAGCTGTATAGCATGGTGAAATGGATTCTTACAAGCCTTCTGTGCATATTGTATTAGAAGCTTCTTAACCTGGGATCCCTGGGCCATTGGGAGCTCCATTGGTGGACCTCAGAGAGGCCTCCTATTTCCCTAAGATGTGTGCTGGAATTTGTACATGTATTATACTTTTCTGCAGAGAGAATCTACCTTAGTTATCTATTGCCATATAACAAATTACTCCAAAATTTAGGAGCTTAGAAATGAAATACACATTTATCATATTGTAGTTTCTCTGGGTCAGAAATTCAGGGACAGTTTAGCTGGGTCCTCTGGCTCTGTCTCTCACAAGGCTGCAGTCCTCCCTTGGAGTAGGGGGCATCCACTTCCTGGCTCACCTGGTTTTAGCAGGATTCAGTTCCCTGTGGGTTGTTTAAGGCCTCAGTTGGTTCATTGCCACATGTACCTCTGCTTGGAGCTTTTCACAACATGTCCGCATACTTCATCAGGGAGAGCAAATGAGGGGGCAAGAGAGCACTATTAAGACAGAAGTCATGGTCATTTCTAACCTAATCACAGAAGAGGCAGCTTCTCACTTTTTCCATATTCACTTCTTAAGAAGCAAGTTGCTAGGTTCATCCATACTCAAGGGGAAGAGATTAAACAAGGTTATGAATAATAAGAGGTGGGATTATTGGGAACCCTGTCAGAAGCTGCCTACCACAGGATCCTTTGCTTTCATTAGATTTTCAAAGAAGTTTATGACCCAAAGAGTTTTGAGTTCTGAATCTAGACTTTATATTAATCACTCTGTATTTATGGGAGTGTTTGTCTCACTCTGTATTTATGGGAGTGTTAGGCCATGTTTGTGATTAAGTCCTTTCGTGTTTCCTTCCTTATAAACGAATTTAAGCTATTTTATTCTTCATTACATCCTCGTTCTTATAACTCAAAGATAAGTGAAAATTTAAATTTAAACATTTAAAAGTAACCAAATATGCAGCTATATATAAAGCCCTGGTGTAAAAAGCTAGGGTAAAATTAGGTCCTTCAGTAATCATAGTGTATTACCATCAGCCATATGCTCTGTTCCTCTGAATCCAAGCAATGTACGTAGTGTTAGGCTTGCACATTGAAGGTGCTAAATAATTGCTTGCAAATAAATGAATTTGCTTTCTGAGGAGAATAGGTGGCAAGAATAAAGAAAGGAGGCTTTTGGAAACTGCTGTCTGCGACCAAGATACACAGATGAATACTAGAAGAAAATAAATAATAAAACCATTTTGTAACTCTTTACATATACTTTTACTCTTTTTGCCCATGCTAACATGTTCTTTCCCACACTTCTTTGATTAGCCAATGCCAGTTCATCCTCTAGGTCAGGAACATCAGGGTGCTACAGAAAATGACCTGCAGTTTTGGAATGCCTACCCTAACACTACTAAGTATAGTTCAGATTCTTCTGGTTGCTTAGGCTCAAATTTAGTTTTCATCTCTGAAACCCATGTTACAAAGAAATTCTCTTTATTTTGTGTTTCATAGAATTCTTTTTAAAGTGATTTTTCTGCATTATTTTGTATTATCTGACACACTGAAATCATTGGAAGGCTTTGAGTTGTGTTATGTATTGTGAAAGTCTTTGAGGGCTCGTCTCCTAAAGATTAGGAAATAGTTTTTGTACTAATTTTGATACTTAGCTGGATTTGTCTGATCCTTGGGGACCTAGTTCTCTGCTTCTTGTAACTCAGAGACTAATTTCCACATAAGTAGACAGTTTGGGAGACCCATATAAGACAGAGCTTCTGTAGATACAATGACTAAGCCAGTTGAAGAAATGTGAACAACAGTTAATGAGTTCACTAGAATTTCAAAATACAGTAGAATTAGGTCTATCAAAATAGACCACTGATATTTACTATTTGAACTATAGTATTATCTTCTTTTATTCTTCATTTTATTTCCATCTTTCTGATATCATCCCTTTAGTTTATCCCTTCTTACATTCTATCTTGGCCATATTATAAAATTGAGCTGTTCTTTTTTTAAAAATTCTATTTTATTGATTATTCTATTATAGTTGTCAAAATTATTCCCCCTTTCCTCCCCTCCACCCAGCATCCTCCACTCGTTTAGGCAGTCACAACACCATTGTCCACGTCCATGGGTCATGTGTATAACTCCTTTAGCTAATCCATTTCCTATGCTGTACTTTACATCCCCATGGCTATTATGTAACTACCAATTTGTACTTCTCAATCCCCTCACCTCTTCATCCATTCTTCCCCTCCCCCCTCCTGTCTGACAACCATCAAATCACTCTCCACAAACATAATTCAAAACACTCTCCATGTCCAGGATTCTGTCTCTGGTCTTCTTGTTTGTTTAGTTTGTTTTTTAGATTCAACTGTTGATAGATACGTATTTATTGCCATTTGTTTGTAGTTTTGATCTTTTTCTTAAATAAGTCCCTTTAACATTTCATATAATAGTGGTTTGGTAATGATGAGCTCCTTTAATTTTTTCTTGTCTTAGAAGATCTTAATCTGCTCTTTGATTCTAAATGATATCTTTGCTGGGTAGAACAATGCTGACTGTAGGTCCCTGCTTTTCATGACTGAATATTTCTCGCCAATTCATTCTAGCCTGCAAAGTTTCTTTTGAGAAATCAGCTGACAGTCTTATGGAAACTCCCCTGTAGGTAACTAACTACTTTTCTCTTGCTGCCGTTAAGATTCTCTCTTTAACTTTTAGCATTTTAATTATGATGCATCTTGGAGTGGGCCTCTTTGCATCCATCTTGTTTGGGACTCTGTGCTTCCTGGACTTGCATGTCTATTTCCTTTACCAAATTAGGGAAATTTCCTTTTATTATTTTTTCAAATAGATTTCCAATTTCTTTCTCTTTCTCTTCCCCTTCTGACACCCCTGTGATGTGAATAGTGAAATGCTTGAAGTTGTCCCAGAGGCTGCTTAACTATTTTTGTTTTTATGGATTATTTTTTCTTCTTGTTGTTCTGATTGGTTGTTTTGTGCTTCCTTATGTTCAAGATTATTGATTTGATTTCCAGCTTTATTCACTCTACTGTTGTTTCCCTGTTCTTTATTTCAATTAGTGTATCCTTTGTTTCTGACTGGATTTTTTTATATTGTTGAGGTCCTCACTAAGTTCCTTGAGCATCCTTAGAATCAGTGTTTTGAGCTCTGCATCTGATAGATTGGTTATCTCCATTTTGTTTAGTTCTTTTTCTGGAGTTTTGATCTATTCTTTCATTTGGGCCATGTTTTTTTGCCTCCTCACTTTGGCAACCTCCCTGTGTTTTTTTTCCATGTTTAGGTAGAGCTTCTATGACTCCTTGTCTTGGTAGTATGGTCTAACATAGTACCCACTACTTAGATTCTGTTAATTTTCTGTTTCATTATACATAGCTTTATCATATATCTGTCCATCTCTCAAGCCATCTTTTATTGCATTTTAAAGCAGCAGACATTAGTATATTCTATCCCCAAAAACTTGAGCATGTATGTCATTAGCTAGAGTTCAATATATATATACAGTTCTTTTTTCATTTTTGAAAGAAAATTTACAATGAAATGCACAAATCTTAAGCATACTCACCATTCCATGAGTTTTGACAACTACACATCTCTCTGTAAGCTAAATAAACCCTCTCAAGATATAGAATATTATCATCACCTCAGAAAATGTCTTCATTTCCCTTCCTAATCCTGCCATGAGCCCCAAGAGGCAATCATTGTTCTGCTTTCTTATGTCATAGATATTTTTGCCTTTTCAGTATTCCATTGTATAGATGCTTCATTTTGTTTATCTATCCTTCTGCTGATGAACTATTTAGTTTTTAGCTATTGTGAATAAAACTATTTACAATTTTGTTTTCATTTCTCTTGGGTAAATACTAAGGAATGGAATTATTTGGTCATAGAGCTGATGTACATTTAGTTTTATAAGAAATTGCCAAACCTTTTTCACAGTGTTGGTACCATTTTGCATTCTTACCAACATTGTATGAGAATTATGGTTACTTCATATCCTCATAAAATTTGGTTTCGTCAGTCTTAGTTTTAGCAGTTTTGTTAGATATCTGTGCATGTGTTTGCTTGTATGTTGTTTATATAGTTTATTAAGGTGTAGGTGACATACAGTAAACTGCATAGCGTTACAGTATATGGTAAGATATATATATATACACACATATATATACCCACACACCCAAGAAATCATCACTACAATACTATACTCAAGATGATGAATATATCTATCACCCAGAAGTTTCCTCATGTTCATTTGTGCCGATATATATGTTCAACACTGGTGATTTATCACCTATGATTTTTGCTTTTAGTTTTTAATTGGACTAAGAAATTAAATTGGGAAGAAGTACAAAATCCGATTTTTATGAAAATTTCCCAGTATTTTACAGGATTCTCACATCTAATTCAATAGGTAACTTGAAAATTATATCCTTCTATACATTTACATAATATTTCATTAGCTAATTAACTATAATAATTTCAGCTATACTACACAGGTTTGGGAAACTGGCCTTTTATAATGAAATAGCTCAGCTGATAGGAAGGAAGGTAGATGAGAATTCCCTATAGGGTAGAACTTTCTCGAAAGTGTAGTCTCTGGACCAGTAGCATGAGCATCACCTGGGAACTTGTCAGCATTGTAACTTCCTGGGGCTTAATACCATACACGTTGAATCAGAAACTCTGGGCGTGGGACTCAGCAATCTGTGTTTTAACCAACCTTCTAGATAATTTGAGACCCACTGAAGTCTGAGAACCTTTGCTCAAACTATTGTTTTTCAGAGGGGTTAGAAAAGTTTGGTTAATTTGGCAACTTGGTTTAGTGAAGGTTAGTTAAGAGAGTGTTTAGTCTATGTGAGTATTTATACATATGATGATGACCATTTTACTTTAAAAAAAATAAAATTTTAGAAATGGATGTGATAGAGATAATCTTGTTCAGCTTCTTTACTTAATAAATGAAAAATTGAGACACAAAAGTACTAAATGACTTCCCTATCTAAGGTCATATACAGGAAGTAACTATTTTCATTTCCTTTCACTATTCTTTTTTTATTTTTCTATTTACCCTTTGCTTCCTCTATTTTACAGTCTTTTATTCAGCTTTTAATTAACTGCATTCATTCAATGAGTTGACATTTATTAAGCACCTAATGTGGGTCAGGTCCCGTGATAGGCACTGAGGAACCTAATATAAATGTACACAATCACTATACTTAGAGTTCACAAGTGGCGATAAAAAGAAATGAAGCCAAAGGGTCACCAATCAGTCTGGTAAGTGGAATGGAAGGAAGAATAAAACTGCCTGTGGGTGTCAAATAAGGCTTTCCAGGGATCTTGGTATTTTCATTCTTTGCTTTTTGTTGGGTTTGCCTTTGAAAACCTACCAAAATTAGAACTAATTTGAGTGATATCAATTAAGACATTCAGGGTTTTACTTTCCCTCACTTTTTCATTGAAGGCATAGCTCTAGTACAGTGTTCAAAAGGCTTATCATAAAAGATCTCATTTAATGAATCAAAATTATTTTTAATCTTAATTTGGTAATTAACATTCATAGGCACAAAGTCTTAAAAACTACTATGAAATAAATACAATATGTTTTACATATTTATTTGCCCAACTGCAAAGTGAGGAAGGTAGTGTTAGTACTTTTTGAGCAGCAGAGGAGAGATAGAAATTTGTAAACTATAAAGATTTTCTTTGAACCTTTATTTTTTTACTAGTAGATATTACATAATCAAATATGTCATCGCTGAAGACTATCATTTTAAAAAGATATGTATAATAAACCTTGATCCTGAGAGAAATACTGGGATTGCTGGTAATTACATCTTTCTTAGGTAATTATCAATACCATTTTTTGGATAACATGATCTTAGATTCAAAAGCTATAATAAAAGCTAAAAAGTTCTTTAGATCACAAGTCATGATGTTCTCTCAGGAATATAGTAATAAAGAAAAAATAATATTGACTGTATTTTCATTCATGGATAAAATGCCATAATATCCATTGTAAGAGACTAATTAACCTCCAGAGCTACAAATCCTTTAAACAAGAAACAAAAATGTCCTCACGTTTTAAAGATATATTGCCTTTTTTTTTGGCATGAAGTTCAGATTTTAGGAATAGAACTTTGTAAAGATAAATGGGCTAGGCCCCCTTTCAAAATGCACTTTGTTATTGTTTTTAAGCAAGCAAAAATTATCATACTTTTTGAAGTATGATTCAAAGCACTCTCTCACCTTTCCATCTCCCAGAGAGATGAAAAATAAGGAATATAAGCATTTTTTTTTTGGTCATTTAAGAAACAGTTTTTTGGCATGCCCTCTTAATCTAAAGGAAGGTTTGTTGTATTATTTTCCTGCCTCTGATTTACCCTGTATATCATGAGTTGCCTGTATGTGAGGAAATGGCCTATAATGTTTGCCTTACATTTATAATGGAATGCCTGTAAACACAGAAAGGTTTCTCAGAGTGGTATTTTATTTCTGAAACACAGTGTTTGGACTTTTACTATCCTATAGATGTCTTATTTAAATGCTTATTTTTGTTCTTTTCATCTCTAAACATAATTTTAGAACTATTTCACATTTAAAAATGCTCTAGATTGGTTTTGTAAAACTTCATTGTAAATATGTCATTCACCTGTGACTTAAGATTTCGATTGGCCTCTACTGTATTAGCATAGCATGATAGAGATAGCTAGATCTCTACATTTGTTTTCTCAGAGTTGGGGCCAGATGACAGAGATTATACTTCCCAGTTCCCTTTCCATGTCTTGGACTTGTGATAGATTCGCTCAACAGAAATGAAGGTGGAAGGGCCGAGTGCCAATTACAATCCAAGTCCACCTGTGCTATTCTTCCCATTCTTCCTTTATCTCCCTTTTAGATGTTGACACATTACTGCTAGCATTACCTTAATATAGTGAGCTAAGTTTCTCAGTGGTTATAGTTAGCCTTTCCAGTTAGTGTATATTCAGTTGGATTTCAGACTGCTGGCAGATAAAAATAAGCCTTTCATCTAACCTTTTACAGCACCCAGCACAATACCTGGCATATAGAAGGTTATATATGTATATATATACATTTTTATTAAATGTACTCATGAATTTTAAGTTGAATTGAGTAATTGTATGTTTTTATGGTTATAGCTTACATTTAATGATCCCTATATGCCAGAATCTATGATAGATGTTTTTCATTAAACATAAATGTTAATTAGGCATTATTGTCCCAATTTTATTGATGAAAAATTGAAATTTATAGAGTTAATGTAAATTGCCCAAGGTCAGATATAATGCCGGTTGGTCAAACTCCAAAGTCTTTCCTATTAACTCCTGCATTTCCTTATATAATGTGGGTTAGGAATGCAAATTTTGATAGAAAATGTTAAGACTAAGCACAGGTTTAACTGTTCTTGTATATCATTATTTTATAATCTTTTAGATAACAATTTGCTGAAAATCTACTTATTTATTGTGATACATTGAGTTGGCCAAAAAGTCCTTATGATTTTTTCCATAAAGTAAAAGACACATTTTTCACTTTTACCAATAACTTTATTGATTTGGACACTTTGAGTATGTCGGCTATCTCCTGTGTGGTATAACATTGATAGTTCTCAATTAATGTTTCAATTCAGTCGCTATCAACTTCAAGTGGTCCCCCCGACTGTGGAGCATTGTGCAGCGAGAATTCTCCAGCACGAAACTTTGCAAACCACCTTTGACACGTTGACCAGTCACAGAAACTTCTCCATACACTGCACAAATCCTCTTTTGCATTTCAGTTGCATTTTTACCTTTCTTGAAATAATAAAGCATAATATGCCAAAAAAATGTTATTTATTTTCTTCCATCTTCAATATTAAAATGGCTACACAAAAATTCACTAATTTTGATAAGTTTTTTTAAATGCGTGCTGGTATGACAGCTGTCACAATACAATCTAACAAAATTGTTTCAAATGAAGTTAAAGACAACTAGTGCTACTAGAGCCATCTTAAGGAAAAAACCAAATGAACCTCTTGGCCAACCCAATACAAGATTGTATAAAAGAAATAAAGCCTTCTGACCTAAGTGGAATGATGCTAACAAAAGTAGCTCCTATTTATTTAATCATTAATATGTACTAGCCTGACATTTTACATATAATTTTTACTTTTTTCAAGAAGTAAAATAATATTGATAATACCAAAAATTTACAAATACATTCTCATAAATATGCAAGCTATAATTTTTTTCACTTAAGTGAAATTCACATAACAATAAATTAATCATTTTAATGTACACAATTCAGTGGCATTTAATGCATTTATAATCAACAACCCTTATCTCTCTCTGGTTTCAAGACTTTTTCATCACTCCAGAAGAACACCCTGTACCCAGTCATCATCTTCATCACTCCCTCTCCCGCCATCCCTAGCAACCACTAATCGGCTTACTGTCTTTATGAATTTGGTTTTTTTGAAGGAGTCATACAATTTTGACCATTTATATCTGGCTTCTTTGACTGAAAGATTTCAAGGTTCACCCAAGTTGTAGCAGGTATCAGTATTTCATTCTCTTTATTGTTGAATAATATTCCATTATATGTAAATACTATAATTTGTTTATCCATTCAGCCTTTGGTGGACATTTGAGTTATTTCCACCTTTTGGCTATTATGAATAATACTGCTATAAACATTTGTGTACAAGTGTCTGTATGGATATGTGCTTTCATTTCTCTTGTATATGTACCTGGGAGTGGAATTCCTGGGTCATATGGTAGTTCTTTGTTTAATTTTTTGAGGAACTGATATTCCATTTTCTACAGTGGTTACACTATTTCCCACCAGCAATGTATGAGGTTTTCTAATTCCCTACATCCTTGCCATCATTTGTTATTTTCTGTTTTCTTCATTGTAGCCATTCTAGTGCATGTGAAGTGGTGTCTTATTATAGTTTTGATTCGCATTTCCTTGATGACCAATGATGTTGAACAACTTTTCATGTGCTCTTTGGCCCTTTGTATATCTTTGGAGAAATGCGTATTCAAGTTGCCATAGACTGAATGTTTGTGTCCCAACACCTCTGATTTATGTGCTGAAACTCTAATCCCCAATGTGATAATATTTGGAGACGGATCCTTTGGGAGGTAATTAGGTCACAAGGGTGGAGTCCTCAAAATGGGATTAGTGCCTTTGTAAGTAGTGAGTGGAGACTCCAGAGAGTTTGTCTCCTCTCCCTGCTCTCCAATCATCTGAGGATACAGTGGGAAGACTGCCATCTGCAGGAAGAGGGCTTTCACCAGACCAGCCAGCTCAGTTGTCCTTTTTGGCACTGGGGACCAGTTTCATGGAAGACAATTTTTCCAGACCAGGGGGGAGGGTGGCAGGGAAACTGGTTAGTTTTGGGATGATTCAAGTGCATTACATTTATTGTGGACTTTATTTGTATTATTATTACATTGTAATATGTAATGAAATCATTATACGACTCACCATAATGAAGAATCAGTGGGAGCCCTGAGCTTGAGCTTGTTTTCCTGCAACTAGGCAGTCCCATCTGGGGGTGATAATCTGTATTTGCAGCTGCCCCCCATTCTAGCATCGCCATCTCAACTCTACCTCAGATCATCAGGCATTAGATTCTCCTAAGAAGTGCAACCTAGATCCCTTGCTTGCGCAGTTCACCATAGGGTTCATGCTCCTCTGAGAATCTAATGCCGCTGCTGATCTGACAGGAGGCGGAGCTCAGGCAGTAATGTGAGGGATGGGGAGCAGCTGTAAATACAGATGAAGCTTTGCTGCTTGCCTGCTGCTCACCTGCTGTGTGGTCAGGGTTCTGGGAGACCCTTGAGCCAGCACAGTGATCTTGAACTTCCTAACTTTCAGAAGAGAGAAATAAAAATTTGTTGTTTAAACCACCTAGTCCATGGTAATTTGTGGTAGCAACCTTATGTGACTAGATATTAAGTCCTTTACCCATTTTTTTAAACCGAGTTGTTCGTCCATATAAATGGGGTTTGTTTCTGGTCTTTCTACTCTATATCATTGTTCAGTTTGACTATCCTTATGCTTAAATAATCCCTTGTCTATTTTTATCCCTTTGTATGTTCATGTAAAGTTTTATTCAGTTTGTCAAGTTCCATGAACAAATATGTGAAGGATTTTGATTGGGATTGTGGAATCAATTGCATTGAATTGAATTAGATTTATAGAACACCTTGGGAAAAATGAACATGGAGCAAGAGCTCCATTAATTTAGGTTTTTAATTTCTTTCAACAATATTTTATAGTTTTAGTATGGGCCTTACTCATATTTTATTAAATTCATTCACCAAAACTAACACATTAAGAAATAGAAAATAATCATTCTTAATTATATTTTGATGGAATTGTCAGTCACATTTTTTTCATTTAATTTTTTAATTTTTTGCTGGGAGTTCAATAGTTTCCCCTTATCCCCTGTTTCAATTTCTGCAGTTTTAGTTCCCCATGGTCAACCATGGTCTAAAAATATGAAAGGAAAATTCCAGAAATAAATAATTCATAAGTTTTAAATTGTGTGCCATTCTGAGTAGCATGATGAAATCTTGAGCCATTCCACTCCATCCTACCCAAGACATGAATCGTCCCTTTGTCCAGGTTAGTACCCATGCTGTGTACTGCAACTACCATTTAACCACTTAGTAGTTGTCTCAGTTATCAGATTGACTGTGACAGTATCTCAGTGCTTGTGTTCAAGTGACCCTTATTTTACTTTATAATGGCTCCAAACATGAGAGGAGCAATGCTGGCAAATTGGATATGCCAAAGAGAAGCCATAAAGTGCTTCCTTTAAGAGAAAAGTTATGTATGTATAGGAAAAACATAGTACAGTGGTGCCTCAGTACTCATGGATAATTCGTTCTGGAACTCATGATGAGTGCTGAAACCAAAGCAAGTGACGAGTAATGAGGCATTTTTTTTCTTGTCAAACTGAGGCGAGTACCAAGGTATGACTGTATATGTAGTGTTCAGTAGTAATCTGTGGTTTCAGGCATCCACTGAGGGTCTTGGAACATATCCCCTGAAGATAAGAGGGGACTCTGTATATAAAAATCAAATTAATTTTTTGTATACTGACCTTGCTAACTTCACTTATTAAGTTCTAGTAGCTGTTTTATAGATGGCCTAAAATTTTCTGTAAAAACAATAGTGTCATCTGTAAATAGAGGCAGTTTTAATTTTTATGCCTTTGTTTTTGTTTTTTGGGGTTTTTTATTGCCTCATTTTGCTGAATAGGTAGGAGCCCAGTGCAGCTCATATAGAGGTAATGAAAGTAACATCCTTATCTCATTCCTGATCTTAGGGAGACAGCATTCAATATTTTAACATTAGTATATTAGCTATAGGGTTTTTATAGTATCTTTTATCAGATTCTGGTTATTTCCTTGTGGTCCTACTTTCTGAGATTTGTTTAATAGTTAATGTGTATTAAACTTTATCAAATACTTTTTCTGCTTATAGTTATGTTTTTCTCCTTTATTCTGTTAATACATTATTATACATTATTATAGTGTATGAATCATTATGATTTATATTGATTTTTTTAATAAAGTTTAACCAACTTTATATTCCTGGGATAAACCCAATTGGTAATGAGGTATTATTTTTATATATTGCTGGATTCACTTGGCTAATATTTTAAGAAATTTTGAATTTATATTTATTACAGATATTTATCTATAACTTTTTGTAATATGTTTGTCTGGTTTTAACAGCAGGGTTATGCAGTCCTCATAAAATAAATTGGACAGTATTTCTCCTCTCTTTTCTGAAAGAGTGTCTGTAAAATTTGTGTTATTTTATCCTTAAATATTTGATGAAATTTACTAGTGAAATCTTTTGAACCTGGAGTTTTTGTTAAAGAAAGATTTTGGTGAGAGAATCCAAGATGGCAGAGGAACAAATGGAAGCATCACTAACCTCCTCCCATGAATAACCAACTGAATAGTAGCTGGAGAGAAGCCTTATAACCACAGACAGACAGAAGAAATCGCTTCGCCACAATGTTACTGGTAGGAATTGCGGAAGAGATGTGAAAGGGCTAGCTGGGCTCCCATAGGTGGTAGCTGAGGTTCTGGAGGGATATTTCAATGGTCAGGTGAGTGCTTTCCCTGAGAAGTGTGGGGTCTAACCCCCAAGCTGGGCTTCGCAGCCTACAGCACCAGAGCCATAAATGAACCCAGATAACGTCCAACTATGAAAAGCAGCAGGATTTCTGTCTGCCAAGGAGAGACACTGGAGAATCAGAGAATCTCATAAAGGGCAAACACACAAAATTTCCTTTGCAGCCACTTAAACTGGGCTCTGGCAAAGGAAGGGCAGACTAGGCTAGAGACTCTTTAGGGGAGCCTGGGATTGATGGCTCTGGGGAGAAAACTGAAGGAATACCTGCCAGGATCCTTGTGCTGAGTCGTTATGCATACTACAGGAGCCATATCAGGCAGAGAGCTTCTCTCTGAATTGCATCAGCCTGAGGGGAAGGAATTACTCAGTCCCACCCTGTGGTGCTTAAACCTGACTGCTGATTACAGCTTGATTAGATTAATAGCTGATCAGTTTAATAGCTGATTGGTTTAACAACCAAAGCAGAAAATGCAATGAAGCAGCCAAAATGGGAAGACAAAGAAACAGACCCCAAATTAAAGAACAAGTGAATTCTCCAGAAGAACTAGATGAAATGGAGGCAAGCAATGTATCATATAGAAAGTTTAGAGTAATGATTATAAGGATACTCAACAGCATGAAAAAAGACATAGAAACCATAAAAAAGGACCATTCAGAAAGCAAGAATGCAATATCTGAACTAAATAACACACTGGAAGGAATATACAGTAGGTTAGATGAAGCAGAGGATTGAATCACTATTTTGAAAGACAAGGTACAAAAAAACACCCAGGCAGAGCAGCAAAAGGAAAAAAAGAATTTTAAAAAATGAGGAGAGCTTAAGAAACATTTTGGACAACATAAAGCATAACAACTGCACCCTAGGAATACCAGAAGGAGAAGAGAGCAAGCAAGGGATTGAGAACCTATTTGAAGAAATAATGACCAAAAACTTCCCTAATCTGGTGAATGAAAAAGTCACACAAATTCAGGAAGCTCAGAGAGTCCCAAAAAAGTTGGACCCAAAGAGGCCTATACCAAAACATAATTAAAATGACAAAGCTTAAAGACAAGGAGAGAATACCAAAAGCTGAAAGAGAAAAGCAGGTAGTTTCCTACAAGGGAACACCAATTAGATTGGCATCTGATTACTCAACAGAAACATTTCAGGCCAGAAGGGAGTGGCATGAAATATTCAAGATAATGAAAAGCAAGGACCTACAACCAAGGCTACTTTACCCAGAAAGGCTATCATTTAAATCAAAGGAGAAGTAAGGAGCTTGCCAGACAGGAAAAAGTTAAAGGAGTTTGTTAAAAACAAACCAGTACTGCAACAAATGTAAAGGGCTTGCTTTAAGAAGAAGAAAAAGAGAAGAAAGAAAAGAAGAAAACAGTCTAACAATAAAATGGCACTACATACATATCTATCAATAATTGCCTTAAATGTAAATAGCTTAAATTCTCTGACCAAAATACATAGTGTAGCTGAATGGGTAAGAAAACAAGACCCATATATATGCCACCTCCAAGAGACCCATCTCAGATCAAAAGAAACCCATAGACTAAAATTAAAGGGTTGGAAAAAGATATTTCATGCAAATAGAAAAGAAAAAAGCTGGGGTAGCAATACTTGTATCCAACAAAATAGACTTTAAAATTAATGCTATAGGAACAGACAATGAACAACCACACATAATGATAAAGGGAATAATCCAACAAGAGGATATAACCCTAGTAAACATTTATGCACCCAACATAGGAGCACCTAAATATGTACAGCAAATCTTGATGGACATAAAGGGAGAGATCTCCAGAAATACAGTCACAGTTGGGGATTTTAACATCCCGTTGACTTCAGTGAATAGATCTTCCAGGCAGAAAATCAACAAGGAGTCAGCAGCCTTAAACAACACACTAGATCAAATGGATTTAATTGTTATCTTCAGAGCATTTCACCCCAAAGCAGCAGAATGTACATGCTTTTCAAGTGCACATGGAACGTTTTCTAGGATAGACCACATGTTAGGACACAAAACAAATCTCAATAAATTTAAGAAGATTGAAATTGTATCAAGCATATTCTCTGACCACAAAGCTATGAAACTAGAAATCAATCACAAGAAGAACACTGAAAAACACACAAAGACATGGAAGCTAAATAACATGTTAGTAAACAATGAATGGGTTAACAATGAGATCGAGGAAGAAATCAAAAGATACCTTGAAACAAATGAAAATGAGGACACAACAATCCAAAATCTGTGGGACACTGGGAAAGCAATCCTAAGAGGGAAATTCATAGCATTACAGGCCTATCTCAAAAAAAAAAATCAATAACAACAACCAGAAAAAGCTCAAATAAACAATCTAACATCACACTTAAAGGAACTTGAAAAAGAACAACCAACAAAGGGAGCAGAAGGAAGGAAATAATAAAGATCAGGGCAGAAATTAATGAAATAGTCTAAAAAAAAATGTACAAAAGACCAATGAATCCAAGAGTTGGTTCTTTGAAATGATAAACAAGATTGACAGACCTTTAACCAGACTCATCAGGAAAAGAGAGGAAGAACCCAAATAAATACAATCAGAAATGAAAGAGGAGAAACAACTGACACCAAAGAAATACAAAGGATTGTAAGAAAATATTATGAACAAACAAACTGGATGACCTGGGCCAAATGGATAAATTCCTAGAAACATATAATCTTCCAAAAATAAATCAGGAAGAATCAGAGAATCTGAATAGACAGATTACATCTAATGAAATTGAACTAGTAATCAAAAACTCCCAACAGACAAAAGCCATGGACCAGAAGCCTTCACAGGTGAATTTTACCTAACATTTTGAGAACACCTTTCCTTCTCAAACTATTTTATAAAATTCAAGAGGAGGGAAGGCTCCCAAACTCATTTTATGAGGACAGCATTACCCTAATTCCAAAACCAGGTAAAGACACTACAAAGAAAGAAAATTATAGGCCAATATCCCTGATGAACAGAGATGATAAAATCCTCAACAAACTATTACCAAACCGAATACAACAATGCATCAAAAGGATCATACACCATGGTCAAGTGTGATATACTCCAGGAATGAAAGGTTGGTGTAACAAATCAATAAATGTGATTCACCACATAAACAAAATGAAGAATGAAAACGACATGATTGTATCAATAGAAGCAAAAAAAAGCATTTGATAAAATCCAGCACCCATTTATGATAAAAATTCTCAGCAAAGTGGTAATAGAGAGAACATACCTAAACATAATAAAGGCCATATATAACAAACCACTGCCACCTTCATACCCAATGGGCAAAAACTACAGGTGTTCCCCTTAAGATTAGGAACAAGACAGGAATGTCCACTTTCACCTCTCTTATTCAACATAGTACTGAAGTCCTTGCCACAGCAATCAGACAAGAAGAAGAAACAAAAGGTACCTGAATTGGAAAGGAAGAAGTAAAACTGTCTTTATTTGCAGATGACATGATACTGTACATAGAGAAGCCCAAAGACTCCACCAAGAAACTACTAGAATTGATAAAGGAATTCAACAAAGTAGCAGGATACAAAATTAATCTCCAGAATTCAGTTGTATTTTTACATGCCAATAACAAACTAACAGAAAGGGAAATGAAGAAAACATTCTTATTCACTGTTGCTTCAAAAAGAATAAAATACCTAGGAATAAACCTAACCAATGATGTGAAAGACCTGTACTCAGAAAATTACAAGACACTGAAGATAGAAATTGGAGAAGATGCATATAATTGGGAGCCCATACCATGTTTGTGGAGAGGAGAACTAACATCATTAACATGTCCATACTACCCAAAGCAATCTGTAGATTCAATGCAATTTCTATCAAGATTCCAATGATGTATTTCACAGAACTAGAATAAATATTTCAAAAAATTTTATGGAGCCAGCAACAGCGATCCTGATAAAGAACAAAGTTGGAGGAGTTGTGCTACCTAATATCAAACTATGCTAAAAGGCCATAATAATTAAAACAGCCTGGCATTGGGATAAAAATAGACACATAGATAAATGAAACAGCATAAAAAACCCAGAAATAAACCCACACCTTTATAGTCAATTAATATTTGACAAAGGAAGCAAACACATACAATTGGCTAAAGATAGTTTAATCAATAAATGATGTTTGGAAAATTGGACAGATACATGCAGAAATATGAAAGCAGACCACCTTCTTACATCACACATGAGAATAAATTCAAAATGGACCAAAGGCTTAAATGTTAGATCCAAAACCATAAAAATTCTAGAAGAAAGCATTGACAGCAAAACCTTGGACATTGATAGAAAATTTTTATTGGATATATCACCCCAGGCAAGGGAAACAAAAGAAAAAAATAAACAAATTGGAGCACATCAAAATAAAGTTTTTGCACAGCAAAGGAAATCATCAACAAAAATGAAAAGACAACCAACCCACAGAATGGGAAATCATATTCACCAATACATCTGATAAGGGGTTAATATCCAAAATTTATAAAGTACTTATAAAACTCAACACCAGAATAAAAACAAATGACCCAGTTAAAAAATGACAAAGGACCTGAATAAAATACTTCTCTGAAGAGGACATACAGATGGCCAATAGACATATGAAAAGATGCCCAACATCACTAAATCATCAGAGAAGTGCAAATTAACAGTACAATGAGATATCATCTCATACCAGTCAGAATGGCTATCATCACTAAATCAACAAACAAGTGCTGGTAAGGATGTGGAGAAAAGGGAACCCTTTTGCACTGTTGGTGGGAATGCAGGATTGGTGCAGCCACTGTGGAAAGCAGTATGGAGATATGTCAAAATATTAAAAACGAATCTGCCTTTTGACCCAGTGATCCCACTTCTGGGAATATATCCGAAGCAACCCAAAACACTAATTCAAAAGAATATAAGCACCCATATGTTCATTGCATTGTTATTTACAATAGTCAAGATATGGAAGCAGCCCAAGTGTCTATCCATAGATGAGTGGATAAAACAACTATGGAACATTTACACAATGGAATGTTACTTGGTCATAAAAATGCAGAAAATTTTACTCTCTGTAACAGTATGGATGGAGCTGAAGATTATTATACTAAGTGAAAAAAGCACAGTCAGAGAAGGACAAATACCATATGATTTAACTCATATATGGAATCTAGTGAACAAACTGAACTAACAGGCAAAACAGAGACAGACGCATAAATGGAGAGCAGATGATAGCTAGCAGTGATGGGGAGATGAGGGTGTTGAGGGATTGAGCAAAATAGTAAAAGGACTCATGGACATGGACAACAGTGTGGTGATTGCTGGGGGAAGGAGGGTATAAGGGAACTTAAATGGTAATGGAAAAAATACAGTAAAGATTAAATTCAAAAAATAAAATTAAAAAAATTTTTAAAGATTTTATTTTTATCCTTATTTTTGATAATAAATTCAATTACTTTAATAGATATGAGACTATTCAGATTTTTTTCTTTCTTGCTATGCCAGGTTTGCTTAATTATTTTTTTCAAAAAATTTATCCATTTTATTTTATGTTGTCATATTGATTGGCATAAAGTTATTCATGACATTCCTTTATTGTTCTTTTAATGTTTGTGGGATCTACATGATACCTATGTGCATTCTTAATGGATACTTTGTATACCCTATTTTATTCTTGTTTTGCCTAACTTGAGGTTTATTGATTATGTTGATCTTTACAAAGAACCAGCTTTTAGGTTTAATTTTTTGTTTGTTATTTTATTGATTTATGCAGTTATCTCCATTATTTTCCTTCTGCGTACTTTGGCTGTTTTTCACTCTTCATTTTCTAGTTTGTTAGATAGAACCTTGGGTGATTAATTGCATACCTACCTTCTTATGCTCTAAATTTATGCTCAAGCATTGCTTTATCTGTATCCCACAGATTTTCATCTTATATTTTTATTTTCATGTAGTCAAAGTATTTTATAACTTTTCTTGTGATTATTTTTGATCCTTGGGTTATTTACAAGTGTATATTTGATTTGCCAATATTTACCTATTTTTCCTAGAATATCTTCATCAGTGTTTTCTAATTCCATAGTACCTAGTCTATAAGATTTCAGTATTTTGAAAAACTTATTGAGAGTTTTTAATGGCCCATTTTATTGAACAAACTATATACATTTAGAAAGAATGTGTAGTCTACAGTTGGACATAGTCTATAAATATCATTTAGCAGGTCAAGGTGATTGATAATATTCAGATTTTCTTTTTTTCTTTTTTCTATTGTTAATTGCTGGGAGGGAAGTTAAAACCTCCCACTATGATTGTGGGTTTTTTACCCTTTAATTCTAACAATTTTGCCTTCATGTATTTTGAAGCTGTTATTAGGGTCATAAACCTTTATGATTGTTATGTCTTCCCAACCCAGAGATGGATTTAACAGTGGGCACACCAGGCGCACGCCCTAGGCCCCAACTTCTGAAGGCATATATTTTTATTTTCCCTGTCTCTCTCTCTTTTTTAACGACCCAATATTTTCTTCTGCACCCAGGGCCTCAACCGACCTTAATCCACTTCTGTCCCAACTAACGGACCCTTTCATCATTTTGAAATGTCTGTTTCTGAAATCTGTTTCATCTGATACTAAGATAACCACTCCTGTATTCTTATACTTACTGATTGCATGGTATGCCTTTTTTGAACTTCAAGCTGTCCGTGTCTTTATATGTATTTACACTATATCTCTTATAGACAACTCTCATCCATTCTGGACAATATGATATTTAATTAGCATGTTTAGTTCATTTATATTTAATGTAATTCCTGTTTTGTTTGGATTTGGATATACCATTTTTTTTTCTGTTTGAACAGACTGTTTTCTGTTTTACTATTCCTTCTTTCCTCTCTTTTTTGTGTTAATAGGTTTTTTAGAATTCCATTTTAATTATTTTATTGACTTCTTATCCATTCTTCCTTGCATTATTTTTTTTTTTTTTTGGTGGTTGCTTGAGTGATGAAAATACACATTATCAAAATTTCACAGTTTACTAAAAGTTAATGTATCACTTTATGTAAAATATAGGTATCTTGTAATAAGTAGGTCACCCTATTCTTAAAGGAAAGTAAGAGTTAAGAAAGTTAAGTATAATACCTATGCTACCTATCTAACACCTAATATCTAAATTTTGAAGGTGAAGCCAAACCCCATTTCCAGAACAAATCAAACCTGGTTTTTGTACATATGTCTTTTTAAAAATATATTTCTGTGTTACATTGGCTGATATTTTAAGAGTTTTGCTTCTATATGAGTAAGAGAAATTGACCTGTGAATTTCTTGTATTATAATATTCTTGTCAGATTTTTTTTTACCGGTTATGTTGAACTCATAAAATGAGTTGAGAACATTTCTTTCCTTCTCTAAACTTCGGAAGAGTTTATCTAAGATTGGCATTGGGTAGACTTGGTTGGTTAAACCAGTTTACCCTTAGTTTTCTTTGTGGAAGGATTATAATTTTGTATTTAAATTTTTTTACTAGTTATATGAATATGTAATTATTATTCTTTTGGGTCAACTTCAATAAATTTGATTCTGTTCCCCATTTCATCTAAATTTTCACAATATGGGCATATCATTGCTTATTATGTCATATATATATTTTATATGTTCTTTTAGAGTCTCTTTATTATTTTTGCTAGGGGGTTATTTTAAAAAATCTTTTCACAAAATGATCATTTGGCTTTGTTGATCCTTTTATTGTATGCATTTTTGTTTCATTAATTTCTTTTTTAATTTTCTGTTATTTTTATAAATTTTTTAAAAAGATTCTTAAATATCTGATTAGCAGCCTCTCTTCTTTCCTAATAAATGCATTTAGGTCCCTAAAGCATGACTTTAGGTGTATTCTACATGTTTGATATGTAATTGTTACTTATTATTATTCAACTCAAATTATTTTCCAATCTTCATTGTGAGTTCTTTAAACTATATTCCTTACTTTCCAAACATTTGGGGATTTTCTGCTTATATTTTTATTATTACTGGTTTCTTGCATTTGGGATCAAAAAACATATTCTACATGATTTCTGTCTATTGAAATATATTGAAATTTGCTTTATGACCTTGCATGTCAATTTTGGTAAATATTTCATGTGATACTGTAGTGCTCCAAAGAATTTCAGAAGTAAGTTAGTACATGTTTTATAGACTACAGTAAACCCTTTGACTGCATCAATCATGAAAAACTATGGGTTGCTCTGAAAGAAAAGGGCATGCCTCAGCACTTAATTGTGCTGATGTGTATGTAACCTGTATTGTCTACAGGGAGCCACTGACAGGACAAGCTATGGAGAGACATACTGGTTTCCTTTAGGCGAAGGTGTCAGGCAAGGGTGCATTTTAACTCCTTGTTTAATCTGTATGCGGAACATGTACAAAAAATTGGGCTAGATCCAGAGGAAGGAGGAGTGAAAATTGGTGGAAGAAATATCAGCAACTTAAGATATGCAGATGACACCCTCTTACTGACAGGAAGTAGCAATGATTTGAGATGACATCTGATAAAAGTGAAAGAAGAAAATGCCAAAGCAGGACTGCATTTCAACATCAAGAAGACAAAAATCAAGAAACATGCAGCTTTAACACAGACAATGTAGACATGGAAATGGTTAAAGATTTTGTTTACCTTGGTTTAGTCATCAATTTAAATGGAGACTACAGCTAAGAAATCAAGAGAAGGCTGAGACTTAGAAGGACAACAATGAAAGAATTAGGAAAGGTCATAAAAGCAAAGATGTGTCATTAAAGACCAAGATTAAGATCATCCACGCCCTCTTACTATGTATGGATGTGGAAGTTGGACAGTGAAGAAGGCTGATCGGGAAAAAAAACTGATTCATTTGTGATGCTGCAGAAGACCTCTAGAAATACCCCCCACTGCCAGGAAGACAGACAGGTGGGTCCTAGAGCAAATTAAGCCTGAAATTCTCTTGGAAGCAGTACGATTTCAGGCACATCTGAGAAGACAGGGTTCTTTGGAAAAGACAATAATGCTGGGAAAAATAGAAGGCAACAAGAGAAAGAGGAAAACCAAATATGAGATGGGAGGACTCCATAAAAAAAAGCCATAGGCATGAGTCTACAGGAGCTGAGCAGAGCTGTTGAAGACAGGGCATTGTGCACATCACCAATTTGTAGCCACCAGGAGTCAGAGATGACTGGACAGCAGTATATAATACACAAACTTTAAATGAAACTATTTTGCAGCAGCATCCAGTGTTCTATCAATTGTTCATTAGGTCAAGTTTGCTAACTATGTTATTCAAATAGCCTGTATCTTTACTGATTTTGTTCTTACTGAGTTATTTCAAAATCTGCCATTGTTCTTGTAGATTTGTTCACTCTTTTAAAATAAATTTTTTTAAGGTTTTATTTATTTTTAGGGAGACGAGGAGGGAGGGAGAAAGAGAGGGAGAGAAACATCAATGTGTGGTTGCCTCTCAAGCACCCCCTACTGGGGATGTGGCCTGAAACCCAGGCCTGTGCCCTGACTTGGGGAATCAAATCAGTGACTCTTTGATTCGCAGTCTGGCACTCAATCCAGTGAGCCACACCAGCCAGAGCTTTAGATTTGTTCACTTTTAGCTCTTGCATTCTTCTTCTAGTGATTACCCAGAGATTACAACAGATATTCTTTATTTTTCAAACTTTAATATAAATTAGTACTTTTATTTTCTCCTGGACAACATAGGGACCTCTGAATATTACAACTATACTTGTGCCCTTTCTAACTCACATACATTTATTGTCATGTCTTTTAATTCTTCTGTTTTTTAATCCCAACAAAATATATTTATTATTTTTGTTGCCATTAATTTTTCCCTGCATCACTTAGTGTCTACATAGGATCATTTTCTTTGTGCCTGAAAACATCTTTTTAGTTATTTTCTTTAGTGTGGCTCTTTTTGGTGATGAATTTTCTCAGTTTTTGTTTGTCTGAAAGTGTCATTTTCTTCATTCTTAAGTAATTTCACCGGTTATAAAACTAGAATGATTTTATTTTCTTTAGCACTTTGAAAGTATTATTCTATTGTATAGTATCTTCAATTGTTTTTGCTGCAAGGTCAGTTATTTGTTGAATTGTGGCTTTTTTGTAGGTCATCTATTGTTTTTTCCCTCTGGCTGCTCTTAAGATTTATTTTTAATGTCTCAAGTTTTGAGCAGTTTTTAATTAAGTATCTACTTGTGGATTTTTAAATTTTTATTTATATTTATGACTTGATGTTCTCAGTGGATCTGGATTATATGGCTTGATTTTTTTTCCAGTTTTTGAAAGTTATCAGCCTTTATCTTTTTAAATACTCCTTCTCACTATTCATTTCCTTCTCTTACTTGGGATTGAAATTATAGGTATCCACACTCATGCTAAAAGTAATGTTTTCCTATAGCTTTGCTAATTCACTGTTCTTGAGGCTTTAATGTTTATGGAATTTATTTTTTAAGTCATAATCAATTCATTTTCCCCATATGTATACCTCATACTTTTCCCCTTGAATCTTTAAAACAACCATGCCCATATTACTTTGCTATTTTCACATATTTTTACAATTATACAAAGAGGTTAACTAACTGGCCCAAGTTCACATAGCTGCCAAGCAACTAAAAGTCCAATTGATTAACTGTTTCTTTCTCTTCATTATATAAGGTTATTTTTCCCTTTTTCTATACCTGCCTTTCTCACTTCATTTGTGGAATGGTGTATATACATTCATGAATTATCTTAGTTTATCTTAAAATAACGTTGTATCATTCCACCTATATTTACTGGGTAAACAAGTACACAAATTTATGAGCTAAATATTACCCCCTGAAGTAGTTTCTTTTTTTATAAGGAAAAAAGAATATACACAGTTTATTCTAATAGAGAATATGAATAGTTAGTTTCCATGGATGAAAACAAATTAGAAGATAATGTGCCAACTGATGAGATCAAGGAATAATGCATTGAGTAGGTAGAACTTATCATGAAAGAGATGACAAAGTGAGAGTTTTTTGTACTGTATTCAAGGATAACATGTATATTATACGTTTGTTAATACAAATAAAGAAAACCAATACTAGGATTTGTTACTAATTAGGTAGTTAGTCATGTAAGCAATAAAATATTGTGTATCATGTTATACATTGATTGAAAAAGGTTTTTTTTCCAGGTTATTTCATTTTTGGCTGCAGTTTTGCATAAAAAGGGAACTCGTGAGGATATGGAAAATAATATGCCAGAGTTTTTATTACGAAGTCTGAAAAAGGAGCCTCCATCTTCTATAGCAAAAAAGGTAAGATATCTAGGAGCATATGTGTGCAACTCATGAAGCTTATATTGCAAAAACATAGAAAATTTTAAACATCACACATTACAGTATAAATTTATACTTTAAATTTTATATATAAGAATTTAAAGGCATTATTAAAATATTTGTTTTAAATCTAATTTTTGAAGGATTGCCCATTGTATCCTCAAGTTAAATATGATTGACTCTCAGAATGGCAAAATATAATTTCAGCTTGAATTTGTTTTCAGGTTTCAGTCTCTTGCATGGCTAGATTTATATGATTTAGTTCGATTAATTTGTTAAATAGCCATGAAATATGCAATTAGTTGAAGTTCATTATACCATTTTTATTTATGTGAGAATGGAAAGGAGACAGTTGTTGATATCGGTAGCAAAGGTGCATCATTGACATTTAAAGTTGATTAGAAAACTACATCCCCAAATATGAAACAAATTTTTCCTATATAAGGAACATTGGAGTTGGAATCAGAAGGACTAAGGTCAAGACTTGTCTCAGTCTCTCTGCCCATGGAACAATGAATACTATTCATGTTCACATGTCAGCTTCCTCCTTTGGAAATGTACTTTTTTTTTTTTGGCAGATGAAAGGAATTATTGCATATTGGAAAACCCAAAAGAATCTACAAACAATATAATTAATAAGTACATTTAGTAAGGCTACTAGATATAAAGGCAATATATACAAATCCTTCCTTCCTTCCTCCCTTCCTTCCTTCCTTCCTTCCTTCCTTCCTTCCTTCCTTCCTTCCTTCCTTCCTTCCATTCTTTTTGTATATTTTATTGATTATTCTATTACAGTTGTCTCATTTTTCTCCCCTTTATCCCCTCCACCCTGCATCCCATTCCATCATCCCCATGTCAACACTTTCCCGCCACCACTTTCCCCAGCCCCAGCCCTCGCCACCTACCTCCCTCAATTCTTCCCCCATTTGGCTTTGTCCATGGGTCCTTTACGTATGTTCCTTGATGCCCCATCCCCTCATTTTCCCCAGTAATGCCCCTCCCGTCTCCCCCCTGGTTACTGTCAGTTTGTTTTTTATTTCTGTGTTGCTGGTTATATTTTGCTTGCTTGATTACTTTGTTGATTAGCTTCTACTTATAGGGGACATCATATGGTATCTGTCTTTCACCGCCTGGCTTATTACTCTTAGCATAATGCTCTCCAGATCCATCCATGCCATCGGTAATGATAGGAGCTCTTCCTTTCTTTCTGCTGCATAGTATTCCATTGTGTAAAATAATACAATTTATTTACACAATGTAAAATGAAACCTATGTACCATAGTTTTTCAATTCACTCATTTACTGTTGGGCACTGAGGTTACTTCCAATTCTTGGCTATTGTAAATTGTGCAGCTATGAACATTGAGGTGCATAGATTCTTCCGAATTGGTGTTTTGGGATTCTTAGGGTATAATCCCAGCAGTGGAATTGCTGGGTCAAAAGGCAGTTCCATGTTTAGTTTTTTGAGGAAATTCCAAACTTTTCCACAGTGGCTGCATCAGTCTGCATGCCCACCAACAGTGTACTAGGGTTCCCTTTCCTCCTCAGCCTCTCCAGCACTTGTTTATTGATTTGTTTATGATGGCCATTCTGACTGGTGTGAAGTGGTATCTCCTTGTAGTTTTAATTTGCATCTCTCTGATGTCCAGTGATGCTGAGCATCCTTTCATGTGTCTCTGGGCCCTGTGTGTGTCCTCCTTGGAGAAGTGTCTGTTCAGGTCCTTTGCCCATTTTTTAGTTGGGTTGTTTGTCTTCCTGGAGTGGAGTCGCATGAGTTCTTTATATATTTTGCAGATCAAACCCTTGTCCAAGGTATCATTGGCAAATATATTTTCCCATACAGTTGGTTCCCTCTAAATATCTTACACACGATTTTTGTTTTAAAAAAAATCTAATAAAATAATGAAATGCAAAAAAGTGTACCATATTTATGTGCCTGACTTTTATTGTCCTTAGCTTCCAGGAAACTGGATAGAAATGAAGAAAGTGATTTTACAAAGTTATTATTAAATTATGGCAATGAACCACTTTCCACAATCTTTAAAAGAGGCTCTTGTCCTGGCTGGTGTGGTTCAGCGGATTGAGTGCTGAGTTGAGAACCAAAGGGTTGCTGGTTTGATTCCCATTCTGGGCACATTGTGGGCCAGGTCCCCAGTGGGGGGAGGAGGGGCGGTGCACTTGATAGGCAACCACACATTGATGTTTCTTTCCCTTTCTTCCTCCTTTCCCCTCTCTCTAAAAATAAATAAATAAAATCTAAAAGTAAAAAGAGGCACTCATATATAAGATTGTTTAGAAGTCCAGGTATACTCTAGTATGTTATTAGTGGCTTTTCAGTGCAAAATTTTGAGAGGTATTGACTTAAAGCAGGAGTGTCCAACCTTGAGTTGACTTGGGCCACACATTAAATGTATTGTGACACATAATCACAAAAAAACCTCATAATGTTTTAAGGAATTTATGATTTCGTGTTGGGCCATATTCATAGCCATCCTGGGCTATAAGCGGCCTGCAGGCCACAGGTTGGACACCCCTGGAAAGTATTATAATTTATTACTACTTTAAATTCTCTTTATTATATTTAATAGCATCAATGGATCCTGAATATCAAATTAAAGTTCATCCTAAAAAGCATTATGATACTAATGTGTTTTAAATCTCCAAGAGTCCAAATACTGTTTATCGCCCTGGATTCAGTTGTTTTTCGCTTCTAAATGTCAGTGTGGAACTCACATATTTCTAGTATATCCTTTGTGACAATTAGCAGAGGGGAGAGAAAAAATAGGGAAAGTATATATGCACACACACATACACACATATATACATATATATATAATCAAATCCCTTGCTATAGTATACATTGCTGTTTTTTCTACCTCCTTCAGTTAAATTCTTAATTCATTTACTGTATTTTCAATCTTTTCTTGTATTTCAATAAATTCCATTAAGGCAATAAATGTTCCTTTGAGTACTTACTTTGGCTGCATTCCATAGTTTTAGATATATAGCTTTTTCATTATTCTTTTTAAATTATCTCTGATTTTAGTTTATGTTCTCTTTTACTTAAGCACTGTTAAACAGGAAGTTTTAAAATTTTCTGGTGAGTACACATTATCAGGTGGGCAGTGCCAGGATCAATCAGCCTCTGTTGTTGATGTTGCATCAGGTGGGGATCCAATGCTGACCTGATATTTGTCCCTTGGAAAGGGAATTTTCTTTTTGTTTGCAAGTATTTAAGACTTTTTCTTTATTCATGAAATTTAGAACTTTTCTCAGCCCCAACACTCAGAGCAGAATTCTTCCAAAAAAAAAGTTCTCCTGCCTTAAAAACTCTATGCAGCACTTTGTATAGGGGGAGTGGAGTACTGATGCCAGAATTGGCTTCTCTGAAGGAAATGACTGGTATCATTTTTCTCCCTTTAATTAATAACTCTGCCATTTCTTTTGTTTTCTTATATAGAAACACAGCTGATTTTTGTATATCGATTTTGTACCCTACAACTCTACTGAATTTATTAGTTCTTAAAGATTTTGGTGGACTTTTAAGAGTTTTCTATATATAATATCATGTCATGTACAAACAGAGACCATTTTACTTATTTCTTTTTAATTTGGATGTCTTTATTTCTCTTTCTTACCTAATCGTCCTAGATAGGAGTTCCAGTACTATGTTTAACAGAAGTGATAAAAGTGGGCATCTTTGTCTTGTCACTGCTCTTAGAAGTAAACATTTTACCTTTTCACCATTGTGTGATGTTAGCTGTGGGTTTGTCATATATAACCTTAATACTGAACTACATTTCTTCCATACCCTATTTGTTGAAAGGGTTTTTTTTATCATTAAAGAATGTTGAATTTTGTCAAATGCTTTTTTTGCATCATATGCTCATTCTCTCATCTACTGAGATGATCATAAAATTTTTATCCTTCATTTTGTTACTGTGATGTGTCACATTTGTTTATTTGCATATGTTGATTATCCTTGCATCCCAGGAATAAATTCCATTTGTTCATGGTGTGTGATCCTTTTAATGTATTGTTGAACTCCATTTATTAATATTTTGTTGAGGATTTTTGCATCTGTGTTTATCAGAGATGTTGGCCTGTACATTTCTTTTCTTTTAATATCTTTGTGTGGTTTTGGTATGTTGGCCTCATAAAATGAGTTTGGAAGTGTTCCTTCCTCATTTATTTTTTAGGAGAATTTGAGAAGGCTTGGTATTCTTTAAATGTTTGATAGAATTCACTAGTGAAGCTGTTCAGTCCTGGATTATTCTTTGCTGTGAGATTTTTGGTTCCTGATTCAATCTCTTTACTAGTAATTAGTCTGTTCAGGTTTTCTATTTTTTCATGATTCAGTCTTGGTAGGTTGCATGTTTCTAAGTATTTATTCATTTCTTCTAGGTTATCTAATTTGTTGGCATATAATTGTTCATAATGGTTTCTAATGGTCCTTTGTGTTCTCAGTCATGTCTTCTCTTTCATTTCTAGTTTTATTTATTTCAGTCATCTTTCTTTTTTCTTAGTCTAGCTAAAGGTTTGTTAATTTTCTTTATCTTTGTAAAAAACTAGCTCTTAGTTTCATTGATCTTTTCAGTTGTCTTTCTTGTCTCTATTTCATTTATTTCCCACTCTGACTTTTGTTATTTCCTTTCTTCTACTAACTTTGGGTTTAATTTGTTCCTCTTTTTCTAGTTTATTAAGTTTTAAAGTTAGGTTTTTTTTTTTTAATTTGAATCTTTCTTTTTTCTTAAGGTGAGCCTTTATCTCTGTAGCATTTCTCTCTTAGAAATGCTTTTGTTGTACTCCCCAAGTTTTGGTGTGTTGTGTTTCCATTTTTATTTGTTTCAAGATTTAAATTTTTTTCTTTTGACCTGTTGGTTGTTCAGGAACAAATTGTTTAATCACTACATATTTGTGAATTTCTCAGTTTTTATCTTTTAATTGATTTCTAGTTTTATACCATGTGTTTGGAAAAGATGTTTGATATGATTTCAATCTTCTTAAACTTATTGACTGGTTTTGTGGACTGACATATTATGTATCCTGGAAAATATTTTTTGTGTGCTTGAGAAGAATGTACATTCTGCAGCTGGTGTATGAACTGTTCTATGTATGTCTGTTAGATCTGTGTTCTAATGTGTACTTTCAATCCATCGTTTCCTGAGTTTCTGTCCAGATGATCTGTCCATTGTTGAAAGTGAGGTATGAAATTCACTATATTCACTATGGAATTCACTATTATTGGATTGCTGTTGTTTTCTCTCTTCAAATCTATTATTATTTGTTTTATGTATTCAGATGTCCTGATGTTGAGTGCATAAATCTTTAAAATTGCTATAACTTCTTGGCAATATAATTATATAATGACCTTCTTTGTCTCTTGTTACAGTATTTGGTTTAAAGTCTATTTTGTCTGATATAAATAGAACTAACCTTGCTTTTTTTTATTTGCATTTGCATGGAATATCTTATTCTATTACTTCACTTTCAGTCTATGTGTCCTTAAAGTTGAAGTCAGTCTCAGGTAGACAACATATACTTGGGTCTTAGTATTTTTGTATTTTTAATCCATTCAGCCACTCTATGTCTTTTGATTGGAGAATTTAGTCTATTTACATTTAAAATGCCATTCCTTTTTATGACCCAGTCCTTTCAACTGCTTCTGCTTTGTTGAGTTTTTTAATTGTTGTTGTGGTTTTGTTTGTTATTGTTATCATTTTTAGGTTCCATCTAGGAAAACTCACATTTTTTATTAAGTGTCCTATTTCATAGGTATAGGATGAATTCCTCAGTTCTTCAAGTAAGTCAGTTCTCATCCGTTCTCACACTGTTCTGATGTGCTGGAAGTGTTCTTCCGGTCATTTGCCACTATTATTTATTTATTTTTATTTTTTGTTATTTTGTTTCATTGGCATCAATAAATACATGAGTTTAGTTAATCATTTGAGCTGTTCGATAAAGAAAGTTTTTAATGGGATTAACAGTGCCATGTCATATTATACCCCAGATGTAAATCCAAACAAAACTTATAATTTTGTGTAAGGAAATTCTTAGAAGAAAAATTTTCATTGGTCCATTTAAAACTTTGTGTACTTTTAAACATTTTTTTTCTCTTGTTGATTCTAGAGAGGGAAGGGGAGGGAGAAAGAGAGGGAGAGAAACATTGATGTGAGACAGAAACATCAATCGGTTGCATCTTGCTTGTGTCCCGACTGGAGACCAAACCCGCAACCCAGTCATGTGCTCTGACAGTCAATGAAAGAGCTGGAGAAGAAATAAATTCCTTTACATTTATTATGCTAATGCCATAACTGCAATGGAATCCTGTAAAATTAATGTTGGAAGTCCTTGAAAACATCCTTTTAATGAATTGAATGTTACACACTAAGGAGTGGTAGGTTTGTATGTGTGTCATATGATATGTCTCATACATTTTAAAACTTTTTAAGCGTGAGTACATCATCTAAGAGTGAGTGAATAGATGTTTTGTGCCAAGAATAAATCTTTTATTGATCATATGTTTTGAAACTATTTATATATACATATATATATTTTTTTAATTTAGATAGTTAAATAAATCTATCTTTATAGATTCAGGGTTTTATGTCTGCCTCGAAAAGTCTTTTGTACTCTGAGATTGTAAATAAATTCACCATGATTCTTTTATAATTTGTATGATTTTATTTTATATGTTTATATCTTTGTTTGAGCTGGAATTTATTTTGCTACAAGGAGTGGCCTAATGATACAGTTTTATTTTTTCCCAGATGGTTAGCTAGTTATCTTAATGCCATTTATCAAATAAACCCTGTTTTTCACAATGATTTGAAGGGTAACTTTTGAATAAAATTAAACTAATTTATATATTTGGATCTATTTCTAGACATATTGTTCTGTCCTATTTATCTATTTGTTCATTTCTCTTTCAGTACTAAATAGTTAATTGTTTTAGCTTTGAAAATATTTTATTTTTCAGGTGTCTTATTACTAGTTTCTGCGGGTGTCTTATTACTAGTTTCTCCTCAAATTTTCTCAACTTTCTTCTAAAACCCTATTGATATTTTAGTTGGTATTACATTGAATATATAGGTTTACATAGGGAGAATTAATATCTTTACAGTATAGATACTGCATATCCAAGAGTTATTATTTGCCCCTTAAATTTTCTAGTTTTCTTCATATGACCCTGTTTGTTGTTCATTAAGTTTAATTAGGTATTCTATTTTTTTGGTTGCTGTTACAAATGGAATTTTAAAAATTTTATTTTCTAACTGGTTATGTTTTTGTATATATTAAAGGCACACATATTTTATAAACTCTACTTTCTTAATTATTATACTGTTTATAATAGTTAATTTTTACTGTTCAATTAGTTGATTTAGTTATGTTTTCTGCAAATCATTATAATTTTATTCATCATTACCATTCTCACATATTATGTACTTGTTTAATTGCAAGACTTTCATTGCTGCCCATTGATGTGATATTGGTTTATACATTTCTGTTTAGATACACTGTTTCTCAAGTTGTAGAAATGTTATCACGCTGCTTTGCTAGAAAGGATTTGGAGGGATTAGTTCTAGTTTACTAACTAGAACTAATAGAACTTTTTTTACTAACTAGAACTAATAGAACTTTTATATTTGAAACTAAATCCACTAGAGTGGATTCTAAACTTTAATTCCCATGTATTAAGTAGCCAGAGTATACCAAAGAAAAAGCTTTTAACTATGCCCAGTAGGGTGTGAATTAGATTGGACATTTTTGAAAGAATTGATTGTAAAGGTTACTACAGAGAATATTCTTTAGAACTTTGTTATTTAGAACTTGTCATACAGTTGTCCCTTTGTGTGCACGGGTGATCGGTTCCAGAACTCCTTGCTGATACCAAAATCCATAGATGCTCAAGTCCCTGATATAAAATGGCACAGAACAATGCATACAGTCATCCCTGCACATCCACTGATTCCCAGCTGTGGATCAAAAATACTGTTTTTGATCTGTGGTTGGTTGAATGCACAGATGCGAAAACTGGGTATACAGAGGGCTGACTGTTATTTACTGAAAAGGATCTGAGTATAAGTGAATGCACGCAGTTCAAACCCACTGTTCAAGGGTCAACTATATGGCAAATATTCTGATTTATGGTCTGTAATTGCGTTCTATAAAGGTACATTTTATTTTTCTCTTTGATATCTCACTTCCTGTCATGCGTAACCTTTGTTACAGCTCAGTTAGTATGGCATTGTCCTCTGAATATGCAGTGCTGTTCCTACCTTGGAATTGAAATGCATGATTTCATTTTATTTCTCAACTGAACACCTTTGTTTTCTAAACATAATGCAAAGTACTGGAGTGACAGTGGTAAATAAAGCTGAGTGTCTCAAGATCATCGGCTTTCTGATTTAAAGTGCTAACATGATATATCTTGGCTATTAAGAGTTTTGGACTTAGACATGCATTCAAATACTTTGACAGTATGATCTTGGGCATATGTTTTAATAGCTCTACACCTTAGTTTTTCATCTCTAAAAAGGAAATATTAAATATTTCTACTTTATAGCATTTCTGTGTAAAGTCCCTGTGTTAATGTCCCTGTGTTACTTTGCACAGTCGTTGGCTGACAGTAAGTGCTCAATAATGGCAGTGATATTGTTAATACTAGAACTACTTCTACTACAAAAATCATCATACATGAAACATCTGCGGGTGTCTTATTACAATCCATACCACCTCATTTTTTAAAGCATAGTTCATGAGGAATCAAACTTTAAAAGCATGTGCCTCAATAATTGAACTACACTTGTTGAAAGCGATGAAAAATAATTCAGTATTCTTTA
This sequence comes from Mormoops blainvillei, assembly GCA_004026545.1. Lineage (NCBI taxonomy): Eukaryota > Metazoa > Chordata > Mammalia > Chiroptera > Mormoopidae > Mormoops > Mormoops blainvillei. Next base: position 636,298 of record PVJD01000007.1, on the reverse strand, counting down.
GTTGTGTTGTTAAACATGACCTCTGTTAATTTTAATAATATTTAAGTGAGCAAATTTTAGTTTATTTGTATTATATTTAAATTTAGCTTTATAAAATTGTTTCTTAGCTTCAGAATTAAGAAATAGAGTTGCTTTATGAGTATTGACTTAGCATTTGGACACTGCTTTCCATTTTATTGTTTGGCTTCCTTTGTTAAAGAAAGGCTTGTTAAATGAATTACTGTTCACAGCATGGTAGTAAACATTTTAAGTTTTCTTCTTACAGACTTTCTCTGCGCCTTGCAAACAGCATAACTCAGTTCTCTGACCTCTCTTAGTATTAAAATGAGTTATTGAACCATATGATTTTCCTTTCACAATTTTGAAGACCAATAATGACTGTCAGAAATGTCTTAATTTTTAAACCTCTTCTGGAAACTTTAGGCTCCTGTTTGCTAGAAAATATTTAGATCCATGCATCTTTGATGAATGACCCCTCAAGTGAAAAACCGCTCAAAGTGCTCAGATGGAATTTGGACCCACCATTTTCATCTTATAATATACAAAACAGGGGGATGTGGGAAGACACTATAACTGGACCTAGTTCTTATAGCCCCAATTTTATATTTGAAACTAGAAGAAAAATGGAAGTCACAGCATAAATTCAAAAGTACATTAGGCAAATCAAGTATGATGAGAAAGTACTTTTAGCATATGCTTGATGATGGGGCAGGGAAAAGGAATTCTCATATTTAGTTAGTTAATCTTGCGTTCTTTTTCTTCTTTCTCTTCCCAAAACGGTGACAGATTTGACATCTTACAGCTGACAAATGGCATAGCTGAAATATTTCACAGAAGAGAGTGAAGGAATAGAGTAATATTGTATTATTTTTTTGTTCTTAAACTAAAATTGTTCAGTATGTTTAATTGGTTCACCTATATCAAGTAGGAAAAGTATAAAACTTTAGAAAAGAAACTTATAACCCTGTTAAATATACTTAGGAGTAGTGGTAACAGTGAGAATTAAAAACATGAAACATTGAAATGGTTGATGACAGTGGAATTTAGGGTTTGTATAAGAAAGGTCAGTGGGACTTCGAAACATTCATATGAAGACTAAACAGAGATAATTGCTAATTTTGACAAGGACTGCTATAATGGAGGCTTAGAGCAGAAGTTGCACTTACAGGAGTTCAAGAGAGAACTGTAGGAAAGTCAGTAGAAATAAATATTGATAATTGTTATAAAGGAAGTAAAGCAGTAGAGGAAAGCTAGAGAGAAATATTAGGTTAAACAAGAGTTATTTTGGTATTCTTTCTTTTTTAACCCTGGGAAATATTAAAACATGTTTGCTTATGGATGGATATTGACAATAATTCCCCCTTTTTAGAGAAAATTAATCATATAGGGGAGATTAAGGCAATTTCTCCAGCATTGACTTTAGGCTGGCAAGAAGATAGGAGCTATTGTGTATGTTCAGATTTTAACAGTGCAACTGAAGAATACTGAGTTATTTTTCATCTCTTTCAACATAGTGATTTGACATTATATAACTTATCAAGTGATCACCCGGATAAATCTAGTACCTATCTGACACCCTACATAGTTATTACAACATTATTGACTACATTCCTTATGCTGTATTTTACATCCCCTTGACTACTTTTGTAACTGGAAATTTGCACATCTTAAGCCCGTCCCCCTTTTTACCCATCTCCTCAACCGTCCTCCGGTCTGGCAACTATCACAATGTTATCTGTATCTACATGTTTGTTTCTGTTTTGTATTTTCATTTATTTTGTTTTTCAGATTCCACATATAAATTAAGTCATACAGTATTTGTCTTTGTCTAACTTCATTTAGCATAATACCCTTGAGACCCATTCATTTTGTTGCAGATGGCAAGATTTCATTCTTTTTTTATGGCTGAATAATATTCGATTGTATATTTATACCACTTTTTCTTTATCTATTTATCTATTGATGAACACTTAGGATGCCTCCATGTCTTGGCTATCGTAAATAATGCTGCAGTGAACATATGGATGCACTTGGCTTTTCAAATTAGTGTTTTGGGTTTCTTCAGATAGATATGATATAAGTATTGGTACCCCAGATTTTTTTCCGTTTCATTGTCACGAAATATTTTTTTTCTATTTTGTCTGATATAAGTATTGGTACCCCAGATTTTTTTCCGTTTCATTGTCACGAAATATTTTTTTTCCATCCCTTTACTTCCAGCCTATTTATATCTTTCTATCTGAAGTGAGTCTCATGTAGGCAGCATGTGTAAGAATCTTGTTCTTCTTATTCATTCAGCCACCCTATGTCTTTTGATTAGAACATTTAATCCATTTACATTTAAAGTAATTGATAGATATGTAATTATTGCCATTTTATTATTCATATTTTTATCTTTTTATTATTCTTCTTTAAGAAGTCCCTTTAACATTTCTTGGATTACTGGTTTGGTGGTAATGAACTACTTTAGCTTTTTATTGTCTGGGAAGCTTTTTGTCTGTCCTTTGATTCTAAATTATCACCTTGCTGGGTAGAGTAATCTTGGTTGTAGGTCCTTGCTTTTCATCACTCTGACTATTTTGTGCCAGTCCCTTTTAGCCTTCAGAGTTTCTGTTAAGAAATCAGCTTACAGCCTTATGGAAGCTCCCTTTTGGGTAACTACTTTTCTCTGCTGCTTTTAAGAGTATCCTTGTCTTTAACCTTTTGCATTTTAACTATGATGTATCTTGGTGTGGGCCTCTTTGGTTTCATCTTGTTTGGGATTCTCTGTGCTTCTTGGGCTTGTATGCCTGTTTTCTTCACTAGGTTAGGGAAGTTTTCCATTATTATTTTTTCAAACAGGTTTTCAGTTCCTTCCTCTCTCTCTTCTCCTTCCGGTACCCTTATTATATGAATGTTGGTATGCTTGATTTTGTCCCAGGGGCCCCTTAAAACTATCCTCACTTTTTTTAGATTCTTTTTTCTTTTTGCTGTTTTAATTGGGTGTTTTCTGAGACATTATTTTCCAAATTGCTGATTCAATCATCTGCTTCATCTAATCTTTAATTCCCTATAATGTATTTTGCATTTCAGTTATTATATTCTTCATTCTTGACTGGTTTTTGTTTTTTGTTTTTTATGTTTTCTATCTCTTTGAGTTCATTGAGCATCCTTATAACCAGTGTTTTGATTTCTGCATCTGATAGAAAGCTTGTCTCCATTTTGTTAATTCTTTTTATGGAATTTTGTTCTGTTCTTTCATTTGGCCATGTTTCTTTGTCTCCTCCATTTTAGCTATCTCCCTGAGTTTGTTTCTATGTACTAGGTAGAGCTGCCACATCTCCCAGTTTTGGTAGAGTGGCCTTATGTAGTAGCTGTCCTATGGGGCCCAGTGGCACAGTCCCTGGTCACCTGAGCCAAGTGCACAGAGCTGTGCCTTGTATGGGTTGTACATGCCCTCCTATCTTAGTTGAACCTTGATTGCTGTTGGCACATTGATTGGAGGGATTGACCCTCAGGCTTATTGGTGTGAAGACTGGCCATGACTATAATCGGGGAGCTTTTAAGCAAGGTCTGAAACTACGGAGCAGGATTCACTTTAGTGGGGCTCTGGTGCCCGCTGAATCTGCCCTTTGGGTGTATCATTGGTGGAGGTAGTTGGCGGTGCTCTGGTGTGGTCTGAAGCTGTCCACCGGGTGTGCTAGTTTTGGAGCTTCTTGGGAGAGGCTCGGTGCAGGCCAATGTCATTCACTGCCTGTGCTCTGCTCAGGACCTCTTGGTATAAGCTACATTTATGCAGGTTATTGACACTTGTGCTAGGCTTGGAGGTGCCTGGGAAAAGCTAAGCTGTGAACAGAGTCACCTTGCTGCTTGGGGCTGCTTAGCAAGAGGTATTCAGCACACTGAGGCCAGGTGCTACTTGTTTGGGGTTTGCGAATCTTTGAGAGATTTTAGAGAAATCTGCAGCATGAGCCAAGAAAGGTTGTATGGAAAAACCACTGGAATCAGCTTGCGTAGGCCTGAAAGTTGGGTGGGGTATAGTCTCAGAGAATTATTAGTATGGGGTGAATGGTGTTAACTAGGTTGATGGAGACTCGTATATGGCTGGGTGGGTAGAGTGCTCAACAAAGGAACAATGGCCTCTGGCAGGGAGAAAGCTGCTTCTCCAACCCACATCCTGAAGCCAGACAATTCAGTTCCTCCCCCATGTCCTTGGTGCCTTTCAAAATGCTTCCCCAGCACTGGAACTTAGAGTGAGTGAGTCCATCAACAGTAAGTCCATGTGCGTGCCCTCTAAGAAAAGTGCCTGAGGCTCAAGCAGCCCTCTGGCTCACTCAGCTATAGTCTTTGCTGGTTTTCACAGCCAGAAGTTATGGGGACTTCTTTTCTGGAAACAGGAAGCCTGGACTGGGGAGTCAGGTACAGCACTGAGACCCCTTGCTCCTCAGGGGGGACCTCCTCAACCCAGATATCCCTCCTGATTTTTAACCCACACATGTGGGTGTGTAATCCGCCCATTCAGCATCTCTGCCCTTCCTGCCAGTCCCAATATGGTTTTCTCGGTATATCCTTAGTTACAGGACTTCTGTTCAGCTAGGCTTTAGGTGGTTTCCGATGATGATTGTTCTGTAGTTTAGCTGTAACTTTGATATGGTCGTAGAAGGAGGCAAGCACAGCATTTACCTACTCTGCCATCTTGGCTGGAAGCGCCCAGGTTTTCCTCTAACTTTTCTGATTTTTTAGGTCTTCAACGGATGGTATCTGAGAAGCGGGGAAAGGAAATGGACTAAGGCAGTGGTACTAACCTTTTTGGCACCAGGGACCAGTTTTGTGGAAGACAGTTTTTCTGTGGCAGGGAAGAGGGATTGTTTGGGGATGATTCACGCACATTACATCCAAGCTCACCTCCTGCTGTGCAGCCCAGTTCCTAACAGGCCCGGGCTGGTAGCAGTCCATAGCCTGGGGGTTGGGGACCACTGGACTAGGGAAATGAAAAGGAAAGAGAGCTCTGGAAGACCATGTATTTCAAGAAATATACCTGGACAGCTTTGCATATTTATATTACCCGCTTGACCCTTAAAGTTGTAATTGGGATCCCAATTATATCCTTTCTCTATTTTGTAAAATTACTTCTCCCTTATCTCTCATCTCCTTTTGGTGGGGAGAAATAAAAAATAGCTGTTACTTTGGACAAGGTTAAGTATCTATTTTGTCTTAATAAAAGGCTAAGTAAACAATAAAGTTTTTTTTTTAATGGTTTTCTACCTCCAGATATATCCAATTTCTCAGTTGTATTCATTACTATTAACTGAAGTGTCAAAAATCAAAGAATAAGGCTATTGATATTCTGGATTTCACTTTGGGACTTTTTCATTTGTAGAAAATATATCGGAATTTTTTTCTTTTTTTAGATGTTCTTAATAGTTGCTCCTCTTTCTGTCCTCTACAACTGGAGGGATGAATTGGACACCTGGGGATATTTCAAAGTTGCTATTTTACATGGTAACAAAAAAGACAATGAACTGGTTCGTGTAAAGCAAAGGAAATGTGAGATCGCCCTAACAACTTACGAAACACTGCGCTTATGGCTGGATGAACTTAACAGGTAATGGCAATGGAAATGATGGCACTAGACCAATTGTATTTATCCCTTTATATTGTAATTTTTCAAAGCTGTAAATATTCTTTGGCATGGTTTAATTTCATTTCAGTATTATTGATATTGGCAATCTATAATAATTAACTTATTTTCTAAGAAGGAAAAACCTACCTCAGACGATACCACAGTTTCCTATTCTGTTTCTTCTATTACCTCTCCAAACAGTACCTGTTAAAGAATGGTAAGACGTGTTCTAAATCTCATACACAACCTTTTATGCACATGGTGCCTCAAGACTAAGACAGCCATTTTCATGAATGATTTTAATTAGGTGAGTCTGTTGTGAATGAAGAGTAGCAAAAATGCATATGCATATTGAAAAGCATTGTTCCAGTTTCCCTATATCCTCATCAACATTTGATACTGTCAAACATTTTTTTATTATAACCATTCACATGGTTTTATAGTGGTATCTAATGACTATTGATGTTGAGATCTTTTTCATGTGCTCGTTTTCCATATGTATATCTTTATTGGTGAAATATCTGTTAAAATCTGTACTCAGCTTTTAAATTGGATTGTTTTAGCTTGTGTTGAGTTGCAATAGTTTTTTATACTTCCTGTATACAAGTTCTTTACCAGGTTATGATTTGCAACTATTTCCTCCCAGTTCTGTAACACGTTTTGTCATTTTCTTAATGGTGTCTTTAAGACCAAGAGCAAAAATTTTTCTCCGATGAAATGCAACTTATCAATTTTGGGGAGGTGTCATATCTAAGAAATCCATGCCTAACCCAGAGTCACAAGATTTTTTCTTAAGTTTTATCGTTTTAGCTCTTATATTTAGTTCTATGATCTATTTTCACTGAATTTTTGTGTATGGTGTGAGATGTGGGGGTAAAAATAATACCTTTCCTCCCATCTTCGAAGTTCTTCTAATAATCAAATGACATGAGACATATTAATAAGAGAAAATGTCCAAAATTTATTATGGATGTACATTTGGAAATGCCATAAGATATGAGACCTGAGGACTCATTGGTCAGTTGAAGTTTATATGCCATTTTGTACAGAGAAGAAGGACGGCAGGGATCTGGGATTTCAAAGGGAAATTAGGTTATTTAGAGGTAGACAAGAAAAAGCAAACATAGTAAACAAATTTTGCTGGATCACCCAGAAATAATAGGACACAAAGGGGAATTTGGCAAGCAGAATTTTATTGGATCCTCCTTGTTTGTCACACTTGATTCATTTGTGCTAAGGTGATTATGCCAACATGAATATGCTAAGGTTCACTTCCTGAAGTAGGTTTTTCTATCTGAATTCCTTTTGTTTCTTAATAACCAGTTTTAAATCAATATTCTAAAGGCACACTTTGAGGTGGCAAAACTTTGGTTCCCCTCATTGATAAGGGTCTAAATTAGTCTTTCATAGAACTTCCTGGGTTTTTATTTATTCAGTGTTTTACACTCAGTCATTGTCATTCTTAATGATGCTCAAAGTTTCCGATTAGCCTGGAACCTGTATCTTTTGGACATGTCCCCGTTTATCTTTGGACATCTGTGCTGCACACTTGAAATTGGCCATTTCTCCATGGGGCTGTTGTTCCTTTCAGTGGATTGACTGCTATGGGTGTTCATTGCTACTGTGATAACAACCGATTCTAAGCCTTCTTAGCAGATAGAGCTATAAAATACAACTTTTAAAACCATGAGTTTATATTAGTATTTTCATTCATACTTAACATTGCAAGTATTGCTTCTGATATTTTATATTTATTTCTCTTGTTTATTACTTTAAATTTTTTGTCATTTTAATAATGTTTAAATGAGTTTTTTTATTTCACCATCAATACACAGATACTCCATACCCCTTCTTCCCCAAATGCAGTTTATTTTCGTGGGTTGTCCAACTGTGACCGTTTAACTAGGTGAGAATGCTATGGAATCATCAGAGAGTAAAGAGGAAAAAAACCTCCAACATTTTAGTAGAGAAAGCCTCTTTCTAACAATTATATAAGACTAAAAAAAGAAGTTTTCTCAATGTTTCCCCCTTTTTTTCTCACTTAATAGTTTGGAATGGTCAGCTGTCATTGTGGATGAAGCTCATAGAATCAAGAATCCAAAGGCTAGAGTAACAGAAGTTATGAAAGCTTTAAAATGCAATGTTCGCATTGGCCTCACTGGAACCATTCTTCAGAACAACATGAAAGAACTGTGGTGTGTTATGGACTGGTGGGTGCTACAGTTTATATTTTTATTTAATACATCTTTAACTTAATGTTACCTTGTTTGCTAATTTTTAGTTTCTGGGGGAAAAAACACATTTGTCTGCTTACAGAAGTGTTTGACCCCACACATAATATGCAAAATAGAATCCCATGAAAACCTATCTTTACTCTTTTTCCCTGAAGTAAATATCTGAACTGATTTACCAATTTTATTTTCATCTTATGATTATTTACTGAAAAAACATCATAAAGAAAGAACGTTACATTTACTTGCCTTTTGTTATTGTTGTCATTAATAAACAAGTGACTTAAGCTATTTTTTAGAAGTAAAAAGGAGCCAATTGTTTTTTCCTTTTAGATAATTTAATAAAGTCCTAATTTTTTTTTTAATTGACTTTATGAAGGGCTGTGCCAGGACTTTTAGGTAGCAGGATCCACTTCAAGAAGCAGTTTTCTAACCCAGTAGAACATGGTCAGAGACACACAGCAACAAAAAGAGAACTAGCTACTGGCCGAAAGGCCATGCAAAGGCTTGCAAAAAAGATGACCGGATGGTTTCTCAGGCGTACCAAGACTCTAATCAAGAATCAGTTGCCAAAGAAGGAAGACCGGGTGAGAACTGCATTTGCATATATTATTAATTTCTAATTGTGTTTCATTTTTCTGGGAAAAAAAGTTTTTAAGAGGAAGTCTACCTCCTGTGATATTTTTTGAATATAACTTTTTGCCTTTTAGTTGGTGTGAAAAAAATCACTTTATGCAGAATTTAAGAAAACATCGATTGAGCCTAATCATTTTCCTTATTAGCTTTACTAACCTGTCAGATAACAGGTGTATTATTAGTATACATTAAACTCATTTCTCTTATTTTAGAACAAAACACTTTCTATGTAGTTCTTCCTCAATGAAGAAAGAAGACCTCCCTAATGTGTTGTCTGTTCATTTTTTATAATTTCTACATTGTCTAATATCTGTAGCTCAGTGTATTCTTTGGTACCTGAACTCTAGCTACAAGACTGAAGTGATTAAAAACTTTTTGTTATTGTAGATTTGTTTCTCATGGAATGCTATTTGCAGTGACACAGCTAACCTAATTTTACAACTCTGTAGGAAAATTACAATTGAATTCTATTAATTGTTTAAGGAAATTTGAGGAGTTGACCTTAGGAGGGTTTTTTATAATATAGTTCTCTTTTATAGTTTGTGTGTAGTTCTTCTAGTTCATACAATGGAACAAAGATTCTATAAATTACTATAAACTAACTCTAACTAATGTTGCTCCAAATAAGGGCAATCCTATCAAATACTCTCTAGGCTTGGGATATCCTGTTGATTATTACTTTAAAAAGATAGATTTGCAACAAAAATATGATACTGATCTGCAAGTTGGGAAACTGATATAACACTTGACTTTTTTATCTAAAGCAGATATTATTTAATCAGAAAACTTCATGAACCTCCACTCCTTAAAAAGGTTTTGTTCAATTCAATGTATATTATTTAGTCGTCTATGTAGTGGGAACAGCAAACCATAAAAATATGAAAAGAGAGCTGCACAAAAAATTTAGAGATTGGGCTCTGAAATCAAATACCATTGTTTGCATCCTTACTCCTCTACTTATGAGTTTTACAATCTTGAACAATTTACTAAGTCTCTCAAACCTTGGTTTCATTATCTTTTACATGGGAAAGATGATAACAGTGCCTGACTCATGTTGTTGCTCTAAAATGTGTGACATGAAAGAATTGTTCAGTAAATGTTACTACATGTTTTAATAATACCAACTGAACAACAAAATACTTAGGAATAAATTTAACCGAGGAGGTGAAAGACCTATACACTAAAAACTATAAAATGCTGAAGACAGAAAATAAAGAAGTCACAGGTAAATGGAAAGATATCTCACATTCATGGATTAGAAGAACAAATGTTGTTTAAAACGATTTCAAACTATACTACAAAGCTATAGTAATCAAAACAGCATGGTACTGGCATAAAACCATACACATAGAACAATGGCATAAAACAGAGAGCTCAGAAATAAATCCATGCATATACAGTCAACTAATATTTGACAAGGGAGCCAATAATACTCAATGGAGAAAAGATAGTCTTTTTAATAAATAATTGGGTGTTCACATGTGATAGAATGCAACTGGACTCCTATTTTATACCACTCACAAAAATTAACTCAAAATGGATTAAAGACTTAGATATAAGACCCAAAACCATAAAACTAGAAGAAAACATAGGGAAAGACCTCCTTGACATTGGTCTTGGAGGTGATTTTTCGGATATGACACCAAAAGCACAAAGTGAAATAAACAAGTGAGGCTATATCAGATAAAATCCTCTGTACCACAAAAGAAACAATCAACTGAATGAAGAGGCAACCCACAGAGTGGGAGAAAATATTTGCAAACCATCTTTCTGACAAGAGGTTAATATCCAAAATATGTAAGGGATTTATACAACTCAATAGCAATAATAATCTAATTAAACAATGATCTGATCTGAATAGACATTAATCCAGAGAAAACATACAAATGGCCAACAGGTACATGAAAAGATGCTCAACATCACTGATCATCAAGGAAATGCAAACCAAAACCACAATTCAGCATTACCTCATGCCTATTAGAATGGCAATTATAAAAAAGGCAAGCAATAACAAGTGTTAGTGAGGATGAAGGAAAGGGAAACCTGGTGCACTGCTTGTGGGAATGTAAATCGGTAGAGCTACTATGGAAAATAGTATGGCAGTTCCCCAAAAATTAAAACTAGGACTACCATATGGTCCGGCAGTCCCACTTTTGGGTATATATCCAAAAGAGATGAAGGTACTCTTATAATAAGAGATATCTGAAGTCCCATGTTTATTGCTACATTATTCACAGTAGTAAAGACATGGAAAGAACACAAGTGTCTGTTAACAGATGAATAGATAAAGAATTTGTGATATATAGATATAGATATAGATAATGGAATATTATTCTGCCATAAAAAAACAAGGAAATCTGTAATTTGTGAAAACATGGATGGACCTTGAAGTCATTGTGTTAAATGAAATAAGTCAGACAGAGAAAGAAAATATTGTACAATCTCATTTATGTAGAATATTTATTTCAAAAAGCCACACTTATAGAAACAGAGTAGAATGGTGGTTGCCAGGGGCTAAGAGGCAGGGGAAATGGATAGATATTAGTCAAAGGATACAACCTTCAGTTATAAGATGAATAAATTCTGGGGATCTACTGCATAACACAGTGGCTGTTGTTAACAGTACTATAGTGAATACTTCCAAGTTGCCAAGTGAATAAATTTTAAATGTTCTAATCACAAAAAAATTAAAATGTCATTATGTGAAATAATGGATATGTTAGCTAACCTTATTGTTTTGGTAATAATTTTATAATATATATTTATGAAATTATCACATTGTACATCTTAAACATACACAATGTTATATGTCAATTATATCTCAATAAAGCTGGGAAAAATAATAACTCAAAATTCCCTCCATACCTTAATCATCAACCCCCATATTCTATCTAGTTTCTTATCTAGTTTTTGATTTGACCTAAATTTTAATAATTTATTTGCACGACAGACTAATAATGTGGAACCCTGAAAACACCCACAATTTCGAGAAATATACAGGGTGAGGCAAAAGTAGGTTTACAGTTGTTCGTATGGAAAATAATATGATAATTAACAAATAATAACACAAGAATAAACTCTATACTTTGCATACTCCCAACTGTAAACATACTTTACCCACCCTGTATAAGGGAATCTCATAAATTGTTTTTCTCACATTTTGATTCCTTTTAATTAAAAAAACAAACTCTTTGAGATATATTTGAAAATAGTTATAATTTATATGGTTTAGGATAGGGTGCCGGCAAAAAATATAAGAGATTTTGGAGAAATTGTTATAATCATGTGTCTAGAAGAAAAATAGTTTATGAGTAACTCCCACTATTGAAATCTACAAAAGCGGATGTGCATTGTGATTATGATCACTATAGAAAAAAATACTAATAATTACCTTGTGTATGTCTTGGCAGATGGTGTATTGTTCTCTAACAGATTTTCAGAAAGCTGTCTACCAAACAGTATTAGAAACAGAAGATGTGACTTTGATACTCCAGTCTTCTGAGCCTTGTACCTGCAGTAGTGGCCGAAAAAGGAGAAATTGTTGTTATAAGGCAAGCATTTTAGTTTGGTCTCTTTACTATCTTATTTTGATTATATAGTACTCTATTGTAAGTAGCAGGTAAAATAAATTTTTCTCAGACCATTCTTTACTTTAGAAGCCATTCTTTGATGGTCTTTTCTCAGACCATTCTTTAAGTTAATAAAAAGAGACTTAAAAATAAAAAGAGTTAATAAAAAGAGTTTTTAAAATATTTTATAATATTAAATAGTAATCATAGCAAAATACAAGATTCAAATATATTTTTAAAAAACTAGTTTTGGCACTGGCCAGTGTGGCTCAGTTGGTTGGAGAGTCACCCAGTAGCCGAGGGATTACGGATTCAGTTCCTGGTTGGAACATGTACCTGGGTTGCAGGTTCAATCCTCAACACATCTGGGCGTGGATGGGAGGCAGCCAACCAGTGCTTCTCTCTCACATCGATGTTTCTCTCCCTTCCTATCTCCCCTCCTCACTCTCTAAAAGCAGTGAAGAAAATGTCCTTGGGCGAGGATTAAAAAAACAAAAAAAAGGCAAACTAGCTTTTGAAAGTAGCTTCAATTTGATATTCTCCCTTTCAGCTTTTATTGGGAAGTATCCTACTTTCATCTTAAAATTTCATTTCATTTTCAGGAAGTTTCACACTCCACTAAATAATAAACTTACTTTTTCATTACAGGCTTAAAATATTGTTCTGATATGAGATATAGTATTATTTTAATAAAAACTATGTATAATATAGAAAGTATTTTATTTTTATTCAGAAACAAATTTTTTACCTTCTATTTATATTTCCCTTGTTTACCTCTATTTTATTATCAAATTATCTATCATATAACTTCATACACAGAGGGACCTTACATAAATGTTTGTCTAGATTGATATTTATTCCCACTCTCATTTATTTTGCTGCTTTTAATCACTTCAGTTTTTCTGTGCTAGCTCAGATTCATAGGAAACCTTGGAATATAAATGAAAGGAGAGAGTGAAGGGGCTGTACAACACTTCCACCTTACCATATGTTTTATTACCAGGAACTTCTTACACCAGCATTTCTGTGACTGCAGGAGGATAAATACTTTCTGGAATGAGGACATTCCCCCCTCTTTTGTTAAAAACATTACTGTGTTACAGTTCACCAAAAGTATGATTCCTCATTAGTGATTCATGGATATTTGGTATAAAAAATTGACCATCATTTTCTCAGAATGTTTTGTGCCAATAGTAACCCAATAATAAACATCATTGCAAGTGATATGTTTTGTGGTGTAAGTAGCTACATAGCCATGTTAGTCCTTTGCTTGTTTTTATTTTCTGCATTTCTCTGGTTACAGACTAATTCCCATGGAGAAACAGTGAAAACCTTGTACTTCAGCTACCTCGCAGTCCTTCAGAAGGCAGCTAACCACGTCTCGCTACTGCAGGCTGCCAGCACCTCCAAACAGCAGGTTTGGGTTGCCTTTTCAGGTGTCTCTGTGGTACTATCTGGTATAAATATTTTATATGTGATATGAAATTTCATAATCAAATATCTTTAAGTTATTTTTGTATGAAATACTGACTTGTTCATTTTTTAATTTCTGTGTTGAAGTATGTGCACTTAAGTTTTTAATCAAAGTGATAAAATTTACACTTAAGTTAAAATAACTCTTTTTTAACATAATTTTGCATTCAATTTATATGGGCTTAAATGTGTTAATATTTCTTTCATCTTCCTCTTCCTTTAAAGGAAACACTCGTCAAAAGGATATGTGATCAGGTATTTTCCAGATTCCCAGATTTTGTGCAGAAAAGCAAAGATGCAGCCTTTGAAACACTTTCTGACCCAAAATACAGTGGAAAGATGAAGGTAAATGCTCTTCTTTCAGTTTGCATACACATAAGGATGATATACAAAATATTTATCAAATGGTATGATAGGAACAACAGCTAATCAGAACAGATGCCCAATTGTTCAGAAGAGATGGTGGCCAAAGACAAATGGTCTAGTTGTGTCTGCATTCACTAGCTCAGTATGAACCTGTATCTGGTGCATTCTCAATTAGAAGTAGTTATACCAGATGTACTTCAAACTTTCCTACAGTATTGGATTCACATCCTCTTAAAAATGTAAGCTGTTGCCACATGTATAATAATTTGTCTTCAAATTTTTAAGGAGATAATCTACCAGGTATGTAAATGCTAATGCCAAATAAGAGGATGTAGACAGGTAGGAGCTCAGTCAGAGGAAGACTTCTTGAAGAGCTCTCTAAGTTCTCTATTAGAACCATAAGGGTTTTCAAGGCCTCTGTGTCTAGACTGAATTTTCTGTCTCTTGTTTTTACTTGCCAACCTAGATTGCGAGTTTGCTATATCTCATTTATGCAAGCAAGCATTTGTTGTACACTGGGAAACTGACCTGTAGGTGCACTCTCGGTGATGAATTACTGAGAGAGGGGTCTGAAAAGTAATGCTAGGCTCTCCAACCATGACCCAGGCCTCTGGGCATTGCCTGTCACAGCTGCATGAAATACTGACAGTTTCTAGCCTCCTTGTAGCAGAATTCAATTGTTTAACCCCTTAGTAACCATCGAGAATTTTTTTATGGATTCAAAGATTTTTACAGAGCAATTTCCAACCTAATATTTTAAATAACAAAAAGTTAGTTATTTCTTTTGGCAAAAAAAAAAAAAAGGAAGTAATTCAAAGTAGGTGTTTTTTTCTTTGAAATTCTGGAAATATTTTTAGCAGTTCATCTACATAAGTTCACCATAGTTTAGTTTGCCTGGACCTCTAAATTCAATGATATTAAATATAAACTTAGAAGATTACCTTAAAACCTTATGAGTGTATTTTTCTTACAGAGATTTAATTGGCATGTAACATTGTATTAGTTTAGGTATACAACATAATGATTTGATACATGCAAATATTTTGAAATAATTACCACAGTAAGTCTAGTTAACATCCATCACCTCACAGCTACAGTATTTTTTTCTTGTGATGAGAACTTTTTAGATCTACTCCCTTTTAAGTATACAATATGGTATTGCTAACTATAGTCACCATGCTGTACAATACATCCCCAGGATTTATTTATCGTATAGAAGCTTGTACTTTTCGACTACCTTCATCCATTCCACCAGTCCTCCTCCCCCTGCCTCTGGAAACTACTAATCTGTTCTCTGTACCTATGAGTTTGATGTTTTGCTTTCTTTTGTTTTAAGATTCCACATATAAGTGAGATCATATTATATTTGTCTTTCCCCAACTTATTTCACTTCACACAATTCCCTCAAGATCTATCTATGTTGTCAAAAATGGAAGGATTTCTTTTTTTTTTTTTTTAAGGGAAGAGAGGGAGAGAAACATCAATCAGTTGTCTCTCACATGCACCTGACTGGGGATCAAACCTGCAACTCAGGTGTGTGCCCTGACCAGGAATCGAACTGGTGGCCTTTCAGTTTGTGGTATGATGCCCAATCAACTTAGCCACACTGGTTACAACAGATTTCCTTCTGTTTTATAGCTGAATAATATTGTTATCCATTCATCCATTAACAGATGTGTTGTTTCCATATCTTGGTTATTGTAAGTAATGCTGCAGTGAACATGGGGGTGCTGATATCTTTTTGAGATTGGCTTCATTCTTTTGCATGTGGCTGTCAGTTTTTCTAACACTATTTATTAAAGAGTCTGTCCTGTCCCCGTTGTAAATTCTAGCCTCCTTGTTGTAAATTAATTGACTATATATGTATGTTTTTGTTTCTGGGCTGTCTATTCCATTCTGTTGATCCTTGTGACCATTTTTATGCCAATACCATACTGTTTTGATTATTATCACTTTGTCATAGTTTTAGATTAGAAAATGTGATACCTTCAGCTTTGATCCTTTTTCTCAGATTGCTGTGGCTATTCATGGTCTTTTGTGATACCATTCAAATTTTAGGAGTGTTTGTACTATTTCTATGAAAAATGCCACTGGAATTTTGATAGGGATTACATTGAATCTGTAGATAGCTTTAGGTAGTATGAACATTTTAGAAATATTAATTTAATTGATGAACACAGAATATCTATTCATTTATTTCATTTATTTGTGTCTTC
This sequence comes from Mormoops blainvillei, assembly GCA_004026545.1. Lineage (NCBI taxonomy): Eukaryota > Metazoa > Chordata > Mammalia > Chiroptera > Mormoopidae > Mormoops > Mormoops blainvillei. The sequence continues at coordinate 620,205 of PVJD01000007.1, read as the reverse complement.
TTCAGTTCTTGCATCAATGTCTTAAAGTTTTTAGTGTACGGGTCTTTCATCTTCTTGGTTATATTTGTTCCTAGATATTTTATTTTTTATGCAGTTGTAAATAGGATTGTTTTCTTAATTTCCCTTTCTGATAATTCTAGTTAGCATATAGAAATGTAACTGATTTTTCTATATTGATTTTGTGTCCTGCAACTATATGGCGTGGTGAAAGTAGGTTTACAGTTGTGAGTACATGAAACAGAGTTTATTCTTGTATTACTATTTATCAATTATTGTATTACTTTCCATATGAACAACTGTAACCTACTTTTGTCCCACCCTGTACACTGAGTTTGTATATTAATTCAGATAGGTTTTGGGGGGGGCGGTTTTGGTGGACTCTTCAGGGTTTTTCTATATATAACATGTAATCTACCAATGGAGGCAGTTTTACTTTTGTCTCTCATATGGTTGCCTTTTATTTATTTATTTATTTACTTACTTACTTACTTGCTTATTTATTTACTTATTTATTTATTGGCTTAACTGCTCCGGCTAGGACTTCCAGTACTATATTGAATAAAAGTGGCAAGGGTAGGCATTCTTATCTTATCTTGTTCCTGATCTTAGAGGACAAGCTTTCGATTTTCACCATTAATCATGTTAGCTGTGGGATCATCATATATGGGCTTTATTATGTTGTGGTATGTTTTCTTTATATCCACTTTGTTAAGAGTTACATATTTTTAAAATAAATAGGTTTGTGCTGGTGAGAATATTCTATGATTTATTTTTACAACATATATTTCAAATCTAATTATATTTTCTAACAATAGTAAATCTATTTTGTCACCTGTTTTATTGATTTTTATTTAATTATTTTAAATTTTAAAATATATAAAGCACCATTAATGTAGATGAGCACTAATTATCCCATAACTTTTTTTTAATCCTCACCTGAGAGGATATGTTTATTGACTTTAGAGAGAGAGAAAGGGGTGTGTGAGAGAGAGAAAGAAAAACATTGATGCAGGGGAGAAACACCAATGGGCTGCCTCCTGTATGTGCCTCAATGGGGGACTGAACCCATAACCTAGGTCTGTGCCCTGTCCAGGAATCAAACCAATGACCTTTGGTGTACGGATGACTCTCCGACCAACCCAGCCACCCAGCCAGGGTTAGCTATCCTATAATTTAAGCCAGTAGAATATTCCAAAATTCATGGTCTCCTTTGAAAACTGCATTATCTATTGCTATTTATTTGAATTTTATTCGTTTTGACTCTTCACTAAAAATTTACCACTCTTGAAATTAAATAAAATTGTATAACTCTGCACTTTATATTCTTATATATCCATTAAATATATGATTTAAAACATGTTAATTAGAGTTATATATTTAGTAATAATAGTGTCTGATTAAGATAATTATTGCATTTACATTTTAATAAGATTTTTAGAAGGGTAAAAACAAGCATAAATTGTTGCTAAAGGCTAAGTGTCTTTTTAAGTGAAGGAAGCATGTAATTTACTTGTTTTGTGAGAAAGTACCAACGAATCATAGACTGATAATAATAAGCTAGAGTTATATTTTTAAGGCTGTGTTTCATCATTTGATTAGTAACATCATGTGGTGATTTAGTGATTGAAAACTTACAGGCTTATTATGGAATTATTGCCCATGTGGTTAAGAACTCCAAGTTGCATGCACTTCTTTAATTCGGGTGATAAAAGATCCTAGTTCTATTTCTCTTATAATAGGTTAGATAGCAGTTACAATTTATTTGTGGACATAATGTCCACTATACCCTTCATAGCCTCAAAGGTACACTCATGAACTCCAGCTCTTTCTCTTAAGTATCAAGGTCTTTGTTGATCTCAACTACTATTCAAGGGGATGGTCACAAGTTGCACTCATTTCCCTGAAAAAAATGCTCTTTTTTCTTTTCCTTGGGAAATGCTGCAAAGCCACTTACTGTGGGGGTGAGGGTGCTGGAAAAAAAAGACTAGGACACCAAGTTTAGTGCTCCTGGAATCATACAAGAGTCATTTTAATCTCTGTGCCTTGCTAATCTGAGTCAAGTTAAATCCAAGAGTCCTTAGCTGTGAGCATCCCCAAATTTAAGATTCCTTTTTAGGTGGATTTGCCAGGTCTGTGAAGGATAAGTGAGTGATAAAACATTGGGTCTGTATTGTTAAGACTGCCACCTATTGTGACTACACTGTCATTTCTGAAATTTCTAATAAGGGATATTAGTTTACAGTTATTTATTTAGTTAATGAGTCTGTTTTGTTGTTTTTTTTTTAACAAGTCTAATAAATACCTTCAGTCCAAAAGCATTCACTTTGCTTTTTACTTGTAAGATATTCAAGAATACCTGAAAATGCAATAGGTATGATATTATTCCAAACAGTCAGAGTAGAATCTGTGTAATATATCCTTGATTTAAAATGTTAAATCAAGGATATATTAGTTGCCCTGGTGAGGTGCTTCTGTTGGTTGGAGCATTGTCCTGTGCACCAAAAGGTTGAGGGTTCAATCCCTGGTCAGAGTGCATATGGGAGGTGACCAATCATGTTACTCTCTGTTGATCATGTTTAATCCTTGGGTGAGGATTAAAAGAAAAAGAAATGTTAATATCTTTAAGAGAATGAGAAGACAAGTCACAGACTGGCAGAAAATATTTGCAAAATAGTAAGAGACTGCTATCTAAAATATACAAAGAACTCTTAAAACTTAAAAATAAGAAAACAAACAATGCAATTTAAAAATGGGCAAAAGATCCTAATAGGTTCCTTACCAAAGAAGATATACAAATGGCAAATAAGCAGATGAAAATATGCTCAACATTATATGTCATTAGAGAATTGCAAATTAAAACAATGAGACACCACTACACACCTATTTGAATGGCTAAACCCAAAATACTGACACCACCAAATGTTAGCAAGGATACGGAGCAATAGTAACTCATCTGTTGCTTATGAATATGCAAAATGGTGCAGCCACTTTGGAAGGCAGTTTCCAGTTTCTAATAAAGCTAATTATACTCTTACCATGAGATACAGCAATTACTCACATTGGTATTTACTCAAATGAGTTAAAAACTTATGTTCACACAAGAGCCTGCATACAGATATTTATAGCAACTTTATTCATAATTGCCAAAATTGGAAGCAATAAAGATGTCCTTCAGTAGGTAAATGTATAAACAAACTGTGGTCTGTCCAGGCAATATTATTTAACAATAGAAAGAAATGATCATTCAAACTTATAAAAAGACATGGAGGCACATGAAATGCTTGTTGTGAAGTGAAAGAAACCAGTCTCAAAAGGTTATATAATGTGTAATTCCAACGATGTAACATTTTGTAAAAGGCAAAACTATAGAGAAAGTAAAATGATCAGTGGTTGCCAGAGGTTTGCAGGGAGAGAGGAATAGATGAAGCACAGGGACATTTTAGGATAGTGAGACTATTCTGTATGATGCTGTTATAGTGGATACATGTCCTTATACCTTTGTCAAAACTCATAAAACTATATAACACAGTGAGTGAACCGTAATGTGAACTATAGAGTTTAGTCGAGAATAACATCAGTATTCATTCATCAGTTGTTGTAAATGCACAAATGTAAGATGTTCATAGGGAGAGCTGTGCAGGGGAGGGATGGCAGTGGATGGAAGAGGGAGTCTTTGGGAGTTCTCTGTACATTCTACTGAATTTTTCACTCTTAAAAAAAAAGTATTAATTTAAAAAGTTAATGTATTATATGAGATTAAATGCATATGCTTTATATAGAACCATTTATTTTATAAAAAATAAAGCTAAATTCTAATAAAACTACTTTATATGTTTTCCAAGTATTAAAATAATGTTTACCTGATCTGCGACATTTTTACTGAACATTTGTTTGGTTATCTGAGTAGATTTTTATTTTAACTTCATCGCTTTTTTTTTTTTTTTTTGAGCGATTGTGGGGTAGAGGTCAGAGTTGGGACAATGTCTTCTCCTGCTTGAATATTAAGAGTGTTATATTGAGTATAAATTTTTTTATTTAAAAGGTTAAATGTTTATCACTGAATAAAAATATTACTTAAGTGTTTATTGCAAAGTTCCAAAAAACCTTGTACTTTGTTCAGAAAATTCCTTTTCTTTTCTTCATGGGTTGCTTTTCTATAGTTTTCTAGAACTGCCATTGGCAGATGTAGAAATGCCTGTTTTTAAAATAACGGTATTACTATTATAATCAGGCTTTGGATTATTTGCTTCCTCCCTAAAAAGCACCATGTGGAGAGGCAGGTTATTGGTATTTTGAGGTCAAAATCAAATGTGGAAGTCAGGGCTTACTGTGAAATAGAGGAACAGAGAGGAGAAAATGAGAAGAGGTGTGTATCTGACCGATAATTTTAAGAAAATAAATGACAAGAGAAATTTCAAATACTTCCTAAAAGGAATGCTACTCTATAATTTAGTTTCTACACGTAGTGTAGGTATTAAAAAAAAAGTGTATTTTGGAAATTAAATTAATCCATTTAAATGTGTCTCATAATCTGAAATGATTTCTTTTTATGAAAGCAAGATGAAATGAAATAAAAGTCTTTGGGAACTTTACCTCATTATTCACAATACGATGATGAATAACATTTCATGTAATATCTCATACTTCATTTCTCTAACTTGCCAACAATGAAGGGAATTAGGAAAGCTGACTGAGACTATGTCATATAAAAACACTTCCTAAGAAATTCTCAAGTGATATTTATATGTTCAAAGTGTACTCTTAGTTGGAACTGGTTCACTGATATTCTGTGGTTCATTTCCAGGTCCTTCAGCAGCTTTTAAGTCATTGCAGGAAAAACAGAGATAAAGTCCTTCTCTTCTCCTTCTCCACCAAGGTGAGCTTGATCTGCAGTGTATTCTCGGTCAGCGCAGCCTTAACTCCTGAAGCAGAAGCCCCAACCGCATAATGGCATGCAGCCATAATTCCTTTCCTACACACACTCTAGGAAATGATAGTGAGGCAGCTAAGTGACTTTTAAATCTCAGTTGCATCAGGGTTACTGTCAAATAGCAAACTCAAAGATAGGTTTTTAATTTTCTGTTGATGTTTTGGTTGATAATTAAAATGTTCTTTAAGAAACTTCAGAGATTTTAAAATGCAGGAAGTAGCATAACTAAATGAAATATATTTACATAAATCATTTGGCCAATACTTTTTTTAAAATTTGATTTTAGGTTTAAAAATTAAAGATTTTTTTTCAAAGAATGGTTGCTGAAGGTTAAAGTCAATTTTAGGATAATAAAATGTAAGGGTCAGGAGTCAGAAAAAATTTGTTGTTCTTGTAATTATAAAAAAGAAATCGTGAGCAGTAATAATTAACACTTAGTAAATTTTATCTCCATAATGGTATGAAGCTCATTAAACCATGAATTCACTTTTGTCCATCTCTGTACCTTTCCTCTAGTTGCTTGATGTGCTGCAACAATACTGTATGGCATCTGGGCTTGATTACCGACGACTTGATGGAAGTACAAAATCAGAGGAAAGACTCAAGATCGTGAAAGAGTTCAACAGTACACAAGATGTTAACATTTGCCTTGTCTCCACAATGTAAGAAAATAAATTTTGGTAACTAGATTTTTACCTAATTGCTTTTAAGATTTAGGGTAATTTTAAAACTAATACTGAATTTTCAACGGTTATATTGCTTTGTTTTATTTGATTTAAGGAGAAGCAGCAAAAATGTTATTATTTATAATTGAGATGACAGTTTCTTAAGTTTCACATAATCTTTTCTCTCAATTCCCTTACCATCACTGAATTCCCCTTTATGTGTCTGTGTTTTTAAAAATAATCCAAAAAATAGATTTTTAAGGAATTTTCTGTTATAGTGTTCTGACTCATGTCTGTGGTCAGAACAAGACTGAATTAAATAATTGAGTTCTTAATCAAATAGCAGAGAATCATTTGTAGCATTGGTTTGCAAACTGTGATCAAGGAGCCCCAGAGAGCTCGCAGGGCCTGGTGGGCCAGGTGTTTCCCTGCTTTGTCTCTACCTAACCTCAATCACAGCGGCTCCACATTTATAGGTTTTATTAAAGTTAAATCAGCTCTAACACTCGTTTACAAGTCTCTAATTAAAACCTTTTAAAGAATATATACAGTTTAGATGAAGAGTTACCAGTAAGTCAATATAAACACCTAAGTAAAATTAATCTTTTGGGGGGTAACAAATCCATAACTATTAATATCTGCTGTGGTAAGTATTTTATAGATTTGCTCCACTGTATTTTAAAAAGAATTTCAAGGGATTTTTAAAATAAAGTTATGTATTGTATAATGCAAAAAGTAGAAGTAAGTCAAAAATTACTTAAATGAGAAAGAAAATGGTATATATGATGAATGAGCTATCAATACTTACCTTTAAGCACTAAAATTATTCTTGAATTCTTGCAACTAAGGCAAAAAGGAAGAAGCTCTGGATTCCCAATTTCCTGTGAATGAATTCAAGTTTTAGTTTTTCACATGAGTCCTTACATACAGAGCATTAAATGACATAGAATACTATCTTCAGTTAATTTTTATAAAATAAACATAAGTATTCTTAAGTTTTTCAAAGTAATATATATATGCCTTCAACAGTTCAAGTAGTACATAAGTTATGATAAGCAATATCTCCCAATTAACTCCCCCCAGTCTAATTTGATGAACTCTGCCAAGTCATAATTAGTCAACTGTATTAGAAATTGCCATTTAATCCATCCATTGAATTTTTAATTTTTAAAGACTGTATTTTTCATGTTTAGAAGTTCTATTTGATATTTTTCAAATCTGCCTGATTGTTTTTACCTATATTTTGTTCTTTAAGTTCTTAACCTTTCTTTTATTCCTTTAGTAATTTTAATCTTTTTTAAAAATCTCCTTTTGATGACGTTTTTGCCCTATTAACTGCTGTACTTGGAGGTACTGATCCTTTATCTGACGTTTCCTCTGGCTCTTGCTTATGGTAGATAGTTTCTTCATACATTTTAAAATTTATTATCTTGAGCTAATCTTCAGTGGGTCTTTGTCCCCTGTGGAAATCCTTTTGTTGTAGGAGTTTTCCACTACTTTGGTTTTACTTTGACTTCTGCTAGCATCCCAACAAAGGGAAGGGAAGAGTTTTAGATTTCTATTCTTCTGTGACTGAATTCGAGGAGTAATTTGTTGTGTAAGTCTTTACACAGGAAAGAATCTTATATAATATAATAAATACATTCTTCAGCTATGTTTTGCAAAAGACATGTAAGCTCAGTTTTTATTTTGTTTTTCTCATTTTACAGTACTTTATATTTAACTTCTAGATGTTGTAGCAGAAGAATTATCACATTAGCGTAGCCTGTCAATTCACCAGAATCCTAAGTCTTTATTATCTTTTCATTTATCAACATTACACAGCTTGGATTCTGTTATGAAAGAGGAGGATCTAGTCTACTTACACTACTCTCTCCCCACTCTTCACACAATGTTTATTATTTTTACTTTTATTATATATCTATAAATTTATTTTGTAACTTTAAATAATGTTACTTCAATTTTTGATATTTTAGTCCATCTACTTCCTACAGTATCTTCTAAGTGCTTGTAATGGGTGGTATTAGGATTAGTGCACGACCACCTTTTCTTCTACTTTTGTCACCTGTTCATATTATCTGTCAACTGCTTTAACTTTTACCTCATCGGGGGTATTAGCAGTTTTCAACAGAGTATGCAACAATAACCACGTCTTCCGTGCTCTACCCATAGTTTGGCTCTAAAATTTAAAAGCTAAAAATCAGCATTTACATTATTATGATTTTGTAAACATTGTTTAATGCTGGACCCACATAGTGCTAAGGTAATTTCTCTGAATGTTTTGACCTCTTGGCCAATTCAAGGAGAATAGCCTTAACGTCAACCTGAACTGATTTCTCTTTTTCTAAAACTTCATTCATCATCTTATGTTTACACAGTTCAGTTTACGTCATATTTAATCATAACCCTATTGCTTTTCCTTCAGTGTATTTTTGCCTTTTATAATAATAATACTCTATAGTATATCACTAATTCACACACTTTCTTTATGTTGACTCCTCTGTATCTTGAAGAACTTGCTCCTGAAGTGTTTTGTACTCTGGTTTTAATCTGGACTGGTTGTTCTCGAGGCCTGATAAAGAACTATTATCTTGAAGTGTTTTTTTTTTCATCATTCTTCTGCATTGGATCCACCTCTTCTGAATTTTATGCCATCTTCATTCTTGGTTTTCCTCCTTTTTCACTGGAGAATATCTTCAAGTAACTTTATAAGTCAGGATTATAGAAAGTAAACTTTCTGTATCTTTGAATATCAGAAAATATCTTTTATGTGCTCTCTCACTTAATTGCTACTTTGGCCAACTAAAGAATTCTAGATTGAAAATAATTTCCTCTCAGATCATGAATGGTTATTAAACCATTGTTTTCTGGTATTTAATGTTGCTGGATAGGTATCTAAAGCCAAACTGACTCTCATTCCTCTTTGGAAACTCACAAAAAAATTCTCTTATCTGTGGTATTCTGAAATTTTATAGTGATTTTTGACTCTTGGTGTGGTCTTTGTTTATTTTTTGTGCTGGGTACAATCTGGAGGCTTGTGGAAAATTCTCTTTGATTATTTCTTTGTCAGTGGCTTCTCTTCTGTTTTCCCAGTGTCTCTCTTTCTCTCGCATGCCAGGTTGTCAGATTTTAGAGCTTCTATATTGATTTTTTTTAATCTCTGAACTTTTCTTTCATGTTTCATGTTTTTATCCTTTTGCTCTATATTCTGAGAAATGTTATTTTCCAATCTTACTATTTTATTTGAAATACTTAATTTTTAGTCTAAAATTTTCCTTGCTTTTCAAGTTCTTTTGTTCTCAGAATTATCTATGTTCTAGAATATCTATACCTTAAAGCCTAGCTTTTCATAATTATATCATTCAGTTCATTAAAGAAGGGTCATCTGGCATTTTTCCTTGGGTTGGGATTTTTATTGGAATCATTGAATTTATAAATACTTTGAGGAGAATTGGCATTTTTATCATAGTGAGCCTTCTTATCCATGAACATAGCATCTCTACATTTATTTAAATTTTCACAAAAACATTATTTAAGTGAATATTTTATTTGACCCTTTGCAATAGTTAACACCTAACAATAAAACTTAATTTATTGAAGGCTTTTTGTGGAATATTAAGATATAGTTAAAGTATAATTTTTGATAGGCTTATTTGATGCAAGGATAGAAGGACCTCAGGAACGAACAGCCTGCACGCACGTCGTGAGTCTGTCTTAACGCCGTCCTCAGCTTGAAGAGGTCGGTACTTTATACTGCTGCGTAAGGCCCTTGCTTTAGGCATATGACAACAGAGCTGCAGATTTTAAAGCTTAGGAATCTGAGTTGTGTTATCATAAAACAGAGAATCATCTTGTGTCCAGAGGTAGCGTTTTTTGTTTGTTTGTTTGCTTTTTGAAAGGAGCTTTGCCTCTGCTGTAACTCAGCCAGCCTTTAGTTGTAACGGAATCTCTTGGGAGATTACTGCCTGAACTGGCAGGGGCTTTTCTGTGGCTTACATAGGATGTCTGAGATAAATTTATGTCAAACCTTACTGACAGGAAGCTAACTGAAACAAGAAGCTATGTCAAACCTTACTGACAAGAAGCTAACTTGGTTAGGTTTATTTTTGGTGGTGTTCACTTAAGTATTATTAAACATTTCTTAATTTTAAATTTTATTTTAGTTATAACTTGAATTTTCATATAATTATCTAATTATATAATCTTATGAGCCTTGTTTCTTCCATTTTTTCCATCATAATATTAGATAAACTTTTAACTTCTACTTCTTTTGTGTCTAAGTCCCACCCACTCCCCTAATTTACCCATTATTTTTATCCTTTCCAAAACTTTCTCCCTATCCCAACTCACTCTCTCTTTTCTTTGAGTTCAAGTTTCTGTGATATTTTTATGCTATCACCACTACAAGTAATTTTTCAAAAGATATAATTCATTTTCTATTAGACACTTACCTTTAAGTCAGTATACTTTGGGCTTGTCCGGGAGTATTTAGGTGCCCCTAATTATTCCAATCCTGCAAATCATAGTTCGAAAGGCTCTTGAGAAAAATAATTTAGTATTTCTCTTAACCTTACCCCAGAAAACTATATATTACTGCCTCAGATATATGAGGGCATTTTTTTTGTTATATGTCCCAAAAGAAAGAGATTCTAAACCACTCTTCAGATAAGCCATTAGAATCATGTATATACCTATTGTTAAAACCTGCCTCTAATTATTTATTTTATGTTATCTAACCAGTCTCACACCCCAATTTAGTTAGTTGTCTTCATTGACACTTACTTAATGTAGAATATGAAAAATAACAGACTTTTTAATTTAATTTAATTTTTTTCTTTTTCTTTTTTTTTTTTTTTTGCTTCTGAGGATCACTGTGAGCAATAAATGCTTTACTGGAGTTATGTGTGAAGTTTGATGAGCATTTAAAGAATAGGCATATCAAGAAAGGCCATAATAAAAGGATGGTGATGTTTAAATTGGTCCTATATAGATAAAATTTCATTAGAAGGAAAAGCAGGTTTACATAAAGGCCATTTTAGGGAGAGATAGCAGCATAGGTACAAAAATAACCAGGGAATTTAAGTGGTTAGAGCTTAGGATTCATGGAGGGAAGAGCTGGGTATATGACTAAATATGAGGAATCATTAATTTAACAAAAACCATATTGACTGTTCTGTGACAGGTCCTGGAGAAGAAAGGATGTAAAAGGTTCAGATCCAACTCTTTTAAAGTTTGTAACTAAAAAAAATATGAGGATGGAGGGAATAGTTAAGATATGTGTAAAAGGGTGGTTTCAATATAGTGTGGTAAATGCCAGTACAAGGAGGAACAAAGGAGAAATATTTACTTCATCCTTCATTAGCAATGCTGAAGGACAAGTAGAAGTTAGCCAGGCAAAGAAGGGACCCATGAAAACTGCAAGTAGTGTATGAAGGCAACTTTAAGTATATTGGTAGTCCCATGGAATGAAGTCTAAGTATACAAATTTGGCCTCTGATACAGATAAAAATAAAGGGATTTAAAACAGAGGAGTGGCATACTTGTTTTTTAATATTCTGTGCTTAAAATAATTTTAAGTTAGATGAGAATGAATTTAAGGTCTGAGGTAAGGGAAGACCATTAAGAAGCCAATGAAATAATATCAATACTTGCAGGTGCAATATAATAAGGACTTGAAATAGGGCAGGGGAAATAGAAATGGAGAAGGGACTAGAAAAAGACATTTTTTTAAGCTAAATTTGACAAGATTTGCTATTGAATAGCTTTTTAGTTTTTGTAGGGTGTTTTTCCCCTTTAAGTCTATGAGACAAATTCTCTTATTTTTTCTTAATTTAAGGATGTCATGATTTTCTTTTCATTCCTGAAGGACATTTTTGCTAGATATAGAAATCTGGATTGACAGTTCTTTCAGCACTAGAAAAATGTTGCACTGCTTCCTTCTGGCTTCTGATGAGAAATCTGCTGTCATTCGAATTGTTTTTCCCTAAAAGTAATGTGTTGTTTCTCTCTTATTGCTTTCAAGAGTTTTTCCTTTCTCTTTTGTTTTCAGAGGTTTAATTATGATTCATCTTGGCATAGATTTCTTTGGATTTATCTGTTTTGGAGTTCATGTAGCTTCTTGAATGTGTAGATTTATGGCTTTCCCTAAATTTGGGAAGTTTTTAGCCATATGTCTTCAAATACTTTTTCAGTCTCTCTTCACCTTCTGGGACTATAATGGTGTGAGTATTAGCTCTTCTGTTACTGTCCCTCAGGTCTCTAAGACTATGGTCATTTCTTTTCAGAATTTTTTCTTTCTATTGTTTAGATTGGGTAAATAATGTCTCATGTTAATACATTCTGTTCTCCATCATTTCCACTGTACTATCAAGTTCATTCCAGCAAGTTCTGTGATTCAGTTATTTTTCAGTTCTAAAATTTTCATTTGGTTTTTCTTTATATCCTCTCTTTCTATTTACTTTATATCCTGAGACTTTCTGTGTTTAGTTTGTTTCAAGCACATTTGTAATTTCTTATCAAAACATTTTTATTATGACTGCATTAAAATTCTTGTCAGATAATTCTAATACCTTATTCATTGTTGTCATCTGTTGATTGTCTTTTCTCATTCAAGCTGAGATTTTCCTGGGTCTTGGTCTGGCTAGTAATTTTTTATTGTATGCTATACATTTTCAGTATTATGTTATAAGACTTTATATCTTAATTTAAAACTGTTTTAACCAGACACCATGCCAGACACATGGGGATGGAAATCCATGTATTCTACTCAGCCTCTGTTGAATCCTGAGAGTGAGGTGCCTCATTAGTCTCATTGGGGACCTGGTTATCACTGGGAAGAAATGAAAGTCTCAGCTCCTCAATCAGTCTTCTCTGACACCATACCAGCAGGGGTTAAAAGTGTCGTATTACATTCAAGCAAGATTGGAAGTTTAGTCTCTTCACTTAGTCTTAACTGACCAGGTTGAGGGTAAGGCCACAGATCTTTTCTGTGGTCTTTGCAGGAATAGGCTGGTTATTATCTAATATTTTTTGGATGTAAAAGACTACATCTTTCCTTTCTTTGGCTAAAGGAAGAAGGATTTACTTGGGGCTTTTTTTTTCTGTGATTGTTGGCATTTCCAGTTCACTGGCATCTCCAAAACCCAGTCTGGGATATACCAGGCAAGAAAAAAATCCAAGAAACTCACTGCCATGTCATTGTTCATGTTTTATAATTCACAGCCAGTTTGTGGTCTCTCTACCTTTCAGTGTCTTGTGTATATTTTACATAAAACATTCAGTGTTTTTTGTTTTTTTAACTGCACTTCATGGAGGAATAAGGAGAAGTATATCTACTCCTGGCTTGATTTTTTTAAATGTGTATATTACTTTATTTAGCTGCAATATACCATATTTTGCCATGTGTAATGTACTCCTGTGTATAATGTGCACCCACATTTTGGGTGCACATTACACATGGAATTATGCCAATTATTATAACCATGGTATGTAATCATTTATACCATGTATAATGCACATCCTTATTTTTCCCTCAAAAATTTGGGCAAAAAGTGTGCATTATACATAACAAAATACAGTGCTAACAGTTTTAAAAAATTATGTTAGGAAAATTTTACAGAAATAGTATTTGAGTATGACCACCACAGTCCACTGACATGGACTCTACTGGTCAGATTTTTTAGAGATGCTCGAGAGTGGTAGAAAAAGAATATTTCATAGCTATTTTATTTGTGACACATTTGTGTTTTAATCTCCTTTTATGATGTGAATGCAATACTGTATTGATTTGGTTATAGAAATCTGGCACAATTGGGCTACAGGATAACAATTTTTTTTATTGTTTTAATGTGTTCTTTCTGTTTCCTCTAGGGCTGGTGGACTAGGCCTCAATTTTATTGGTGCCAATGTTGTTGTATTATTTGATCCTACTTGGAATCCAGCCAATGACCTTCAAGCCATTGACAGGTATAATACTGGCAAAATGTAAAGTGATTTGCAAATACTTTTAATTAAACATTTTTCTGAATTGGTTACGTTGTTTATCATGTGATTCTGATTAGAAGATAGGGAAACCTTGTTTAAGAAGCTATTTAAAATACCCATGGGGTTCTGAGTCCAACAGGCAGGCTGGTGATAGCTGTTTATTTTTCATTCATCTCGAAATCCCATTATCGTGTCAGAGTTGATTTAAGAAGAAAAAATAAGTCCACAACCCTTCAGGGAAATAGGAAAGGTCACTGCTAGTAGATCAGAAGTATCAAAAAACTATTGCAGTACAGAAGGAAAACAGAATCTGTATGATCAAGAAATCAGCAGAGTAAAACCATAATCCAAAATTGACAGAAGAGCACACAGAAAGAAATGAATATTTTAGAACATAAATAATGACTTAAACAGGAGAGAAAACATACATAAATAAATCTTGGTGATATTTCTAAGTTCCATACATAAAGAGAAGGGTTAAAAGTTGCCAGAGTGAGAAAGAGGGAGAGAAAATTATTTATGAAAACAAAGACAAAAAACCTAGTTTATCACAAAGGAATTTGTGTTAATGTGTATGATACATAAAGTAATTATATGTGACACCAGTAACATACAAGTTGGGCAGGAGCTATAAAAAAAGGTTTTTTAATGCAACTAGAGTTAAGTTGGTATCAATTTAAAATAAATTGTTATAACTTTTGGATGTTATATGTAATCTACAGGATAACCACAAATATGTATATAATATACACAAAAGGAAATGACAAAGAAATTAAAATACTTTGCTAAAAAAATCAGACAAACACAAAGGAAAGCATTAATAGATGAAATGAAGGACAAAATAGCTATAAGGTATACAGAAAACAAATAAAATAGTAAAAGTAACTCCTTCCATATCATTAATTACTTTAAATACAAATGGATTATATTCCGTAATCAAGGAATATAGATTGGCAAAATGGATTAAAAATAGTATCCAACTATATGTTATCTATAAGACTCTCATAGGTCTAAAGGACATGCATAGGCTGAAAGTGAAAGGATAAAAAAGATATTTCATGCAAAGAGTAATCAAAAGAGAGGAGATGTAGTTACACTAATATCAGAAAAAAATAGACTTTCAGTTGAAACTTGTTGCAAGAGATGAATAAGGATATTATACAATGAGAAAAGATTCAATTCATTAAGAAGCTATAACAATTATAAACAAAAATGCACCAAACACCTGAACTCCATATATATATTTGTGTATATATATATATTTAAAACAAACAATGACAGTATTAAATAGACATAGCTAGCTCCACAGTAATAGTAGGAGACTTCTATAAACCACTTTCAGTAATGAATAGGACTTTCTGTCAGATGATCAATAAGGAGAAGACTTTAAAAACATTTAGACAAATTAGACCTAATAGACATATATAGAACATATATTGTCACAGCAACAGCTTGATACACTTTTCTCAAGTACTAATGGAACATTTTTCACAATAGACCATATAAGTCACAAAACAAGTCTTAATAAATTTAAAATGATCGAAATTACACATTTTGTTCCAATTACAATAAAATGAAAATGAAATCAATGGCAGAAGAAACACAAGAAAATTCACAGATATATTGAAATTAGACAACACACTCTTAAGTAACCAGTGGGTCAAAAAGAAATTGCAAAGGAAATTAGAAAATATATTGAAAATGTTAAAACACAACATATTGAAACTTATGGGATGCAGCAAAAGCAGTGCTAAGAGGGAAATCTATAGCTATAAATGTTTACATTAAAAAAGAAGAAAGGTCTCAATTTAATGATCTAACCTAACACCTTAAGGAAATAGGAAAAGAAAAATAAACTAAACTCAAAAGTAGCAACAGAAAGGAAATAATAAAGATTAGAGCAGATATTAAAAATAGAGACTAAAAAACAAAAAAAAATCAACAAAACCAAGAGTTGTTTTTTCCAAAAGATCAACAAACTGGACAAAACTTTAGCTAGATACAAAAGAAAAAAAGAAAAAGAACATGTAAGTAACCAAAATCAGAAATGAAAAGAGAGATGTTACTACTAACTTTATGGAAATATAAAGAATTATAAGACAGTACTATAAATAATTATACACTGAGAAATTGTACAACCTAGAGAAATGGACAAATTCCTAGAAACATGCAATCTACAAAGACTGAATCATAAAGAAATAAAAAATATAAATATATCTACAACTAGTAAAAAGATCTAATCACTAATCAAAGCTGCCAACAAACAAAAGCCCAGGACAGAGATGGCTTCACTGATGAATTCTCCCAAACACTTAAAGAAGAATTAATACCGATCTTTTTCAAAGCTGTCCAGAAATTACAAGAAGAAAGAATACTTCCTAATTTATTCTATGAGACCAACATTACATAGATACCAAAGCCAGACGAGACCTATAAGCAAAGAAAATTACTAACCAATATTTCTTATAAACATTGATTCAAAAATCCCCAATCAAATACTTGCAAAGCAAATTTAACAGCATATTAAAAGAATGATACACCATAATGAAGTAGGATTTATTCCTGGTTTGACATGCAAAAATCACTCAGTGTAATATCCTACATTAACAGAATGAGGGAAAAAGATACAAGATCATTTAATTGATGCAGAAAAGACATTTTACAAAATTCAGTGTATTTTCATGATAAAAACAGCCAACAAACTAGGGATAGGAGGAAACTATCTCAACATAATAAAGCCCTTTTATGAAAAATCCACAGATGACTTCATAATTTATGGTGGAAGAATGAATGCTTTACTCTAAGATCAGGACAAGGCAAAGATGCCTGCTTTCACCACTTCTGTTCAACACAGCCAGAACAATTAGGTAAGAGAAGGAAATAAAAGATGTCCAAGGTGGAAAGGGAGAAAAAAAATGATCTCTGTTTACAGATGACTTGATCTTAGATATAGGAAGACCTGAAGGTTCCAAACACACACAAAAAAGTTAGAGCTAATAAAAATTGATTAAGGAAAATTGTAGGGTACAAAGGTCAACATAAAAAAATCAATTGTATTTTCATACAATAGCAATGAACAATCTGAAAAGAAAATTAAGCAAACAATTTCATTTAACAATAGCATCCAAGAAAAGAAGAGCCACTTAGGAATAAATTTAACAAAGGAGGTAAAAGACTAGTACACTGAAAACTGAAAAACATTGCTGAAAGAAATTAAAGAAGACACAAATAAATGGGAAAATATCCTGTACTCATGAATTGGAACTGTATACCAATAAATTGGATAGCCTAGATGAAATTGACAAATTCCTAGAAACATACAACCTACCGAGACTGAATTATAAATAGAAAAATCTTGGAGACTTCCAGCCAAGATGGAGGCGTAGGTAGATATACTTTGTCTCCTCACACAACAAAAAGAAGGACAACAAGAAATTTAAAAACAAAAAATAACCAGAACTGCCAGAAAATCAAATTGTATGGAAGTCCAACAACCAAGGAGTTAAAGAAGAAACATTCAGACTGGTAGGAAAGGCGGAGATGTGCAGTCGAGGCAGAGAGGATGCAGCAAGGCAGCAGCTGATGGACCATGTGGGGCAGGGCAGTGGCTGGCAGACCAGACGGTTCCACATTTATGTGAGGATAAACCAGGAGGAACAACTGGGGAGTGAGAGAGACGTGCAACCCAGGGTTCCGTCATGGGAAAAGAAAGCCTCAAAACGTCTACTTGTAAAAACTTGTGGGAGTTGTGGCAGCAGGAGAAACTGCCAGTCTCACAGGAGAGTTTGTTTGACAGACCCACAGGGTCCTAGTGGCATACAAACCCACCCACCTGGGAATCGGCACCAAAAGGGCCCAGTTTGCTTGTAGATAGCAGGGGGAGTGACTGAAAGCTGCCAAGAGCCAAGTAAGCAGCATTGTTCCCTCTCAGATCCCTCACCCACAATCAGCGCCACAAGGCAGCTATGCAGATTACCCTGCCCTGACGAATACCTAAGGCTCCACCGCTCACAATGTAAAAGGCATGCCAAGACAAAAAAATATGTCCCAAAGGAAAGAACAGATCCAAGCTCCAAAAATAGAACTAAGCGATGAAGAGACAGCCAGCCTAGCAGATGCAGAGTTCAAAACACTGCTAATCTGGATGCTCACAAAATTGGTGGAGTATGTTTGCAATATGGAGGAAAAAGGGGAGGCTGTGCAAAGCGAAACAAAGAATAATATACAGGGAACCAACAGTGAAGGGAAGGAAACCAGGACACAGATCAATGATTTGGAGCAGAAAGAAGAAAGAAACATTCCACCAGAACAGAATGAAGAAACAAGAATTCAAAAAAATGAGGAGAGGCTGATGAACCTCTGGGACAACTTTAAAAGTTCCAACATCCGAATCATAGGGGTGCCACTAGGAGAAGAGGAAGAGCAAGACATTGAAAACTTATCTGGAAAAATAATGAAGGAGAACTTCCCCAGTCTGGCAAAGGAAATAGACTTCCAGGAAGTCCAGGAAGCTCAGAGATCCCAAAGAAGTTGGACCCAAGGAAGCACACACCAAGGCACATCATCATTACATTACCCAAGATTAAAGATAAGGAGAGAATCATAAAAGCAGCAAGACAAAAGGAGACAGGTACTTACAAAGGAGTTCCCATAAGACTATCAGCTGATTTCTCAAAAGAAACCCTATAGGCAAGAAGGGTTTGGAAAGAAGTATTCCAAGTCATGAAAGCCAAAGACCTACATCCAAGATGACTATATCTGGCAAGGCTATCATTTAGAATGGCAGGGCAGATAAAGTGCTTCCCAGACAAAGTAAAGTTAAAGCAGTTCATCATCACGAAGCCCTTATTAAATGAAATATTAAGGGGACTAATCTAAGAAAAAGAAGATGATCAAAAATATGAACAGTAAAATGAGAACAAACTCACAACTATCAACAACTGAGCCTAAAAAAACAAAAACAAAAACAAACTAAACAAACTGCTAGAACAGGAACAGAATCACAGAAATGGAAATCACATGGAGGATTATCAGTGGGGAGGATGAGCGGGGAGAATGGGGAAAAAGGCACAAGGAATAAGAAGCATAATTCGTAGGCAGAAAATAGAGAGGGGGAGGTTAAGAATAGTATAGGAAAGGGAGAAGCCAAAGACCTTATATGTACAACCCATAGACATGAACTAAGTGGAGGAATGCTGGTGGGATGCGGTAGCAGGGCAGAGGGGAATAAAGGAGAGAGAAAAATGGGACAAATGCAATAGCATAATCAATAAAATAGATTTTTAAAAAAGAAATAGATACATAATATGTCAGGAAGTGAAACAACTCTATGAAAAAGTAAAGCAAGTTTAGGGAGATGGCAGGGCTTTCAAAATATGTCTGCAAATTTCTGGACCCTCCTCTCTTCGGAGGGTGAAGTCCAAGTCCCTTTTGGATGTGGACTGGACTGTGGGCCCATATCCAATAAAAAACAGCATGTGGCAGAGTAGAAAAAAAAAGAAAAACTTAATTGACTTATACTGACTATCAAGATTGAATCAATAATCAAAAGCCTCCCAATATCCTTGGGCAGCTCAGTTGCTTAGAGCATCATCCTCATACACCAAGGTTGTGGGTTCCATCCCCAGTTATCACATCAACCAGTGATTGCACATATATCAACAAATTGATATTCTCTCTCTCTCCCTCCCCCTCCCCAGTCCCTCCCTGACTCTTTCTCTCCCTCTCCCTTCCTCTCTCTCTCTCTGAAATCAGTCAAGCAATCAATTAAAAACAAAAAACCTCCCAATAAACAAAAGACTAGGACCACATGACTTCACTGGCGAATGCTACCAAACATTCAAAATGAATTAACACCAGTTCTTCCCAAACTCTTCCAAAATATTAAAGAGGAGAGATACTTACTAACTTAATCAGTAAAGTCAGCATTACTCTGATACCAAAACCAGGCAAAGATATAATAATAATAATAATAATAATAGTATCAACCACTATTTTTATGAATATTTTTGTAAAATTCCTTAATAAAATACCAGCAAACTGAATTAAGTAGCATATTAAAATAATGATACATTATAATCAAGTTAGATTTATTCCTGAAATGCTAGGATGGATCAACATTCTATAAAATCAATCAGTGAAATACATCATATTAACATAATCATTTCAATTAATGCAGAGAAGATTTTGACAAAATTCAACATGCCTTTCATGGTGGAAACACTCAACAAACTATAAATAAAAGGAAATTACCTCAACATAATAAAGGACATTTATGAAAAACCCACAGCTATCATCATAATCAGTGGTGAAAGATTAAAAGTTTTCCCTCTGAGAACAGCAATAAGGAAACAATTACTGTTTTCACCACAAAGAAACAAATATGCACTAATATGAGGTACCTAGGCTTGTCAAACTCATAGAGACAGAAAATAGAATAAATGTTACTAAGGGGTAGGGATGGGAATAGAAAGTTATTGTTTAATGAGTACTATTTTTCAGTTGAGGAAGATAAAAAAGTTCTGTAAATAGATAGTCATGGTGGTTACACAGTAATGTCATTATACTTAAGTCCCTGAACTGTACACCTAAAAATAGTTAGAAACTTCTAATCAAGATAGCAGCATA